>CM033472.1:256775010-257213975 GCA_019447015.1 Hymenochirus boettgeri | reverse complement strand
TCACTCATGTATATATCTGTATATACATTTCATTTCTCGTTTCTCATCATGTATATATCTGTATATACATTTTATTTCTGTATATCTGTATATTTTCTCTTTATTTTTATAAAATTGCAAACCTTAATTCTTGCCCTGACCCGACTGTGAGTTTCCCTAGTATCTCGATGGAACAGTCCGTCCCTTGCGCTGCCCTACACACTCACCTACTGTATGTTGACTTCCGTTTTTAATTCACACACTGATTCTTTTAAAAGCTTTTTTCGGACTTGTTCTTTTATTTGGAGACTCGGAATTGTGCTGATAATAACACTGCAGGATCCAAAGGACAAGATGAATGTGAATCACTGTGCTGACCCTCTAGAAGACTCTCGGGTCTCTTAGTCATTTATGCTCCTGTCAAATCCATTAACTATGCCCTCGAGAACCCACATGGTCCATTAAAAGTTCTAATCTTATTGCCATTGACTCTGCAGTTTTCCAGGCCCTTAACTGCTTACGGTGCTTTGTGCCATTAATAGATTTAGATGACAGTTAGCAGGGTTCGCTGTGCCAAAGGGGCAATAAATGCCAATGTCACAGGCACAGGTCAGCACTTAGAATTTAACTTAACTAATGGTGATGGCTCGCTGTATTGTGTTATGGCCACGTTATGAGGCAGGTTACCGAATTGTTGTACAGGGTTTGCACCGATATACTTGAGCTTACTTATTAAAATGTACAAAGGTGGATAGTATGTTACAACAATTCCTGTTTCATTATTCATTCCTTAACTTTCTATTAATGTGCAGAATAATTAACCTTCATCAGTAACTGACTGCTTTGTAGCTCCACCCCCTCCAATGTGAGAGATGGGAGAATCATCAATGACAATGATGGTGGGAGGAGCCAGAATGAACTTAGTTACTGCATGAGGATATTTCTCCTTTTAAGGTGTTCACCCTTAAACATATTTTCCTTGACTTCCAGGATACAAAGTTGCCTTTTTATGTTATCTCAAATAACACATACACACAAAAATCTTATAGTATCGAAATCCTTTCAGTTTACTGTCCATCCCCCAGCTCAGTGAGCACAGATACGCTCAGTGAGCACAGACACGCTCAGAGTTAATTACCCAGAAACAGAATGTTCCAACCAGCTACTTTGTGTCTTTCTGTGCTAAATGTGGTAAATATGGAAATGAAAGGGTGAGGAATTTCTGTATTGAAAGATTTTATTCATTATTTTAATTACCAGTTTCTGATATTTAACTTGGACTTTAAAAACCCTGACAAAGAGCCCAGCGGGAAACCAATGGGACAACAATACTAGGAAACATATTGAAGTACCGACTATACAAAATATATTATGCTAGCCCATCTTCATACCTCACTGTACGACTACAGTTCAACCCCTCTGCAATGTTTATATAACAAAGTCATTAAGGGGTATGTACACTAGGAAATTACTTTTAATTGCCTATCACTGTCACATTGTTTGTTGATCTTTCCCCTATTTCTTTAGATGAGCGTGCTTGCCCTCACTGAAAGTCAGGTCAGATGAAAGGGGGCGTTGGTTAATAGAGGGAGGATGGGATAATGAGAATGAGTAGGGGCAAATCTGCTGGTCCCTGACACTTCCGCTTTTGACCCCCAGCTTCTGCGATCAGCAGTTTTTAAACAGCTGAACATGCGACCAAAGTGCATGCGATTGGCTTTAAAAAATTACTGTATTGGACCGGCAGTAGTTTTATACAGCTGATTGCGTGCACATTTACTTGCGTACAGCTGTTTAAAAACAGGTGATTGTGGTACCTTGGTGGGCCCTCTTAACCCTGCCCCCCCCAAGGGTTGTATTTAAGCCACTGAGCCTGAGCAAATCAAGTACTGGGTTGAAGTCATGCAGCAACACTCACATTACTTAGACTAAGGGCTACTTACATGTATTCATTTATAGATTAAGATGAAGCAAAGTCATTTTTTGAGTATACATACACTTTAAATCTCTGAAAACAACAACCAGCCATTACCCCTACCCTATAATCCACAGCAGGATGTGTTACTGCACAAAGGGTGTACAATAGGCTCAGACAGACCGTGCAAACCCGGAACATTTCCCAGATCAATGGAAAACCGGAGGACACGTATTAAAAAAGCACACAAGGCCAAGTCCCGGTTAATGCTGTGCAATCACAATCAATTTGCAATCAGTGCAGCTCCGCTAATTGCATTTTAAGTGTTCTCCAATAATCGGAGGAACTGGATAAGCCTTCCCTGACCTAATTTAACAAACCAGCCAGAAAATGAACATCGCTTCTAGATAGTAATGTCCACACCAACAGCTTCATCCAGTCCAGAGTGTTTAACCTACGGGTCTGGGCAACGCATTTTAGGGTGGGCAGTGCCAGAGCTCGTTATCTTCCTAGAGCTATACAGAAACCATGAGACTGTGAATAAGGAAAGACAAGAGCTTAGTTTATAATGATAAACTGCTTCTGAGCTGACAGCCGCGCTGTCCCGACCAGGTGCCTATCTTTGGCGCATGCGCAGCAATACAAAAGATAGGCACACGACCGGAACGAACAACCCCTGACCGAACGCATACACATGTGTGATCGATGGTTTGGGGGTTGGTGTCAAGATCGGATGTGTATACAAGCCTTTAAACTTGCCTTGGTGGGCCCTTGGTCTCCGATTTGCCTGAGTGGGCCCCCATAGCCCAGTCCGACACTGACAGGACATGCATAAAAAAATACCGGTACCAAGACTAATCAGAATGAAAGCACCTAGTGTGGTGACCCCCAATACGATTCCTACCCTGCGTACAATGAGATTTTACCAGCCCCTAACTGCAGGCTAATTTGTCGGTGTTTGTCAGCTTCCTACATTATTAAGAGAGATACAGGCTCAGTGTGCTGACATCAGCGTATTGTGTATTATATTTTACATATATATATATCTATATATAATGCCAGCAGCGCTCTCAGCACATCTCAATACATTAAACTAACCAATATAAGGAGAATGATTGGTATGGAATCTCTGCAAGTTCATCCATAGGAGTTACTACTGTCCAGAGCAACACAAACCTATTTAATTTGGTGCTTGACTGGTTTGCAGGCTATGTTTAGTAAATAGCACATGAAAATGTACAGTACACAGAAACGCCTATGCGGCAGTAAATAAATGGTCTGCAATAAAGGGCACATTCACCCCTTAAATGAAAAATACAATTAAAAAAAGTCCCTGAAATACAATAGTTAGAAAGTTGACAGATGTAGGAATAACCTGTTATGTTCTCTCCAAGCTCTTTTGCAAGCTCGCAAGTGCTCAGAGGAGGCAGCTAGGGAAAAGCATTCAGTCATTGGCTGTGATATCGTCCATGACTGACAGCTGCTACCCGGAAGAAACATGAAGCAAACAGAGAGGCAACTTGCCTTTTATGTAAACAGTAATGAGTTGTAGATAGTATCTATGTGTGTGTCCAAGGATTAATTGTGCAAGCAACAGTGCCGAATAAATGAAATATATTGATATATAAACTGCAACATTTAGAGCCATTCACTAGCCTTTTAAAACAAGAATGGCCAATCAGATTTCTTCCTTTCACTCACAACCTATAACCCCTTTACTCATATACTTGGTCATTACTCCACATGTCCTTCTCTGCCCAGTAGTAGTCACTGGTGCTCCATTCCCAGTCCAGATCCCTTGGTTCTTTCCTGAGCCCAAATGGATCATATATTGATGTACCTAATCACACTGTTTTAATGTGTCCTGCTTTAAAGGGGAAGTCAGGAGGTATCTGTACAGCAAACGTGTCAAACTCAAGGCCTGTGGGCCGAATCTGATCCTTCTGGCTGTGTACAGTATCCAAGACTTAAGGTGGCCATACACATTAGCGATCTTGCACCAACAGGATTTACCTAATATCGCTAATGTGTAGGGACCAAATCCGACCGACCATAATGCCGACGACCGTCCGTGGACGGCATTACAGTCAGTTGGGGAAGACGGAAATTTTCCATCTGTTGGCATTGGCTCCCTTTATTTCACAGTAAGTAGTGCGGCTGCCCTCGGCCTGTGTATGGCGCATGCCGTATATCACCGTATGTGGGTGATCGGTCTGTTCCATGTGTGCGGTTCCCTTTGCAGTGTGCTGACAAATACCAATGTGATCTGTTTACATATTGCAATGGAAATCGCATGTGTATGGATGACCACCTTTACTACACTGCTATCCATTTGTGCAGTCCCAAGTAGTTGCATAACTATAGATCTGTCTGCGAGATACCGCTTTAAAAACAGGCAGATCTATAGTTACAACGCTTCTTGGAACTTCATTAAAGGGACTTGTGTAAATGGATCACAGCGTAGTAAGGCTTGGGTGCAGTAACAGCTGATTGTGTATCTAGTCCAGGGCTGGGGAGGGGAAGGTCGTCTGACAAAGGATTCCATTGGATTTTGCGATTTCATTACCACACAAGAAGAGTAAGAAGGGCATTCCACGTTAGCACATGATCGCGTCACAGTCAAAGGACTCAGTCCAATACAGTGTTCTTCACACCCTTCACCGGCCAGACCCAGCAGGGAGCTGTGTTTTAGAGTCCCAATCCTGCTCCTGCTAAGTATCTTAAAAATTTGCCCCACCACTTACCCTGTCCTTTTGATTTTGGCGCCATATGTGATTGAGTTTGACACCCCTGCTGTACAGGGTACACCTAGAGGCTAACTAATTAACCGGTAGTATCAGTTATTACCAATAGCCTAAACTCAATGAAGACAGAATATTACAATGAGGATGGTATTTTACGATGAGAACGGTATTTAACGATGAGGACAGTATTTTATAATGAGGGCGGTATTTTATAAGGAGAACTGTATTTTACAATGAGGACTGTATTTTATAATGAGGACGGTATTTAACGATGAGGACAGTATTTTATTATGAGGGCGGTATTTAACGATGAGGACAGTATTTTATTATGAGGGCGGTATTTAACGATGAGGACAGTATTTTATAATGAGGACGGTATTTAACGATGAGGACAGTATTTTATTATGAGGGCGGTATTTTATAATGAGGACGGTATTTTATAATGAGGACTGTATTTTATAATGAGGACTGTATTTTATAATGAGGACTGTATTTTATAATGAGGACGGTATTTTAACTTTATATAGATATACTATATATACTTTATATAGATATACTATATATACTTTATATAGATATACTATATATACTTTATATAGGGAGAACACTAAGGACTGTGTGTAGTTGAATCTTTTAAAAAATGAGAGAGAATCTTGCAGATCCTGTGTGTCATCTTTTAAAGACCTTTACAGTGTGTATCCAGCTTAAGTGTATTTATGGAGATAGGAAAAGCCCATTCAGCATGTTAGCTCAGCAGCCTCCTCTCCGTTATGCAATATCTCCTGTCTTCAATTCTAGTGACATCCTAGCTATTCCCAGTAATAGGATTAATATTCATTCCCGTACCTGCTATGGTTCAGTTCATCGGGTTTTGGTCTGTTTTTCGGACTGTGAATTTCTCTTTCTGCTCGAAATGTGGATCTCAGACTGAACCCAAACAGGGATATAAATAGCTCCATAAAAAGAAAGACGAGAGCTGTTGTCACAAGACGGATATTCTAAAACCTCTTCCCTACCCCCAACTAGGGGTCAAACTGTCCCTTCATCAGGACTAAATGTTACTCTGTTGGATTGTATTTGTGTTGGGCCCTAAATTATGTAAGGGGCCCCTTAAAAATAATGATCACACAGACCATCAAAGAAGATTGTGACCATCAGTCTTCTTATGGTGATTTTAGCTATTTATTAAACGTTGGAATCATTAAGGGCTGGGCCACACTAGTGCGCTTCTGGCGCACTTGGTCATGCGATGAGGCATATGATTTTGTTTATAATGGAAATCGCATGTGTTTCCGTTTTTGTAACGCGCGTGATCACCATTTTTTCCATTCTGCAAAATTGCGAAATCCCAAACGCGCACTATTTTGTGCGCTTGCGGCTGCGATTTTGTTGCGTCGTAGTGTGGCCTAACACAACGCAGTTACTATTATAAAAGGGCTGAATCTTAACGAAGGCAGGGCATTAATTAGCAGTAATTACAGTTTCCTGAATTAATGAATGGGTAATGCCTGGTGTTTACTCTCTATGTACAACGTGGATATCTGGAGGGTGCGGCCCTGATTAAATAAAGTCAATTCTAATATTTATCTCAAGTGGATCCCAACAGTTCACAAAAGGCAATGGCGTGTGAATCGCACCAGTGTGGCCCAGCCCTAAAGCCTCGTACACACGTTGGATAATTGTCATACGATGCAGCCGATGAACGAGCAATCACACGGTATTCATACGAAAATATAGCATCAACGATCGTCAAAGACCAACAACCATCGACTATTGTCGGCTTTTTCCGACGATCAGCCTGGCGGATTTGTTCCTCCGATTATCGTGTATTTGTACATGGTCGGCAGATTATCGTTAACGTTCTACGTAAAACTATATAAAAGGCGCATGCGCTGCTTTCGTAACTGCGCAAACATAAGAACATTTATTTACGTACGAACGTCTATATCTAACGACTATCGTGGGGACTATTGTTGCTGTGTGTACAAATGTCGTTTCAATTATGAGGATTAACGATAATGTCATTAACCGTTCATCAGCTGCATCGTACGAAAATTATCCAACGTGTGTACGAGGCTTTAGTCTACCATTTTACTGCCACACTTTGCATTAGAAGAATAATGATCTGAGAGCACGAGATGGTCCAGCTTGTTAAATCGTTTAAAGGAAAAATACAGTTTATTCTTTCATACGTCCCCGCCATGTTTATTTAATATACTTGGACATGTTAAGCTGGGTTCACACAGTACAGATTTCTGAAAGATGACAGACAGATCTGCAAGATCCTGTCTGGCAACTTTCAAAGATCTGCATACACACAGTCCCGAGCGTTCTCCCTATACACATCATATACACATCATATACACATCATATACACATCATATACACATCATATACACATCATATACACAGCATATACACATCATATACACATCATATACACATCATATACACAGGTATTTTACGATGAGGACGTATTTTATGACGAGGACGGTATTTTACATTGGTGAAGGTATTTAACAATGAGGATGGTATTTTTTTATCGGGTTGGGGATTGCCCCTTTAGAGTGGTATTAAACAAACAATGGCTCCTATAGGCCAAGAGGAATCTATGTGCTGGGTAAGAAACCCCAAAGCAGATGTTGTTATTTTATGTACTGTATATATTTTGTATATTTTCTATTAGAATTCAGCTACAGGTTTTATGAAACTGGTGAGATGTGGAAAGCATCGAACTGTCTTTACGATGGTTATTGGAAATATCCAATCATGTCAGACCCTGGCAGGCAAAATCTCTAAATCTTCCCATTGTAGAGAAACTCCAATATCCTCTGTCTGTTTGAGCTTTTTAATGGATTCTCTCCAGCTACCATGGGCTCTGTTGGAATAACAGTTTCCCGGCGTTTGCCAAAGAGTCGCCCTCTTATCCGTGTGTGTGGAGGAGTAGAAATGTTGATCACTTCATCGTGTTTACCGTAAAAGATATTTCATTTAATAAGAACGCAGGTGTGGGAGGCTGAGAATGCAGCAGATTTGCTAAACAATCGCAGGAAATAATTAGAAATATTCCCTTTCTTTCCCCGAGACCAAACAGATCTGTGTAGCCCTGAAGCACCAAAACTGCCATCGGCGCCGACGCGGTTAAAAGGATTTGTGTTATAGTTAGAGACAAGTTGTCAAGGAAAAGTATTGAGAGTCTATTTATAGAGCCGCAAGACAAGAACAAGTAAAGCTCTCCTCACTGTTTATGTGCCAGAATCATCCAGCAGGGGAACGTCGGGATGGTTAATAGACAAAAAAGTCCGTCAAGGGTCTTTGACATCAGCAATGGGAATGGTTATCCTGGGGCTGCTGCAGGACCTCTTGGGAAATAAGGTTAGCTACGAAAACATTCTCAAATAATCCCGGGAAGTATAACACCATAGAGGTTCTATTGCAACAGCATTTTTTTTCTTTGTTGATGTATACGACTGGCCATACACCTGTAGATGGCTGCACAATGGTTTAAATCTACGATAACAAAATCGTAGATTTACAATCCCTAAAGAATACCATTGCGCTAGTTTACTACCACATGGTATTCTACGACCAAACGTTTGGTCGTAAATTAACTACCCTGCGGTATCGCTAAAAAGCGATAACCCAGCTTTAGAAATACGGCCCAATGAACCCAATTTTTTACACTGCAGAATCTGAACTTATCCCCTCTAAAACACCAATAAACTGTTAATTCCCACTACAGTAAATGGCATTAAAGAAAATGTAACCCCCTGTAGAACTGGATGAAATAATTATTTTCGTACAGTGACTGGCCCCAGACACATGCCTAATCTGTCCTGTAAAAGGATTGGCTAGAGGCTACTAGTGGGTGTGACCAACTGTAACAAGTTCCTGCAGTATCTTAGGACTGAGCATGTGTAAAGAACATAATGATCAGTGACCACACTGTGCGATACTGCAATGTTGGGAAATAAAACACATGTTAGAAAGGTAAATTTCCCAACAACCATCATAATGAATGGTGAGACTCTGCTTTTATATTACGGTGCTCTTCCTTCTGAAAGAGTGTTTTTCCTTTAATCATTTCCAATTAAAATTTGAATGGGAAGGAGTGATTGAATGGCACTGCCAAGATGTGCAATCGCGGATTGACAAGTTTTCTCAAATGGCCGGATCATCTTCTGTTTGACTGACTGCTTGATAATAATAACGAGCAGTCTATTAAACAGAAGGGGGCACAGAAATAAAGTTTTGACAACTTGACAATCGAATTGATAAAAAACTTGACCTGTGGGTACGACAACGTAAATGGATCATATTTCCCTAAAGGGCATGTGCACCCATCAATCTAAATTTATTTCATTTGGCCACAGTCTGGCATGCACAATAAATGGGTTTACGCCCCATTTATAGATACTTCTTGTCCGTCATCTTCTGTTTGATGGACTGCTCGTCTATATGGACAGAGGCAATCGAGTTTTGACCGATTCAAATGTACCAATAAATCAACCAGTGTATGACAGTCATAAATGGCAGGTTTTGTGGCTTCATTTCTGCAGGATCAGCACAATGAGATGCAAAGCATGGAGGTAGCCCTTGAGGATCCATCTACCCTAAAGTCTAGGCCACAATCTGATTGCGCATTAAAAAGTGAATGCTTGTGTTGGCCACTAGGTGCGCTGCGTTGTACTGAGATCAGTTTTCAGAGCACATGCGATAACCATTAGTTTGTGAATTGCATGCGCTCCGATAGCGAAACATTTCACGGATCGCAGCTCAAGCGGACGATAATGCGTGGGAAACTGCATCTGACGTAGTGTGGCCTCAGCTTAAGATTGTCTTTTTCTGAAGACGCATTGACACACAAGGCAGGGTCTGCCTGTCAGCAAGGGGTTACTGCAACCTGCATAACAAGTGGGTGTTTATTGTTGAACAAAGATTTGAATTAATGAGAGACATTCTGCTTTTGTCAGGCAGTACTCAAAACAGATGGCAGTGATTAAAAAAATATTTTACCAGATACCAGGAGTGAACATGGAATTCTGCAGGCTCGGGTTAGTCGCTGCGTTCGAACCGGAGAATGTTCTGCTGTGAATGTTCTATTTCCACTATTTAATTTCCACGAATTATCTTGCCCACCTCTCCGATTGTGTACATGATTACAATGGGCCTAATACAGTCCTGCGCTGTGGAACTGATCGCCTGTTGTGTAGAAAGCCACCGATATTGAGCTCTCCCTACTATTGAGATATTTCTGTAAGACAAACAATGTTGAATTGGGTGTAGAGATGTAGTGTGGTTTCTAATAGAGCCCAGTTCGAATCTGAGGGTTTCGAAGTCTCGACTAAACTTTCGGAACTCCCGAATTTCACGGAACCCGGATTTTTCGATTTTTATCAAAAGTAGATGATTTTCAAAAAATCAAAAGTAGACGATCATCAGTAGACGATTATCCAAAGTAGACGATTGTCAGTAGACGATTATCCAAAGTAGACGATCATCAGTAGACGATTATCCAAAGTAGACGATTATCCAAAGTAGACGATTATCCAAAGTAGACGATTATCCAAAGTAGACGATTTTTGAAATTTCGAGTTTCGAACATTTCTAATTGGGTGCCCTGCCGAGTTGGGGTTAGGTTCCAGATATTTAGCTATTGGATCATGGGATACACAGTTATAGCACAATTTGGATTTCATATTTTTTATTAAAGGAGAACTATACTCACTTCTCCCCGCTCCATACATGATACCCAGGACGAAGCCTGGTCCTCACCACTGGGTTCCTAGTCAAGGAGCTTTACTTACCTAAAGTTGCCTTCGCTGCACCTGTCCGCTCTGCCTCCCTCGATACTTTGGCGACAAGGCCAATGAGAATACGCGCTCTGCAAGGATTGGTTAAGGTCCTCATCCTGGGTATCTTCTCTGTTTGTTCATGGTCTGATATTTTAACCCGAACCACTGGCCGTCAGGCTATTTTATTTGTTCAGGTGAAAATATTGGTGGTAATTTTCATCACAACAAACCAATGTTAGACCAACGTTCATTTAGACATGTCCGTTAATTAACCGTGGTCAAGGGACAATTTTGGGGGCATTTCCCCTTTAGTCATTCGACTGGATCTCTCAGTTCAGAATGGATTTCTTTCCTTATTCATTCAGTAGATCTGAACAAGAAAGATGCTGGTAATCTCCTGTCTCCTATAAAGTAATAAACACAGAAGGGAACAATGACGATCTCGAAGCGTGGCAAAGATAATTATAAAATCCAACATCTATTAAACAGAGAGTAACACATAACACACAATACAATTAATCAATATAATTGGAATCCAGAAAAAAATGACCTTGAAGCTCAGAATGAAATGAAACGTGGCCTGGTGAACTTTCTGCTTTAAACAGGTGGCAGAGGTTTAGACTAACCACGAGGTAGGAAATACACAGCCAACGTGACATTCGGTATCCTTGTGTTTTATGTGTCATTGTTAACCTATTATCCCCTATTATAATTGATCGCATTGCTAAGCACCGTTTATAACGATATAATTTGTATTGTATTTTAACAAATCGTATTTTCTGTGATGCTGTTACTAATTATTTGTGTGACTACAGACAGAACGTCCTGATGATGAACTTGAACGTTTAAGTTGTCAACTGCTGCAATATGAACCTGCTCTGGATAAATGGACCCCAATGGCCCCCATGAAATATTCAAAGTATCGATTCAGTGTGGCTGTGGTCAACAATGAAATCTATGTCCTGGGTAAGTAGGCCACGACAGTCTAAATTTTATAGTGTTACAGCGTTGGCCATGACCATCTATATATTATAGTGTTACAGCGTAGGCCATGACCATCTATATATTATAGTGTTACAGCTTGGCCATGACCATCTATATATTATAGTGTTACAGCGTAGGCCACGACAGTCTAAATTTTATAGTGTTACAGAGTTGGCCATGACCATCTATATATTATAGTGTTACAGCGTAGGCCATGACCATCTATATATTATAGTGTTACAGCGTAGGCCATGACCATCTATATATTATAGTGTTACAGCGTAGGCCACGACATCTAAATTATGTGTTACGAGTTGGCCATGACCATCTATATATTATAGTGTTACAGCGTAGGCCCAGACATCATTTTATAGTGTTACAAGCGTTGGCCATGACCATCTATATATTAAGTGTTACACGCGTAGGCCATGACCATCTTATTTATAGTTTTACAGCGTAGGCCATGACCATCTATATATATAGTGTTACAAGCGTAGGCCATGACCATCTATATATTATAGTTTTACACAGCGTAGCCATGCCACCTATATATATAGTGTTACAGCGTAGGCCATGACCATCTATATATTATAGTGTTCCAGCGTAGGCCAGACCATCTATTATTATAGTTTACAGCGTAGCCATGACCATCTATATTTTAGTGTTACAGCGTAGGCCATGACCATCTATATATTATAGTGTACAGCGGAGGCCATGACCATCTATATATTATAGTGTTACAGCGTAGGGCCATGACCTCTATATATTATAGTGTTACAACAGCGTAGGCCATGACCTCATCTATATTATATTGTTACAGCTTAGGCCATGACCGTCTATTATATAGTGTTTACAGCGTAGGCCATGACCATCTATAATATTATAGTGTTACAAGCGTAGGTCATGACCATCTATATATTATAGTGTTCAGCGTAGGCCATGACCATCTATATATTATAGTGTTACAGCAGGCCATGACCTCTATAGATTATAGTGTTACACGCGTAGGCCATGACCATCTATATATTATAGTGTTACAAGCGTAGGCATGACCATCTAATATATTATAGGTGTTACAGCGTAGGCCATGACCGTCATAATTTATAGTGTTACAGCGTAGGCCATGACCGTCTATATTTTATAGTGTTACACTTACAGCGTGGCCATGACCATCTATATATTATATGTTACAGCTAGGTCATGACCATCTATATATTATAGTGTTACAGCGTAGGCCATGACCATCTATATATTATAGTGTTACAGCATAGGTCATGACCATCTATATATTATAGTGTTACAGCGTAGGTCATGACCATCTATATATTATAGTGTTACAGCGTAGGCCATGACCATCTATCTATTAGAGTGTTACACGCTTAGCCATGACCGTCTAATATATATAGTGTTACAGCGTAGGCCAGACCATCTATATATATAGTGGTTACAGCGTAGGCCATGACCAGTCAAATATATAGTGTTACAGCGTAGGCCATGACCATCTAAATATTATAGTGTTACAGCGTAGCCATGACATCTATATATTATAGTGTTACAGCGTAGGCCATGACCGTCTAAATATTATAGTGTTACAGCGTAGGCCATGACCATCTATATATTATAGTGTTACAGCGTAGGCCATGACCATCTATATATTATAGTGTTACAGCGTAGGCCATGACCGTCTAAATATTATAGTGTTACAGGGTATGCCATGACTGTCGATATATTATAGTGTTACAGCGTAGGCCATGACCGTCTAAACTTAATAGTGTTACAGCGTAGGCCATGACTAATAAAATATAGATGGTCATGGCCTAGCTGTAACACTAATCAGATATATAATTGTCCTGGCCAACTGTAACACTATATATATATAGACGGTCATGGCCTACGCTGTAACACTATAATATAAGATGGGTCATGGCCCTACGCTGTAAACCTATATATTTAGATGGTCCATGGCCTACGCTGTAACACTATAATATATAGATGTCATGGCCTACGCTGTAACACTATAATATATAGATGGTCATGGCCTACGTACGCTGTAACACTATAATATATTAAGTCACTGACCTACGCTGTAAACTATAATATGAGGTCATGGCCTACGCTGTAACACTATATATTTAGATGGTCATGGCCTAAGCTGTAACACCTATATATATTAGGTCATGATGGCCTACGCTGTAACACTATATATATATATGGTCAGGGGCCTACGTGTAACACTATTATATTTAAGGTCATGGCCTACGCTGTAAACAACTATAATATATAGATGGTCATGGCCCTACTCGTACACACTATAATATATAGATGGTCATGCCTCGCTGTAACACTATAATATATAGATGGTCATCCTATATGCTGTAACACTATAATATATAGATGGCATGGCCTACGCTGTAACACTATAATAATTAGATGTCATGACCTATTGCTGTAACACTATAATATAAATAGATGGTCATTGGGCCGTACGCTGTAACACTATAAATATATGGGTCATGGCCTAACGCTGTAACAAACTATATAATAGACGGTCATGGCCTACGCTGTAACACTATAATATAGATGGTCATGGCCTCGCTGTAACACTATAATATATAGATGGTCATGGCTACGCTGTAACACTATAATATAGATGGTCTAGGCCTTAGCCTGTAAACGCTATAACTATAGATGGTCATGGCCTAGCTGTAACACTATAATATTAGGAGGTCATGACCTACGCTTTTAACACTATAATTATAGATGGTCATGCCTAGCGCTGAACACTATAATATATAGACGTCATGGCCTAAACGCTGTAACACTATAATATAAGATGGTCATGCCTACGCTGTAACCCTATAATATATAGAGCGGTCATGGCCTAGCGCTGAACACTATAATATAGATGGTCATGGCCACGCTGTAACACTAATATATAGATGGTCATGGCCTACGGCTGTAACACTAAATATATAGATGGTCATGACCTACGCTGTAAACACTAATATATAGATGGTCATGGCCTACGCTGTAACACTATAATATATAGAGGTCATGGCCTAACGCTGTAACAGCTATAATTATATAGATGGCATGGCATGCTACATATATGATCATGTAGTGTAAAACTATATATATAGATGGTCATTGGCCTAGCGCTGTAACACTATAATATATAGTGGTCATGGCCTACCTGTAACACATAATATATGATGGTCATGGCCACGCTGTAAACTATAAAAATTGACGGTCGTGTCCTACGCTGTAACACTATAATATATAATGGTCCATGGCCAACTCTTGTAACACTATAAATTTAGACTGTCTGGCCTACGCTGTAACACTAATTATAATGATGTCATGGCCTACGCTGTAACACTATAATATATAGATGTCCTGGCCTACGCTGTAACACTATATATATATAGATGGTCATGCCAACTCTGTAAACACTATAAAATTTAGACTGTCTGGCCGTACGCTGTACACTATAATATATATAGATGGTCATATGGCCTAACGCTGTAACACTATAATTAGATGGTCAGGCCGGCCTACGCTGTTAAAACAAACTATAATATATAGATGTCATGGCCAACTCTGTAACACTATAAAATTTAGACTGTCCGTGGCCTAACGTAAACTCGCTTGTACACTATAATAATAGAGGTCCATGGCCACGCCTGAACCACTATAAATTTTAGACTCGTGGCCTACGCTGTAAACTAAATAATATATGATGGTCATGGCCAACTCTGTAACACTATAAAATTTTAGACGTCGTGGCTACGCTGTAACAACTATAATATATAGAGGGGTTATGGCCTCACGCTGTAACACTATAAAATTATAGATGGTCATGGCCTACGCTGTACACTATAATAATATAGATGGTCATGGCACTCTGTAACACTATAAAATTTAGACTGTCGTGGCCTACTGGTAACAACTATAATATATAGATGTCATGGCCTACGCTGTACACTATAATATATAGATGGTCATGGCCTACTCTGTAACACAATAATATATAGATGGTCATGGCCAACCTGGTAACACTATAAATTTAGACTGTCTGGCCTACGCTGTAACACTATAATATATAGATGGTCATGGCCAACTCGTGTAACACTATAAAATTTAGACGTCGTGGCCTACGCTGTAACACTAAATATAGATGGTCATGGCCTAACGCTGTAACACTATATATTTAGATGGTCATGGCCTACGCTGTAACACTAATAATATTTAGACGGTCATGCCTACGCTGTACACTATAATATATAGATGGTCATGGCCTACGCTGTACACTATAATATTTAGACGGTCATGGCCTACGCTGTAACACTATAAAACTATATAGATTGGTCATGGCCTACGTCTGTAACACAAATTATTATGGTCATGACCTACGCTGTAACACTATAATATATAGATGGTGCATGACCTATGCTGTCACACTATAATATTAGATGGTCATGGCCTACGCTTGTAACACTATATATATAGATGGTCATATGACCTATGCTGTACATAACAACACTATAATATATGACGGTCATGCCTACGCTGTGACACTTATAAATATAGAGGTCATGGCCTACGCTGTAACACTATAATATATAGACGGTCATGGCCTACGCTGTAACACTATAATATATAGATGGTCATGGCCTACGCTGTAACACTATAATATATAGATGGTCATGGCCTACGCTGTAACAACTATAATATATAGATGGTCATGGCCTACGCTGTAAACCTATAGTGCATATATAGTTAGGTGGTGTTCAGGTGGCTACGCTGTAACACTATAATATATAGATGGTCATGACCTCGCTGTAAACACTATAATATATAGATGGTCATGGCCTACGCTTGTAACACTATAATATAATGAACGGTCATGGCCTAGCTGTAACACTATAATATATAGATGGTCTGCCTACGCTGTAAACTATAATATATATAGACGGTCATGGCCTACGCTGTAACACTATAATATATAGATGGTCATGGCCTACGCTGTAACACTATAATATATAGATGGTCATGGCCTACGCTGTAACACTATAAATATAGATGGTCATGACCTACGCTGTAAGACTATAATATATAGATGGTCATGGCCTACTGTAACACTATAATATATAGATGGTCATGGCCTACGCTGTAACACTATAATATATAGATGGCATGGCATACGCTGTAACACTATAATATATAGATGGTCATGGCCTACGCTGTAACCTATAAATATAGATGGTCATGGCCTACCGCTGTAACACTATAATATAGATGTCATGGCCTACGGCTGTAACACTATAATATATAGATGGTCATGGCCAACGCTGTAACACTATAAATTTAACTGCTGGGCCTACGCTGTAACACTATAATATATAGATGGTCATGGCCAACTCTGTAACACTATAAATTTAGACTGTCGTGGCCTACGCTGTAACACTATAATATATAGATGGTCATGGCCTACGCTGTAACACTATAATATATAGATGGTCATGGCCTACGCTGTAACACTATAATATAGATGGTCATGGCCAACTCTGTAACACTATAAAATTTAGACTGTCGTGGCCTACGCTGTAACACTAATATATAGATGGTCATGGCCAACGCTGTAACACTATAATATACAGTAATGGTCATGCCTACGCTGTAACACTATAATATATAGATGGTCATGCCAACTCTGTAACACTATAATTTAGACTGGTCGTGGCCTACGCTGTAACACTATAATTATAGATGGTCATGGCCACGCTGGTAACACTATAAAATAGGACTGTCGTGCCTACGCTGTAACACTATAATATATAGATGGTCATGGCCAA
The DNA here is from genome assembly GCA_019447015.1 of Hymenochirus boettgeri. Taxonomy (NCBI): domain Eukaryota; kingdom Metazoa; phylum Chordata; class Amphibia; order Anura; family Pipidae; genus Hymenochirus; species Hymenochirus boettgeri. The sequence continues at coordinate 257,196,703 of CM033472.1, read as the reverse complement.
CTCTGTAAACTATAAAAATTTAGACTGTCGTGGCCTACGCTGTAACACTATATTATAGATGGTTATGGCCTACGCTGTAAACACTATAATATATAGATGGTCATGGCCTACGCGTAACACTATAATATATAGATGGTCATGGCCAACTCTGTAACACATAAATTTAGACTGTCGTGGCCTACGCTTTAACACTATAATATATAGATGGTCATGGCCTACGCTGTAACACTATAATATATAGATGGTCATGGCCTACGTCTTGTTGTAACAACAATATATATAGATGGTCATGGCCAACTCTGTAAACCTATAAATTAGTTTAGACTGTCGGGCCTACGCTGTAACACTATAATATATAGATGGTCATGGCCAACGCTGTAACACTATAAAATTTGACGGTGTCTGCCCTATGTTGTACACTATAATATATAGATGGTCATGGCCAACTCTGTAACACACTATAAAATTTAGACTGTCGTGGCCTACGCTTGTAACACTATAATATATAGATGGTCATGGCCAAGCTGTAACACTATAATATATAGATGGTCATGGCCTACGCTGTACACTATAATATATAAGATGGTCATGGCCAACGCTGTAACACTATAAAATTTAGACTGTCGTGGCCTACTTACCCAAGGACTAGATTTCATTGTTGACCACAGCCACACTGAATCGATACTTTGAATATTTCATGGGGGGCCATTGGGGTCCATTTATCCAGAGCAGGGTTCATATTGCACAGCAGTTGACACACTTAAACGTTCAAGTCATCATCAGGACGTTCTGTCTGTAGTCACAACAAATATAGTAACAGCATCACAGAAAATACGATTTGTTAAAACAATCTACAAATTATATCGTATAACACGGTTGCTTAGCATGCGTATCAATTATAATAGGGGATAATAGGTTAACAATGACACATAAAACAACAAGGATACCGAATGTCACGTTGGCGCTGTGTATTTCCTCACCTCGTGGTTAGTCTAAACCTCTGCCACACTGTTTAAAGCAGAAAGTTTCACCAGGCCACGTTTCATTTCATTCTGAGACTCAAGGTACATTTTTTTCATTTTTTCTGGATTCCAATTATATTGATTAATTGTATTGTGTGTTATGTGTTTACTCTTGTTTAATAGATGTGGATTTTTATAATATCTTTGCCACGCTTCGAGAGTCGTCATTGTTCCCTTCTGTGTTTATTACTTATAGGAGGACAGGAGATTACCAGCATCTTCTTGTTCATCTAGCTGAATGTAATAAGGAAGAAATCCCATTCTGAACTGAGAGATCCAGTCGAATGACTAAAGGGGAAATGCCCCCAAAATTGTCCCTTGACCACGGTTAATTAACGGACATGTCTAAATGACGTTGGGTCTAACATTGGTTTTGTGATGAAAAATTACCACCAATATTTCACCTGAACAAATTAAAAAGCCTGACGGCCAGTGGTTCGGGGTTAAAAATATCAGACCATGAACAAACAGAGAAGAACCCAGGATGAGGACCTTAACCAATCCTTGCAGAGCGCGTATTCTCATTGGCCTTGTCGCCAAAGTTACGAGGGAGGCAGAGCGGACAGGTGCAGCGAAGGCAACTTTAGGTAAGTAAAGCTCCTTGACTAGGACCCAGTGGTGAGGACCAGGCTTCGTCCTGGGTATCATGTATGGAGCGGGGGAGAATGAGTATAGTTCTCCTTTATAAAAAATATGAAATCCAAATTGTTATAACTGTGTATCCCATGATCCAATAGCTAAATATCTGGAAACTAACCCCAACTCGGCAGGGCACCCAATTAAATGTTCGAAACTCGAAATTTCAAAAATCGTCTACTTTGGATAATCGTCTACTTTGGATAATCGTCTACTTTGGATAATCGTTACTGGATATCGTCTACTTGGATAATCGTCTCTTTGGATAATCGTCCGGTACTACTGTATCGTCTACTTTGGATAATACGTCTACTGACAATGTCTACTTTGGATTCGTCTACTTTGGATAATCCGTCTACTGATGATCGTCTACTTTGGATAATCGTCTACTGACAATCGCTACTTTGGATAATCGTTACTGATGATCGTCTACTTTTGATTTTTTGAAAATCATCTACTTTTGATAAAAATCGAAAAATCCGGGTTCCGTGAAAATTCGGGGAGTTCCGAAAGTTTAGTCGAGACTTCGAAACCCTCAGATTCGAACTGGGCTCTATTAGAAACCACACACATACATCTCTACACCCAATTCAACATTGTTTGTCTTACAGAAATATCTCATAGTAGGAGAGCTCAATATCGGTGGCTTCTACACAACAGGCGATCATTCACACGCGCAGGACTGTATTAGGCCCATTGTAATCAGTACAGACAATCGGAGGAGTGGGCAAGATAATTCGTGGAAATTAATAGTGGAAATAGAAATTCACAGCAGACATTCTCCGGTTTCGAACGCATCGACGAACCCTAGTTACAGCTTGGCCATGACCGTCTAAATATTATAGTGTTACAGCGTAGGCCATGACCATCTATATATTATAGTGTTACAGCTTGGCCATGACCGTCTAAATATTATAGTGTTACAGCGTAGGCCATGACCATCTATATATTATAGTGTTACAGCTTGGCCATGACTGTCGATATATTATAGTGTTACAGCATAGGCCATGACCGTCTAAACTTAATAGTGTTACAGCGTAGGCCATGATAGGCCATGACCGTCTAAACTTAATAGTGTTACAGCGTAGGCCATGACCATCTATATATTATAGTGTTACAGCGTAGGCCATGACCGTCTAAATATTATAGTGTTACAGCTTGGCCATGACCGTCTAAATATTATAGTGTTACAGCGTATACCTATAATATTTAGACGGTCATGGCCTACGCTGTAACACTATAATATATAGATGGTCATGGCCTACGCTGTAACACTATAATTTAGACGGTCATGGCCTATGCTTGTAAACCTATAATTATCCAGTCTATACAGGTCAGTGTGTGTACTGGACATTGGGACATTTTATATATACTGGTCAGTGTGTGTACTGGACATTGGGGACATTTTATATATACTGGTCAGTGTGTGTAATGGACATTGGGGACATTTTATATATACAGGTCAGTGTGTGTACCTGACATTGGGACATTTTATATATACAGGTCAGTGTGTGTAATGGACATTGGGGACATTTTATATATACTGGTCAATGTGTGTAATGGACATTGGGGACATTTTATATATACTGGTCAATGTGTGTAATGGACATTGGGGACATTTTATATATACTGGTCAATGTGTGTAATGGACATTGGGGGCATTCAAATGTATCGTTCGATAACCCTCAAATGTATCGTTCGGTAACCCTCAAATGTATCGTTCGATAACCCTCAAATGTATCGTTCGGTAACCCTCAAATGTATCGTTCGGTAACCCTCAAATGTATCATTCGATAACCCTCAAATGTATCGTTCGGTAACCCTCAAATGTATCATTCGATAACCCTCAAATGTATCGTTCGGTAACCCTCGAATGTAGCGTTTGGTAACCCTCAAATGTATCGTTCTGTAACTCTTGAAAGTTTCCTTCGGTAACCCTCGAAAGTATCCTTCGGTAACCCTCAAATGTATCATTCGGTAACCTTCTAATGTAGCGTTCGATAACCCTCGAATGTAGCGCTCAGTAACCCTCCAATGTAGCGCTCGGTAACCCTCAAATGTATCGTTCGGTAACCCTCGAATGTAGCGTTCGGTAACCCTCAAATGTATCGTTCGGTAAACCTTGAATGTAGCGTTTGGTAACCCTCGAATGTAGAGTTCGGTAACCTCGAATGTAGCGTTCGATAACCCTCAAATGTATCGTTCGGTAACCCTTGAATGTAGCGTTTGGTAACCCTCGAATGTAGAGTTTGGTAACCTCGAATGTATTGTTCGGTAACCCTCGAATGTAGCGTTCGGTAACCCTCAAATGTAGCGTTCGGTAAACCTCGAATGTAGCGTTCGGTAACCATCGAATGTAGCATTCGGTAACCCTCGAATGTAGTGTTCGGTAACCCTCAAATGTAGAGTTCGGTAACCCTCGAATGTAGAGTTCGGTAACCCTCGAATGTAGCGTTCGGTAACCCTCGAATGTATCATTCGGTAACCATCGAATGTAGCATTCGGTAACCCTCGAATGTACTGTTCGGTAACCCTCGAATGTTGTGTTCGATAACCCACGAATGTACCGTTCGATAACCCTCGAATGAATCGTTCGGTAACCCTCGAATGTAGAGTTCGGTAACCTCGAATGTAGCGTTCGGTAACCCTCAAATGTAGCGTTTGGTAACCCTCGAATGTAGATTTTGGTAACCTCGAATGTAGTGTTCGGTAACCCTCGAATGTATTGTTCGGTAACCCTCGAATGTAGCGTTCGGTAACCCTCAAATGTAGCGTTCGGTAAACCTCGAATGTATCGTTCGGTAACCATCGAATGTAGCATTCAGTAACCCTCGAATGTAGTGTTCGGTAAGTAACCTTCGAATGTAGTGTTCGGTAACCTTCGAATGTAGTGTTCGATAACCCACGAATGTATCGTTCGGTAACCCTCGAATGAATCATTCGGTAACCCTCGAATGTATTGTTCGGTAACCCTCAAATGTAGAGTTCGGTAACCCTAGAATGTAGCATTCGGTAACCCTCGAATGTATCGTTCGGTAACCCTCGAATGTAGCGTTCGGTAACCATTGAATTTAGCGTTCGGTAACCCTCGAATGTATCGTTCGGTAACACTCTAATGTAGCGTTCGGTAACCCTCGAATGTATCGTTCGGTAACCTCGAATGTAGCGTTCGTAACCCGCGAAAATATAGAGTTCCGGTAACCCTCTAATTTATCGTTGTAACCCTCGATTGTAGAGTTTGGTAACAGGGAGGTGGGAATAAGTGTTCTCACCTCCCTGTTTGTAATAGAAACAGATGCCAAATACTTGTTTTTTAAGTTTAGTGTTCCTTTAAAGGGTTTGTTTCCAAAATATAGAACTTTTACTGAAGTTCGGTTCCTTTCCGAACTTCAGGATCTCTCTCAGCACTCTCTAAACTTCACTGATTGGACTGTAATACTGTAGGTGAGGAAGGCAGAACTGAATCCCTTACTAATCTATGGAATTCTTGGAATTAGATTAGAGGTTACACTGTGAACTGTATGTGACATTAGTGTGTGGCCACAACCATAATTTCACCTCTCCGTGCCAAGATCTATTTTTAACTATTCCTGGGTCGTCCTATAAAGGAGCGGAAATCTCTATTTTAGACATCACTAGCATTTCCAACGCAGTGCGTTACTGTAAACACAGACAGAGGTGGGGGGTGCAAGGTAAATGAAAAAAATCCCACCCTGAAAACTCCTAACTGTAACAACTAGAGATGGACACAAAACCAAACTCAAACCCGAGTTTCAGCCAAACTAGTTTGGGTTCAAACTAGTTCATTTTTCTGGACTTGCGACTGTATTTTCGATAATTATCGTAAATTTGTTATGATTTTAGCGGAATATTTGATGTAAACCCTCGAATTGGCCGTAACCCTCGAATGTAGCCATCGATTTTCGGTAACCCTTGAAAGTATCGTTTGTTTTTCGATAATCCTCTAAAGTATCGTTCGGTAACCCTCGAATTGGCCGTAACCCTCTAATGTAGTGAATGCAAAACCCGACAATTGCCCACTCCTGTTTAGTAAGTGTTTTAACAGGTTTTGGTGATAGTGACATGTTCCCCAGACCATTTCCCAGGTGCCACAGCCATTTACAGTAAGTTACCATTGTTAGTTTAGCTGTAAATCACTCAGACCTTTTCGAACTATCACTCCCTATTGAATTGGGTCCGAATTCAAACTTTCAAACTTTTACTGAAGTTCGAAAATGGACCGAACTTTATGAAGTTTGGCCATATCTAGCAACAACACACAAGGCAGGTTAGTTCAATAACACAAAGCATAAAACGTTATAATTAGAGATGGACTCGAACTCGAACCCGAGTTCGAGCCGAACTATTCAAATTTGAACGAATTCGGACTTCTCGAACTATCCCGGACCTGGATTTTCGATATTTTGATAAATATATATTTTCGATAAATATTGAATGTTCGACCGTTCAAATATGCGAGTAAAATGCCTATTATACCTATACGCGAGCATCGAATCCGCGAGTAAAGTGTCCATTAAAACCTATACGCGAGCATCAAATCCGCAAGTAAAATGTCCATGGTACCTAGGCGCAAACATCGAATCCGCAAGCAAAGTGTCCATTAAAGCCTATACGTGAGCATCGAATCCGTGGGTAAAATGTACATGGTATTGATCTAGGCACGAACATCGAATCTACGAGCAAAGTGTCCATTAAAGCCTATACGTGAGCATCGAATCCGCGAGTAAAATGTACATGGTATCTAGGCGCAAACATCGAATCCGCGAGCAAAGTGACCATTAAAGCCTATACATGAGCATCGAATCCGTGGGTAAAATGTCCATGGTATCTAGGCGCAAACATCGAATCCGCGAGCAAAGTGTCCATTAAAGCCTATACGCGAGCATCGAATCCGCAAGTAAAATGTCCATGGTACCTAGGCGCGAGCATCGACTGTTCGAAAGCGAAAGCTCGAAAATAGCGCGTGTGAGAGTAAAATTGATTTTTCGAAAGTCCTGGATATTGGAACCTGTTCCCCAGACCATTTCCCAGGTCCCACAGCCATTTACATTAAGTTACCATTGATATTTTAATTGTATTTCATTAGAACTTTTCGATCTATTTGACTCCCATTGACTTTAATGGGTCCATTTTCCAACTTTTCCATATAGTTTGAAAATTCGAAAACGGACCGAACCTTCAAAAGTTCGCCCATCTCTAGTTATAGTTAGTGATTATTTGACCACATTATTGTTGACCTCTTGCCATGTTATCCTCGGTTTACCTTGGAACATCCCCGCTAGCTGTGTATCGGACAGATTATTTTTCATTTTTGTATGACTGGTTAATGAGGTTTAGAAAAAAAAAACTTTTGTTTCACCGGCGACAAATCTCCTTTCTATTGATTCGGAGAAAGCAATTTACTATTTTGCACTATTTTGCCGCCCTGGCATAAATGTAATCAGATTTCTCCTGGATAAGGAACATACCTGGAGGAAATTACCGGAACAGCAGATTCTGTTCTTTTTGTGTTTATTTTAGTTTTAAATTATTTAGTCTTCAAGAACAACCGTATATTTCTCCTGACAAGCCAATAATGTTCCATAGGCGGATAGTGTAACATTCCGACCCTTCCAAAGGGCAAATCGGATGAACACTTGTCTATCGGTACATTTATTTTCTGATTAACTGAATCTACTATGACATATTTTCACAATGTCAGGTAGGATCAGGGTTGGATGGGATTGTCCCTACTGCAGGGACATATTCCTGTGTGCGTCCCGCAGTCAGGGCTGAAATCCCGTTCAAATTAGAGATGGTAGAAACACGCTAGTTTTGTCCCGAAACCAGAACAAATATTTGCTAATTTTCGAATGTATTGGGCTATTTTCAAAAATTAGGGAAAATAGCGCCGTACATTCGAAAATTAGTGAAAATGGGTTCCAAAGTCCCAAAATCCGGACGACCCGTCCGGATTTGGACGGATCATTCGGATTTTGGAACCGAGGAGTTTCGTGTCAGATCTGGGTTTGTGTCAGACCTGGATCCTATCTCTAGTTCAAATACTGGCCCTGGAAGCTCCACCTCGTTACGCCAGCTCTCCACCTTGTTATGCCCTGACTCCTCCCCCGATAGTGGCCCCACCTTAACACCGCCCTTGGTCCCCCTACTGTGACATCACAACCTGGATAGGATAGGATAAATGTGGAGCATGGATAGTCTTATGGGACTGTCCTGCAGTTTGAGTATGAATCGCAATGGCAGTTGAACACCAAGTTCCTAAGGGGCATATTTATAAAGGGTCGAAAATAGCACCCAAAAATTACCGCCGCACATCGCGATGTCCTGCAGTAGTTTTAAGTCCCTTCCCGGCGATACTGCACTTAGCGCACTGCGCTAAGTACAATATCGCCACGAAGGGACTTAAAAATCCCTTCCCGGCGCCTCCGCTCCCCGCCCTCAACCCCCGCGGCGGCAGCGACCACCCGCCGTCGCTTCCCAGCAGCCCCTCTCAACCCCATCGCCACTCACAGCGAAGATACGGAGCAGGAGGCTAGGAGGGGCTGCTGGGAAGGGGCCGCAGCAGGTGGTCGCGACCACCCACCGCGCACTCCCCCTGAGAAGGGCCTTTTGGGGCTTAAGGGGTCCCGTAGCTCGAACCGGGACCCCCCTCCCCAGCCCCATCAGTGCCTTTGGCGGCAACTTACAGTGCCCATGCGGCTCTTACAAGAGCCCTTTGGGGCTTAGAGGTCCCGCAGCTTGAACCGGGACCCCCCTCGCCGGCCTTGTAAGGGCCCTTGTGGCTCGAACCGGGACCCCCGTGAGCGGCTCTGAAAAGAGCCCTTGGGCGGCGTCTTCTTCTCTTCCAGTCCCGGCAACACCAACTCCGCTGAGGCTGCCGACCCACGAGAGTACCCCTGCGGCCGCCAGGGGTACCCCCGGCGTGCGCCGGCGACCTCAACGAGGCCGATGTTGCCGGTGTCTTGATCCGATGCAACGTCTTCGGGCTGGTGACACCAGCCCCACTGAGGTCGCCGATGCCGCAGGCTCACCGCGCCACCAGTGAGCCTGCTGGCACCGCCGGCCACAGCGGAGTTGCCAGATGCTTCTTTCTTCAGCCATCTACTGCGATGGCATCTGAGTTCCGCGGCGGAGTGCACCTCTTTATATAGGTTTGCAGAAAGCCCTAATCCGTTTCTGATTGGTCCATTTTTTAATGCTTGGTTTACATGACGCCGCGGGGGTCGAGGGTGGGGTGGGTGTATGCCCTGCTGCGCTCCTTCGCAGCAGCGCCCACCCGCGGTGAGGTGCGACCACCCGCGGTGAGGTGCGACCACCCGCCGTGATCTAGGAGGAAATCTCGTCCGGTTTCGCCACCTTCAAGGTTGCGAAGTAATACGCCCGAGATTAGCGGTGCGTAACAGTTACCGCCGATTTTATAAATAGAAGCGGCGGTAACTGTTCACATAGCTGCGAAAAGTCAACTCTTCGTTAACTTTTCGCAGCCGTTTACCGTCCATTTATAAATTGCGGAAAACACGATTTTTGCGAAAATGGCGGGAAAAACGGTTGCGAAAAGTTAACGAACCTTTAATAATGTGCCCCTAAATTTCAAAAATCTACATTTTTGCAAATCTACAAGCGGAACAGATATTTGGCCATCGGTAATAACTTAACAGCCTGGCATAATTGTTTTTAACTCATTAACTACAATTCAAGACTTTAGGATTCAGTGGTCAAAGACATTTCAAAAATGTCTAGGCCATTTCTAGGCATCAGGGCCGTCTCTAGACATTTTGCCTCTTGAAATTTTTTTCCAAAAGCTGCCCCCGCTTGCCCCCAGAAGGGGTGTGGTTTTATAATTGTAAGTGGGTGATGCTTTTATCTGGAAGTTGGGTGTGGCTTGTCCAGAAGTTTGAGGGGCTTTAATTGGTAAATAATGCCCACAATGACAGGTAACTGATGCCCACAGTGACTGGTAAATGATGCCCAACATTGATTTTTGATCTGCAGGGCCAACAAACATTGATTTTGATCAAATTAATTGCTAGTCAGAAAGTAATGGCTCCCCCTGCTATTTAAAGTGACAGTGCTTCCCAAAAATGTGTGTTTCTTTACAAATGGCATTTATGGGCCACCCTGGCCAAAAAAAAACCTTTTTTTTCCTGGCCTCAAAACTGCTGCATCCCTACAGGGTGCTGCTCTGTAATGTGCTTCACCTTGCCTCATTAGAGAGGCGGCCCTGCTATGCATAAGCGACCTAGGCAAACTTTTCTTTTAAAAGACAGGGATCCTTATCATCCATAGAGCGCCAATCTGTTTTCGATGTAGTTCCCTGCAGCCTCCCTGTTCATATAAAATATAATCATCTTGGCTAAGATTTCCAGTCAATACGAAGACTAATCCAATAGGTGGTTGCGGGAAGATTCGGTTGGGATGGGGGCACTAGGAGAGCCTTGCTTAGGGCACCAAAATGGCCAGAACTGGCCATTCAAAAATGGAAAGAATTGTTATGGAAACAATGTGGCCTAGTTGCTGTTATTTATAAAACCTGCGGTCCTCGTTGGGTCTATACCATGGCGAAAATTAACACTGCAATCCAAAATAATTCTGATGCTCACAGTATTTTTGTCTGAAATAAAGGATTGTTATTGGTACTAATGACCAAAATCCATCGATTGTTTAAATTGCATGTCACCTAAATGGGTGCAGTGGGGCCTGTACCTACATCGGCAGCCAATTTCTGGTACAACCAAAGGGTAGGATCAATGCCCTGATCGATAACCTGTCAGCAGTACAGAAATACTGTGCACACTTACAAGACATTCAGCCCTTTTCATTAGTATTAAGAAGCTCCATCCAATCGTATTCTGCCCAATTGTCCAGACACATCTGAAATCTTTCATGTTTGGTGATCAATATTCCTATATTTACACGACATTCAATCAGTTTGCCTGTACCGAGTCCACTGAGCCTTATACCGTATATACACGAGTATAAGCCGAGGTTTTCAGGCTTAGAAAAACATAGACCTCAAAACCCGACCTGGGCTTATACTCGGGTCATGGTAAATTTTCACAATCTGCTGCTTTACCGGCACTTCTCTATGTAACCAGCTACCGGTAACTTAATTGTCTGGATCCTGCTGGCACTCTGCACGCTGCGCTGCATGTCCATACTCGGCGGCTGTCTAACTTACTGTCCGGCGCCGGACAGTAAGTTAGACAGCCGCCGAGTATGGACATGCAGCGCAGCGTGCAGAGTGCCAGCAGGATCCAGACAATTAAGTTACCAGTAGCTGGTTACATAGAGAAGTACCGGTAGCAGCAGCAGATTTTGTAAAGATTTACCCTGATTTACCACATGTGAGTACCACCTCACTCCCTGAACTGGGGAGCTCTCTAAGGGGGAATGTTTTGGGCCTTCCTGGGGGGTGCTGTCCATAAAAAAAGCCTCATTCCTTGGCACTAAAGGGGTTTGGACACTAAACTCCCACTAATAAAGCATGTGGGAGTTGTAGTTTCCAAACATCTGGAGTGCCAAGGAATGAGGCTTTTTTATGGACAGCAGAGTTCCATAATTTCAACCCTCGGCTTATACTCGAGTCAATCATGGGTTCTTACTTTTTGAGGTAAAAATAGATACCTCAGCTTATACTCGGGTCAGATTATACTCGAGTATATACGGTATACTGAAAAAATTATTTTCGTCATCTTAATCTATACTGTAGATAAACACATGTAAGTAGCACTTACTCTGAGGTGTGTGTGTTGCTGCATGCCTTCAATACAATACTTGTTTTGCTCAGGCTCTGACCACAGACCTGACTATTTCCCCCACATACCAACTGTCAATACTGCATACAGTATACAGCACACCAACTGTCAAACCATTCCAGCTACAGCAAAACTGCTTACAGAAATGCTGAAACATAAGATGTTTCAGATTGGATGTCAAAAAGGAAATAGGGGGCAGGTCAACAAAAAAATGGCACCATGATAGTTGGGATGAATTATAGTTTCCACTAATGGGCAATTAAAAAAAAATTTTTTCCAGTGTACATACCCTTTAAAGAGAATGTAGCCAAATAACTTGCATTTTAAATAAAATATTTAATTTGACATATCCTTTTAATTACAAATATAAGGTTATAGGTTTTTTTTTTAAAGCGGTGTACAGGTAAATCATGCACCAAAACTGTGGTTATGGGTGTTACAGTTACAGGCTGTATTTCAGCTTCCTAACTATTGCAGTTTTGGGGATTGGGAGACTAGAACTCAAACTCGAACTCGAGTTCAAGGCGGATTTTATGAGTTCGTATGAACTAGGACCTAGAGCTCTCCGAACTACGAACTTTCGGGTTTTTCATAATCGCGGACATATTTTCGCTAAAACTTGTTCAAATACTAACTAACTAAACTAACTAAACACTTTATTCACAATTGGGATATTTTCGGGCATTGAATTTTCAAGGGCTACCGAAATCGATCACTACATCCGAAGGTTATTGATGAATTTGAGGGTTACCGAAATGCCGCATTCAAGGGTTATGGCTGAATTGGAGGGTTAGCGAACGCTACATTCGAGGATTATGGCTGTATTCAAGAGTTACTGAACGCTACATTGAAAGGTTATGGATGAATTGGAGAGTTACTGAACGCTACATTGAAAGGTTATGGATGAATTGGAGAGTTACTGAACGCTACATTGAAAGGTTATGGATGAATTGGAGGTTACTGAACGCTACATTGAAAGGTTATGGATGAATTGGAGAGTTACTGAACGCTACATGAGGTTATGGATGAATTGGAGAGTTACTGAACGCTACATTGAAAGGTTATGGATGAATTGGAGGGTTACTGAACGCTACATTGAAAGGTTATGGATGAATTGGAGAGTTACTGAACGCTACATTGAAAGGTTATGGATGAATTGGAGAGTTACTGAACGCTACATGAAAGGTTATGGATGAATTGGAGAGTTACTGAACGCTACATTGAAAGGTTATGGATGATTGGAGAGTTACTGAACGCTACATTGAAAGGTTATGGATGAATTGGAGAGTTACTGAACGCTACATTGAAAGGTTATGGATGAATTGGAGGGTTACTGAACGCTACATTGAAAGGTTATGGATGAATTGGAGGGTTACTGAACGCTACATTGAAAGGTTATGGATGAATTGGAGAGTTACTGAACGCTACATTGAAAGGTTATGGATGAATTGGAGAGTTACAGAACGCTACATTGAAAGGTTATGGATGAATTGGAGAGTTACTGAACGCTACATTGAAAGGTTATGGATGAATTGGAGGGTTATGAACGCTACATTGAAAGGTTATGGAGAATTGGAGGGTTACTGAACGCTACATGAAGGTTATGGATGAATTGGAGGGTACTGAACGCTACATTGAAAGGTTATGTGGATTGGAATTGGGATTACTGAACGCTACATTGAAAGGTTATGGATGAATTGGAGGTTACTGAACGCTACATTGAAAGGTTATGGATGAATTGGAGAGTTACTGAACGCTACATTGAAAGGTATGGATGATTGGAGAGTTACGAACGCTACATTGAAAGGTTATGGATGAATTGGAGAGTTAGAACGCTACATTGAAAGGTTATGGATATTGGAGAGTTACAGACGTAACTTAGAAGGTTATGGATGAATTGGAGAGTTACAGACGCTACATTGAAAGGTTATGGATGAATTGGAGGTTACGAACGCTACATTGAAAGGTTATGGATGAATGGGGGTACTGAACGCTAATTGAAAGGTTATGGATGAATTGGAGGGTTACTGAACGCTACATTGAAAGGTTATGATGAATTGGAGGTTACTGAACGCTACATTGAAAGGTTATGGATGAATTGAGAGTACTGAACGCTACATGAAAGGTTATGGATGAATTGGAGGGTTACTGAACGCTACATTGAAAGGTTATGGATGAATTGGGGTTACTGAACGCTACATTGAAAGGTTATGGATGAATTGGAGAGTTACTGAACGCTACATTGAAAGGTTATGGATGAATTGGAGGGTTACTGAACGCTACATTGAAAGGTTATGGATGAATTAGATAATTATGAAAAATACGAGGATTCTGAAATTGATAACCGTAAGCGGTCCATAACCCTAGAATGTAGAATGCTGCTTTGGTAACCCTTGAATTCGTCAATAACCCTTGAATGTACATGTTCCCCGGACCATTTCCCAGGTCCCAGAGCCATTTACAGTAAGTTTGCATTGCTATTTTAACTGTATTTTATCAGATTAAATTACATTTTCAAACTATTTTTCTCCATTGACTTTAAAGGGCATCTCCACCCGACAAAATAATTTAAAATATGTTAGAGGGCATTTCTTCCCACCCCCAACCACTATATTAGTTAAAAAAAAGCAGAACTCTACTAACAACCCCTTGGGGACATTTATACTGGTCGGAGTGTTTAATGGGCATTGGGGACATTTTATACATACAGGTCAGTGTGTGTAATGGGCATTGGGGACATTTTATATATACTGGTCAGTGTGTGTAATGGGCATTGGGGACATTTTATATATACTGGTCAGTGTGTGTAATGGGCATTGGGGACATTTTATATATACTGGTCAGTGTGTGTAATGGGCATTGGGGACATTTTATATATACTGGTCAGTGTGTGTAATGGGCATTGGGGACATTTTATATACTGGTCGTGTGTGTAAGGGCATTGGGGACATTTTATATATACGGTCAGTGTGTGTAATGGGCATTGGGGACATTTTATTATACTGGTCAGTGTGTGTAATGGACATTGGGGACATTTATATATACTGGTCAGTGTGTGTAATGGACATTGGGGACATTTATATATACGGTCAGTGTGTGTAATGGGCATTGGGGACATTTTATATATACTGGTCAGTGTGTGTGTAATGGGCATTGGGGACATTTATATTATACAGGTCAGTGTGGTAATGGGCATTGGGCAATTTTATTTATGGTCAGGGTGTAATGGACATTGGGGACATTTTATATATACGGTCAATGTGTGTAAGGACATTGGGGACATTTTATATATACTGGTCAATGGTGTAATGGACATTGGGACATTTTATATATACTGGTCAATGTGTGAATGGACATTGGGGACATTTTATATAATGGTCAATGTGTGTAATGGACATTGGGGACATTTATATATACTGGTCAGTGTGTGTAATGGGCATTGGGGACATTTTATATATACTGGTCAGTGTGTGTAATGGGCATTGGGGACATTTTATATATACTGGTCAGTGTGTGTAATGGGCATTGGGACATTTATATATACTGGTCAGTGTGGTAATGGACATTGGGACATTTTTAATACTGGTCAATGTGTGTAATGGACATTGGGGGGTATTTTATATATACTGGTCAGTGTGTGTATTGGACATTGGGGACATTTTATATATACTGGTCAATGTGTGTAATAGGCATTGGGGGCATTTTGTATATGTACAGTAATGTGTTTATTATCATAACTACAGTAATGTTTATTATCATAACTACAGTAATGTGTTTATTATCATAACTACAGAAATGTTATTACATAACTATGTAATGTGTTATTATCATAACTCAGTAAGTGTTTTATAATCCCAACTACAGTAATTTTTATGATTCATAATAAGTAAGTGTTATTATCATAACTACTGTAATGTGTTTATTATATAACTACAGTAATGTGTTATAATCCCACTACAGTAATGTGTTTATAATCCCAACTACAGTAATGTTTATATCATAACACAGATGATGGGTTTATTATCATAACTACTGAATGTGTTTATCATTAACTACTGTAATGTGTTTATTCAACTACAGTAATGTGTTATAATCCCACTACAGTAAGTGTATTATCATAATACAGTAATGTGTTATTATTCATAACTACAGTAAGTGTTTATTATCATACTACAGTAATGTGTTTATTATCATAACTACAGAATGTGTTTTAATCCCAACTACGTAATGTTTATTATCATAACTACATTAATGTGTTAATTACCAAACTACAATAATATGTTTATTATCATAACTACGTAATGTGTTTATATATAAACTACAGTAATGTGGTTATTATCATAACTAAGTAATGTTTATTACATAACTACAGGATTTGTTTATGACCATAACTACAGTAATGTGTTTATATCATAACTACAGTAATGTGTTTATTCCATAACTACAGTCATTTGTATTAACATAACTACAGTATGTGTTTATACCATAACTACAGTAATGGTGTTTATTATCATAACTACAGTAATGTTTATTATCATAACTACAGTAATGTGTTTATTACCATAACTACAGTAATGTGTTTATTATCATAACTACTGTAATGTGTTTATTATCATAACTACAGTAATGTGTTATAATACAACTACAGTTGTTTATTATCATAACTACAGTAATGTGTTTATTACCAAACTAAGTATATGTGTTTATTACCATAACTACAGTAATGGTTTATTATCATAACTACAGTAATGTTTATTATCATAACTACAGTAATGTGTTTATTACCATAACTACAGTAATTTGTTTATTATCATAACTATTGTAATGTGTTTATTATCATAACTACAGTAATGTGTTTATTACCATAACTACAGTAATTTGTTTATGACCATAACTACAGTAATGTGTTTATTATCATAACTACAGTAATGTGTTTATTACCATAACTACAGTCATTTGTTTATTACCATAACTACAGTAATGTGTTTATTACCAAACTACAGTAAGTGTTATATCATAACTACAGTAATGTTTATTATCATAACTACAGTAATGTGTTTATTACCATAACTACAGTAATGTGTTTATTATCATAACTACTGTAATGTGTTTATTATCATAACTACAGTAATGTGTTTATAATCCCAACTACAGTAATGTTTATTATCATAACTACAGTAATGTGTTTATTACCATAACTACAGTAATGTGTTTATTACCATAACTACAGTAATGTGTTTATTATCATAACTACAGTAATGTTTATTATCATAACTACAGTAATGTGTTTATTACCATAACTACAGTAATTTGTTTATTATCATAACTACTGTAATGTGTTTATTATCATAACTACAGTAATGTGTTATTACATAACTCATAGTAATTTGTTTATGACCATAACTACAGTAATGTGTTTATTATCATAACTACAGTAATGTGTTTATTACCATAACTACAGTCATTTGTTTATTACCATAACTACAGTAATGTGTTTATTACCATAAACTACAGTAATGTGTTTATTATCATAACTACAGTAATGTTTATTATCATAACTACAGTAATGTGTTTATTACCATAACTACAGTAATGTGTTTATTATCATAACTACTGTAATGTGTTTATTATACAAATACAGTAATGGTTTATAATCCAACTACAGTAATGTTTATTATATAACTACAGTAATGTGTTTATTACCATAACTACAGTAATGTGTTTATTACCATAACTACAGTATATGTTGTTTATTATCATAACTACAGTAATGTTTATTATCAAAACTACATCAGTATGTGTTATTACCATAACTCAGTAATATGTTTATTTATCAATAACTACAGTAATGTGTTTATTACCATAACTACAGTAATGTGTTTATTATCATAACTACTGTAATGTGTTTATTATCATAACTACAGTAATGTGTTTATAATCCCAACTACAGTAATGTTTATTATCATAACTACAGTAATGTGTTTATTATCATAACTACAGTAATGTGTTTTTTATCATAACTACTGTAATGTGTTTATTATCATAACTACAGTAATGTGTTTATTATCATAACTACAGCAATGTGTTTATAATCCCAACTACAGTAATGTTTATTATCATAACTACATTAATGTGTTAATTACCATAACTACAATAATATGTTTATTATCATAACTACAGTAATGTGTTTATTATCATAACTACAGTAATGTGTTTATTATCATAACTACAGTAATATGTTTATTACCATAACTACAGTGATTTGTTTATGACCATAACTACAGTAATGTGTTTATTATCATAACTACAGTAATGTGTTTATTACCATAACTACAGTCATTTGTTTATTACCATAACTACAGTAATGTGTTTATTACCATAACTACAGTAATGTGTTTATTATCGATAACATACGTAATGTTCTTATCAACTACAGTAATGTGTTTATTACCATAACTACAGTAATGTGTTTATTATCATAACTACAGTAATGTTTATTATCATAACTACAGTAATGTGTTTATTACCATAACTACAGTATGTGTTTTATTATCATAACTACAGTAATGTGTTTTATTAACCATAACTACATAATGTGTTTTATTATCATAACTACAGTAATGTGTTTATTACCATATAAACACAGTAATGTTTTTTATATCCAACTACAGTAATGTGTATTATCATAACTACAGTAATGTTTTATTACCATAACTACAGTAATGTGTTTATTATCATAACTACAGTAATTTGTTTATTATCACAACTTCAGTAATGTGTTTATTGTAACTACAGTAATGTGTTTATAATCCCAACTACAGTAATGTTTATTATCACAACTATAGTAATGTGTTTATTATCACAACTTCAGTAATGTGTTTATTACCATAACTATGATTGCGTGGCCCATAAGAGACCGCACGATCAGTAGTGAATTAATGTCTGATAGCCCGATACGGCTTATGTGTACCAAGCCTTAGATAGGCTCCAGCTTTAGGACTTATGCTAATTTTGTTTCAACCTATACAGAAATTGATGCTACCTGGGTTTTAATTCCACCAAAAATTCACAGCAGTGTCCTGAGTATAAAAACCAGAAATATTTATGTTACTTTATAACTGGGATCCTAATTGTGAGTCATAACTCATCTATAGTGTACTCGTGTATATAGTCAGCCGCTGGTCGAGCAAGAATCACTGCTAAGATATTAGTTTACCATTTTTTCCCTGACCAACAGGTGGCATTGGCTGTGCTGGCCAAGATCGAGGTCAGGCAAGAAAGTGTCTAGATGCTGTGGAAATTTATAACCCAGATGGTGACTTCTGGAGAGATGGGCCTCCTATGCCTTACCCATTGCTATCACTGAGGAGTAACTCAAGCAGTGCTGGAGCTGTAGAAGGAAAACTTTACATCTGTGGAGGATTTCACGGAGCAGGTACCGCGTTGTGCTAGAAGGGGTTGCTGGAATGGAGAGAACCATTGAAAAATGTATTATCTATTTACATTCAGAAAAAAGTTATTAAAGGGAATATCAACACTTAAAACTAATTCCACTAATTCCAACTAACATTAGAGATGGGCGAAACTCACTAGTTTCGGATCTCTGGAAAATCCCAAATATCCGAAAATCGGAAACCGGAACGAATTTTCGATCATTTTTGAAAATAGCCTCGAACGTTCGAAAATACGATGGGAAACCATTTTCGAGTTTCTGATTGTATTTTTGGGGATTTTCGAACGTTTGATGCTATTATCAAAAATGATCGAAAATAGCTTCGTATTCGAAAATTATCGAAAATTGGTTCTGAAGTCCCGAAATACGGACGGTCCGTCCGAATTCGGATTTCAGAACCGAGGAGTTTCGTGTCGGACCCGGATCCCATCTCTAACCAACATATTTAGCATATTTTTAGATGTGTTACTAACCAGATATGTAAGGATAATTATTTTCCAATTCTGGCAGAAGAAGATGATCCTCCCTCCAATCAATGCTGTGACTGCTGACATCACAGCCAATGATCGGCTGCTTTTAACTGTGCTGCCTCTTCTGCACATGCTCAGGTTCCTATAAGCTCATTGAGCAGAGGGAGGAGGAAACGACAACCTCGACCAAAAATGAAGAGAACCTGGGCAATGCTTATCAGTTAATATAAGTGTTAAAATAGCAGGTTGCCCTTCTCAGTTGACTAGAATAATCCTTTCGGCCCCTCCAAAAATCCTTAACCAAATGTACAACCTTATTGGTTAATTTATAATGATGATGTTAGACTGTCAGACTGGGTGCTGTGAAACTATTCTGGAGCTACCGGCCATAATAGAAATGAATTCACAGGCCATGTTCCTTATTAGATTGTGGTACACAACATTCCAGGAATTTAGATCGATTTAGACAATGCTGGTTCCTCACTCATAGTCTTCCATAAATGTGTCTTCCATGCATACAAATCCATTATTCATTTCCTTGGCACCAACACAACGCTCCCCTTGTTGAATAATTTCCTTACTTTAACTGTGACAAATTGGAAAAGCCGCAAATTGAAATTGGAATTTGTATTACTAAAAACTTTCTGTGTTCTACAAAATGAACAAGAAGCAAGAAGGTTCTTCCTCTCAACATTCCACCATGTGGGAGAAAGATGGTGCTTGGCTTCCAAAAAATCTTTATGTTTCGCTCTATTGTGCCTTGAAAAAAAGAAGTTATTGTTCCCTGTTACGCAGATGGTGGGTTCTAAATGCCAAACAGACCTCCCTTTGCATTTATAGTAAACACAAGATCGGGGTTGTCTAAAGGTCACAGAATAGGAACATTGATCTGATATAGATATTGTGTTGTTTTCCTTTCTAGGGGTTATACCACCTGGACGACGGGGCATTAATTATGAGTGACGTTATTTTATTATATAATAATATCATTGTTTTTCCTTACCTCTAACAATACCAACTTGGGTTTGACTTTGTATTATGTATGTATGTATAGTTTATTTATAAAGCGCTACTTGGGTACGCAGAGCTGTACAGCAACAAAATACAATAAAGTCATACAAGGGGGATAAATACATAGATAGTTCAGTACATAAATATATAACTTATATAAATCAAAGTTCTAATACTGCTAAACTGGTGTGGGGGCTGGGGCCTATTAGTTAAATAGGATTCACATTGGTTGGACCTGTGGTTTGGACCTAACAAAAGGACGTTTCCTGTGAGTGAAAAAAACTAGAGTGGAACGTGTATAAAGTCCCTTGCTCTAAAGGACCTTGATCTCAAGGACATAGAAAAAGAAGGACAGTGAAACAAGAAGGGCAATTAAACAAGGTTTGTGCGTCACTGTACTGGTGTTATGTATTAGAAGGGACAGTTTTGTTGGTACCATGCAATGTGCATCCTGCCACATGTATAGGAACCTGGAGCAGACATTCCAGGGGACCTATGTCTGTGTCAGGTGTGAGTAGGTTGCCCGTTTGGAAGCTGGGTTGGAGAGTCTAGGGGGGCATCTTGCAGCAATACAGGGATTAGCAAATCTGGGGGGACAGCAGGCACTGGCTGGGGCCAATATAGAGGTGGGTGGAAGTGGGACTGGGAAGGTTGAGGGGGAAGGTTGTTTTGTTAGGGTTACTAGGGGAAGTGGGGGATGGAAAGGTAGGGTTGCTTCTTTCCAGATTGCTCATCCCAACAGATTTGCCGCCTTAGGTGATGAAGTGGAGGAGGACAGCTTGGAATTACCATGTATGGAGGGGGCTAGTCTCTTTAGGCTCTTTAGTAGGGATGGGTTGCACCTCACTGCTGGCGGTGCAGCTGTTTTAGGGAAGAAGATGGCTAGAGTCTTGGAGGAGATTTTAAACTAGGTTTGGGGGGAGGGTATTAACAGTTTCACTGAGATGGATAGCCCAGGAGGAAAGGAGGGTGTAGATAGGCCAGTGGTGGGTGTGGCTAGCATTGGAGATAGGGAGGCATGTGTATTAAAGTGTATGGATAAATTACAGGATTATAATCTAAAATGTATGTTTGCAAATGCGAGAAGCCTGGCTGATGAAATGGGTGAATTAGAAATTATGGCGTTGAATGAAAAGTATGATGTAATAGGTATAGCAGAAACGTGGATGAACAGTTCTCACGACTGGGCTGTAAACTTTGAAGCATATGCTTTGTTTAGGCAGGACAGAGAAAAAAGGAAAGGGGGAGGAGTATGTGTTTATGTTAAAAAAGAATTGAAGCCAAATTTAAAAGAAGAGATAACTGGCGATAAGGATGTTAAAGCAGAGGCAATAGGGGTGGAATTAGGCAATAGGAAAGGGGGTAATGTCATTGTTGGTGTCTTCTATAAGCCGCCAAATGCTAGCAGAGAGGAGGTAAGTCAGCTTCATATGCAGTTGGCAAGGGCTGCAAGTTTGGGGAGTGTGCTCATTATGGGGGACTTTAATTACCCTGACATTGATTGGTGTAGTGGAACTGCCATCACAGAGAAAGGCGATGAGTTCCTGAATTTGACAAACTTAAAGGAAGCAAGCAGTGCCAGGCGGCAACAGCCAGAGCCAGCATGGTATTGTCTTGTATAAAGAGAGGTATGGATTCAAGGGAGAAAAATGTTAATCTCCCTCTTTACAAAGCATTGGTAAGGCCTCATTTTGAATATGCAGTGCAATTTTGGAATCCTGTGTACAAAAAGGACATCTTTGAAATGGAAAGGGTTCAGAGAAGGGCAACTAAATTAATAAGGGGATTGGGGGAGCTTGAATATGAAGAGAGACTGGAAAAGTTACAATTATGTACGCTGGAGAAAAGGCGCTTGCATGGGGATATGATTACTGTGTATAAATACATTAACGGGCCATACAATAAACTATCTGGGGCATTGTTCACTAATATAGCATGTCAGAGGACACGAGGACATCCCTTAAGACTTGAAGAAATTAGGCAATCATATCATAGACTGTGCTGGTTACCAGATAGGTAGGATATTATAATTGTATTCCTTTATAATATACCCAAGGTAAGTACCAGAAATATTAGGTTCTCATTCTGAGTACATTAGATCAAAAATAATTCTTACATAATGTATATCTCACAAGTCCGGCGGTCCGGAGCACACCAGGGAGCTTTATTCTGGTGTGCTCCGGACCGCCGGACAGAAGTGGGGACCTTACTTACCCCTGGGCTCATTACAATTTGGTTTTGTTTATGACTGTGGTTCCCCTTGCGCACACATTGGAAGAAAGCTAGGACATCCATTCCATATAGAAATGCCATAACATCCACACTATTGCGTTTTTATGTGTTGTGTTTCATTGTGGGTTTTTTTAGGAAATTCTGCCGCAGACACATAAAAACAATTGAAATCGTAGCCTTAAAGAGCTTTCTATTTGTTCACCAATCCAAGTGGAGGCGCCTTTGATAGAAACCCAGTTAAACACAGGGGAGGTTGATGTGACCTAACAATCCAAAACCTATTTATGCACCAGAAGGAAGAATTCATGGAGAATTCGCCGTAACAGAAAATGACACGTTTTTGTCAGACTTCTGTCCCAAGCAATACAAGTTTATCCCACTGCTATATACTGACAGCATCATGCAAATATATTCTATTTACTATTTTGTCCTTAACATTACCAGTGCAGATATTTTAATGTCTGGCACAGACGGGTCAATATTTTGGCTGATTGACAATCTATCTTGATATTCTGAATGATCTGGATGAAATTGACAATGAATAGACATGTCAGTAAATTTCAATAGGCTGCAAGATCAATCATGCTAAAATATCAACCAATATAAGTAGGAGTTGGTATTGTGTCCACAATAACGGAAGAATTTTTGCTCTTCTTTTACATTTATAAAGAACCATTAAATTGCAAAATTACCTTTTTTTGTACCTGTATTTGACAATATCAGATGAGTACTTACCTACCTCCTATTTTACTCTAGATGCCATCTGACTTCCCAACATGTTATGCTATTTTCTTTGTGCAGTAGCATAAGCTGGGAGTACAAGCCTCAGCTGTGTGTGCTCGCAGCAAACTTCAACAATTGCTGTGCATCTTAAGCAAAACAGGAAGTAGGAGTAGTGTTCTCCGTACATCCTTTGGAATTGTACATTAACAAAAATAGATATTATTTAGCAATATAATGGCATTTTAATTTCTCTACATGCAGCTTCTCTTTGGAAGCTTGTTTAACCTTGTTTAATAATGACCTTAAATGCCACAAAATGTGTCTTTAACGCTATGAAAGGGATTAAAAGTGAACGGCACATCCCAGTACACAGGCTGATAAAATTAAACACTAATCCCTTTTTTGATAAACAGTAGAATGAACACAGAGGGATTATTGGCATAAAAAGGAATAATCGCAGATCTCTGACATGCAGATTTGGAAAAGCACAATCTGGAAGGATCAGAGTCTACGCAAATAACATCCAATGCTTAGTTAAAGTCTGCAGCAACAAATCTAATTTGATGATTTAGATTTATAAAACGGCGGTTATGCTGCCACAATACATTCTGCACAGTAATAAATTGTATTCCGGTGATTCCCTGTGTATTATGGACCCATACTGTTTTATTTTTAACCTTTAGAACTGCTAGCCATTGACTACAAATGGATGTGTTATTGAGTGCTACACCTCCTCTTCTTCCCAAGACCCCCTGCTTTGGGTAGCACTTCCCTGTGAGTCAAACATGTATTTGGCACCTGTCTCACAGTCAATCAGGGAGATTCAATAAAATTTCTTATTGTTTAAATGGTGCTAATTTTGCCCCAACCAATCAGATCTTATTTAACATTTGTAAGCTAACATCTGATTGGTTGGGGCAAAATTAGCAACATTTTAAACGATAAGAACTTTTATTGAATAACCCTCAATGTGTCTTACATCATTCTCAGCAAAGTACCATGGAAAACAGTAAAATTGGAAGCATTCACAATTTGAATGGTATTAAAGGACAAGTAAAGCCACAGAACAACACTGAACTAGAAGGCAGAACACCTTGATCTAAAACCAGTAATATGTGTCTTAAATCTCATTTTGATATGGGCGCTGGGAAATTTACCTAAATAACTTCTCATCATTCTAGTATCACACAGTTTGGTCAATGACCATTATCTTCTGCACATGCTCAGTCCTTAGCTATGGCAGAAACTTCTTACAGTTGGTCACACCCATTAATAATCTCTAGCCAATCCTTTTACAGGACAGATAAAGCAAGGCAGCATGTGACTGAGGTCAGGAGGTGTGGTCTGACACTGCACATACACACAGATAATCCATCCAGTTCTTAACAGGTTTACATTAACTGTAATACAATTTATTGAAGTGGGATTTTATAGCTTATTGGTGTTTGTAGGGGGGTTGTTTTCAGATTAAAAAATTGGGTTTAGTTCTCCTTTAAGGAATTTGTTAGCATTCAAAAATAAAAAAATTAAATAAAAATAGTCAATAAGGTCGTTATTAAACGGGTTATTTCCTAAACATAGAGAGTTGCAGGTTGAGCATTCCTGTTGTAACTCCTTTATTTCCTAGCAGTTTTTTCTACAGAACCCGAGACCTCCCTTCCGCTAATATTCCATTAATTCCCTATTCTAATTTTAGTTTTGTTTAAACACTCTCCCTGGTGAATTTTCAATGCGTTCCTTTATTAACAATAAATTCTGCGTCCCTTTGTCCAGTTACTTACAATGTCTCCTTGACGTCTAAAGAAGATTCTATTTTTTTTAATCATCCTCTTGATAACAATCAGCATGATATTTGCTGCTGATAAACAAACCGTACCCCAGGTAAACCACTGGTAATATCTGGGCCCTGCCGTGCTAATGATTTTGTGTCTGGGTAACCTGGATTCTGACAGTGAAAAGCGTTTAACCTCTTCACTTTAAAGGCCGCTGTGCCCAGCTCTAAGCTGCACTCTCCGAAGCTGAAAATGTTAATAACCTTCTTGTTCTTCGCCTCCTGTACAAATCAGGTCCTGTGTGTTCCAGCCAAACTATCAAGCACACTTGGAAATTTTATTTTGCAGCCCTTTGATATAATATACTATGTAGTATTTGCAAAGGCTCACGCAGAGCAAAATTCAGCAGGGAATAGAATGCAAAATTAATATGGGTTTCCTTGCTAAAGGGCACAGAGCTAAAAGGAGTCGTTGTAAGTAAATGCAAAGAGATTTAAAAATACGAAAACAGGGTATATTGATGATGTTTCCAGAAATGGGAACACATTGTGCAAATTTGTAAAATGCAGATCCAACGAGTTTGGCACAAACCTCTGTGTGATTGATACAATGATCCATTTTTAACCCCTTATTCGTTGGATATTTTATACATTTATTGCTGGGAAATTTACCATTGCAAGGCCAAAACTGAACAGACTGAAATCAATTTGTGGAGGAAAGGAAGCTATTTTCAGTCACAGCCAAATGGAGTAAGGTGTAGTATGAACAAAGGCAACCTTAATTTTATCTGCATACATTTTGGAACTTGCTATCTATAAGCCCCATTCTGCTGCTGGGGTCTGGTGCTAAGAGCACGTTCCTCATTGGTGTGAATGCCCCTTCCACAGGCAGGCCAAGCGACAGCATTCATTAGAGTCTAAACTTGCTTTTTCATTGGCTGACCAGAGGTCGACATTGGAAGCTGGACTGAGGCTCATATCTGGGGAATTTACATTAGTTTCCATATTAAAAGGAATCGGCATATTGTTGCAAATTGTGACAACATTTATTCACCCATCATAATACAAACAATGGCAATATTTTGGGCAAGTCTTTGCCCTTTCTCAAGCTTTAAAAGACTTGCCCAAAATGCTGCCATTGTTTATATTATGATGGGTGAATACATTTTGTCAAAATTTGCAACAATATGGTCCAGCTAATTCATTTGGATATTGTAAAGGATGTCTCGACCCCAGGCAGTGGGCCAGCAGCGATTAACGGTAACAAACTGGGTTTAGTATTTGAGGATACTTATAAAATGGAATAGTATCTGAACATAAAGTAGATTAATGCTCTTGGTAATAGAGGTGGGTGGTACAGCAGGGATCTAGGTGAGTAAAGAAAGGGTTCATACAGGGCTACTGTGAATGGAAGTAATTGGTGTTTAGCAAATATCCCAGGATTTTATATTTTAGTAACTAATTTAATTTGTTCCTGTGCAGCCTCTGTGTGGGAAGAAACGAAATATATTTTGTGTTGTTGAAAATAAAATCAGGTAAAATCCTTTCAGAAGAGTATGTTGTGTGTTGGCGTCTCGCAGCAAGTGGGCAGTGGCAAGAATCCCAAGATCTAAACCTCCGAACAATATATTGTAATTTACATGTATAGACTATCACTGTCTGTTATATAATGGAGGTAGGAGGAGTACCAGCACGTCCCCTGACTACTCTCACTTTCCCTGGGGCCCTTTGGAATATCTATGTATTACAATGTAGAGTCCAGGCAGAAACAATACGAGGTACACTCTATAGACCTGTGCCATAACAGGTAAGTATCATATATAGTAGAAATGGAAAGAGGCATCATGAACAAATTCAACTTGCTTTAATACTGTGCTGTGTGTGCGTGTGAGAGTGGTTTCAGCACAGTATTGTTTATCAGTGTGCCTTTTTCTATTCCCCTTTTTAACATCTCCACACCATAAAGTAACCATTATCTCCAGAAAGTAGTGTAACTACAGAGGCGTAACTAGGAATCACTGGCCCCCCCAGCAAATCTATGATGGAGCCCCCTCCCTGCTTAATATACAGTGGTTTTCTAGAGGGAGGGGTAAGAAGATGGGAACCCTTACTCCTAGGCTTCTCGCCCAGTAGTTATGCCTCCTGCATGTTTTTCAACGACCCCCAAAATCAGCACCTCGAAAGTACAAAATTCTCGATGGTGGAAAGTTCTGAAATACCGAAATTGTGAAGCCATTGGCAGTCAAAACGCATTATCAATGTCATAATTTTTTTTAATCCTTCGACAGTCAATACACATAGGAATTTCATTATTCTGGTGCACAGCTGGGCCCATCGTAGTCCCTTAAATAGTCGTTACGCCGTTGTCTCCAGATGATTAACTTTACAGATTGGGGAAACTTGGATAATGTTTTCAAAAAGCAGAACAGCCCAAGAGATGGCCCAGATGTACCTGGTAACAGTCTCCCCACGTGGATAAATATACATGCACACACATACATGAAATATAATATGTACAGATAAACACAAAATAAACACACACATAGATGTAGTGACTTTTTTCTTGTTTAATTTATTCTCACTGAATGGTAAAAGCACCGCACAAAAGCCATCACAGGGGCATGAATTTCAATTAAAACATTGCTCCTTATCAGTAGATGTTTAGACATTTACTTTCCCGGGCAGTTATGTAGGTCAGGAAAATCTCTGTGACACTGCGATGAGCAGAATAAAATGAGCTTCATAATACAAAATGATATTACAGTACAATTTCCTTTCCCATTAACGCTGGCGACTGCTGATCGCTTCTAAATCCTCAGAACTAGACAGTGACTGGGAAACGGGAAACTCGGTAACATAACCCTAAGATAATTAAAGTTTTTATCGCCCACCTGGACAAATATATTTGTTATGTGTGGATACAAATTACATTATTTTTTCTACATTACGCAGTTCCTGTTTTCTTCCAGATCAGATGCATGCACTCTATTAAGTTTGCAGGCCTGCGAGTCAGGGCCGGCCTTTGATATGGGCGACCTGTGCGACTGCACAGGTTGCATTACCAGGGGAACGCCAGCCGGGAGTTTTAGTTCATGGACTTGTAGGTCAAAGTTGTGTATCAGTGCTACAGCCCCCCCCAGTTATGGTCCTGCAGATCAAATATATGTATCAGAACCACGAACGCTCGGTCGGACAAATAATTTCCCTGTGTCCACCCAGCCTAAGACAAGCAGCATTCAGCAGTGTACTGTGTGTGCCCAGGGGGTGTTTTTGAACGGGTGCTAGGCACCAGAAACAAACCTTGCACAGTGTGC
The DNA here is from genome assembly GCA_019447015.1 of Hymenochirus boettgeri. Classification (NCBI taxonomy): domain Eukaryota; kingdom Metazoa; phylum Chordata; class Amphibia; order Anura; family Pipidae; genus Hymenochirus; species Hymenochirus boettgeri. The sequence goes on along the minus strand of CM033472.1, from coordinate 257,168,295 downwards.
TATTTATCCTATGGCCAGCTCTGTTGTGAGTTGTGTGCTCTTGCACAAGCATACAGATTAGAGTTAACATCAGCAATAGGAGAACATAAATGGCATCTAAACCTGGAAATGTGGAATGTCCCGTGCTGAGATTCCTATGCACATACATAGCATTAACCTGCATGAAAACCAATAACATTGAATAGTGAGGTCTCCCACTGATGTTAGCATCAATTTATCACCTGCTGGTTGGACTGCGTTATCAATTTCTATGGATTTAGCTCTCTAACCTTCATCCTTAATGTAAAAGTGCACCCAACTTACGTATAGTTTAGCTAATGACCTGAGATGCAAGCATATATACCTGCAACCCAAGCCAACCTCACTTTCACCCTTTCTCTACAAAATGTAAGCTAGAAGGTTACAAAATTCTAAAAGTAAAAATGTATACCTGCAACTGATTTGCAACCCAACACAATATTGTTTACCCAAACCTGACCTGTAAAAGGTGTAACCTGCGAGCACCCAACATGGCGCAGAGTTCTAATTGAAATGACCATTTAGGAGGTCCAATGGGTGGGCAGAAATACCAAGTACTGCATTTCACAATCTTTCCTTTCCCTGTTCATGTGTATGAACTAGATCCAATTATAATACTCTCTCTAGTAGATAAGGGCTGTGCATGTACAGATTAACACACTTTAAGCTGGGTACACACAGGAAAGATTTTAGAAAAATGACAGACTGGCTCTGCAAGATCCTGCCTGTCATTTTTCAAAGATCAGTGAACACACAGTCCCGAGCATTCTCCACATGTAAAGCAACAGCATAGGCAGAACGCTCAGGACTGTGTATTTCCCTCGACCGACTCCCTCTATAGGGAGACAACCGTGGCCGAAGGAAATTTTCAGTCTTTCCCGAATGACCGCTTGGCCAACAGGATGTTTGGCGACTGTGTGCTCGTTCGGGAAAGCCGCTACACACACTGACGACAAAGCCCCGATCAGACCCAACGGTGTTTGTGTAGCTTTAGCAATCCAGACTCAGCATTTTCTTGCAACCAAAATATTGTGTTTTTTTCTAATTTAGTACACCGCATGCACTAAATCGGGGTTTCTCATAGGGTATGGCAGGGTACACAGTAGAAATATTTTCACCAGTACAAATGACATTTTTGTTATGATGTAAAATGTCAGTGTTACACACATTATCGGTGGGATTGGTCCTTTTTCATTACTGCCTGTACCCATGAAACGAACGTTCATCCCTTCAGCACGGTTGTTGATTGATTGAATCAGTCTGCAGGTAAGTTCCAATGTATATTAAAGATATGAAAGATCATTATGTTCTTACTATTCTAATGCTATGTATGCAAGGGAGATTAAAATGATGATTCATTCATAGTAAGAAGATAGTAAGAAGATTGGCAGAATCATTTTTCTTTGGGCTGGGAGGTAGGAATTACCAATCCTATATCCCTGTCCCAAGTACTTTTCATTTTAACTGTTTGTTTTTTTTAACTTTATAATTTTATATATTAAAACACTATAATTCTCATTTAAGGCATATTCTATAAATATTTGAGAAAGCACTTTCTGTGGTTTTACTTTAAGTGATTTTAAGACCACAGTTTGCCATTAATAAATAATTGCAGCCAAGCTTTCTACCATTGCCTGCATGTCCACTAGGTGGGGCTGATTGACTAGTGTGCAATAAATGAATCTGCATGTTATGATATGGAACCTGCTGCAAGCAGATCTAGTGTATTTATTAATCATACACTATTTGTAATAGTAGTTATTCCCATTTTATTATGTGTATGTTTGTGTTCTCTATTTCATTCTGTACTTTCCTCTAGCAAATGGCTCAGGTATCATAAACCCAACATTGACCCACAGGTTAATTTCAGAAATCACCTAACAGCCACAGCAAGGGGAGAGGTGAGACACAGCTTGTGGTATATTAGTGAATGTGCTCTGTCTATTGGGACAATGTAGTCTGGAGACTTTAGTTTTCCTTTAAAGCTGGTATCGGTTTCCATAGCCATTAGTAAGTGGGTTTTGGCAGTAGTTTATATACCTGGTAAGTGGTATATGAAGTGACGGCAGCTCTCAACCTGGTTTAAACTCAATGAGCGGGGAAACTCTGTTTGGTCTGAGGATGAGAGTTGTAGTTTCCTCACACCGCACGCCCATGTTTCACAATGAGCGGGGAAACTCTGTTTGGTCTGAGGATGAGAGTTGTAGTTTCCTCACACCGCACACCCATGTTTCACAATGAGCGGGGAAACTCTGTTTGGTCTGAGGATGAGAGTTGTAGTTTCCTCACACCGCACGCCCATGTTTCACAATGAGCGGGGAACTCTGTTTGGTCTGAGGATGACAGTTGTAATTTCCTCACACTGCACACCCATGTTTCACAATGAGCGGGGAAACTCTGTTTGGTCTGAGGATGACAGTTGTAATTTCCTCACACCGCACACCCATGTTTTACAATGAGCGGGGAAAGCTCTGTTTGGTCTGAGGATGAGAGTTGTAGTTTCCGCACACCGCACACCCATGTTTCACAATGTTTCTAGGAAAGTAGGGATCGATGTAATATCAAATGACATTGAATAATAATTGTGATAGTGGCATGTGGTCCATTTGTAAGAATTTTATGGCACATGTTTTAGACGCGATTACACTAAATGCATGTTCGTTGCTTAGGTAGAAGTCCCCTGGAGGAAGCGGTGCTGATTGCATGAAACAATGGATACTGCTGCACAAACATATCTGTGTTTAGAATTCCCTGGCACACACACAGTTATTCAGCAAGCTTGTAGCATGGTTATATAGGGTGGTAATAATAGCTTTGGTAATTACACACTTGCTTCAGCACACAAGTAAAATACCTGAAGACCTTCTGTGTGTAGAGGCTCCATCTCTGGAGAGAAATCAATGTAAGCTCCTGACTAGAATGAGAAATCAATGATGCAACCCAACAGTCCTCCAGGAACATTAGAAAAACCTTGTTTACAAAGGCAGCCAGGCGTTCCCACTTATCGCCCTCCAGAGAAACGTCCCTCTGACACAACGAGGAGTCATTTAACATACATTCCTATAGCATCTGTGATATTCAATGACCTTTCCTGACCGCAAAGCCGTATGTCGTATGGAATAACATTACACTTGCCAGTTGTAGATGAACTACAACTCCCAGAATTGACTAATAATTCCCAGAAGGAATGGCAGCCTGTAACTTTAAATGTTGGAGCGTATTATTGTCAGCTTGCCCGTGATTGGCTGAAATGTCTTATTATTGCTCTCCTTGTAATAAAACTTATCAGAGCAGTAATTTACTAGAATTACCAAACCAGTAAAAGTCTAATTGAGATGCACAGTTTCTGCAATCACTATAGCAAGATAAATTAGAACAAGCCAGGCCACCCCCCTTTGCAAAGCTACATGACATTATTAAATCAGCGACTAAGTGAAATAGAACAGCAAAGACTACTAGGGTCATTTCTATAGGTCACACTGGCCACATAACTAATATGCACACAACAGCGCCAGCTAGTGACTGTAACAGGGTTATTCAATAAAAGTTCTTATCGTTTGAAATTGTGCTAATTTTGCCCCAACCAATCAGATATTAGCTTTCAAATGTTAAATAAGATCTGATTGGTTAGGGCAAAATTAGTACCATTTTAAGCGATTAGAACTTTTATTGAATCTCCCTGTAAGAGTTCAGATAATTCTACAGCCTTTGGATAAAACATGATTGGAACAAGTATGAAAAAAACTTCAATTGTCAAATGGACCCATTTACCTAGAGCCGCAAGCAAAACGTTTGTTCTTAAAATCACACTAACCCATTAAGTGTGACTATTAGAAAGGCATTTGATTCAATGTTACACTTGCATCAGTTGTGTGGATTTTTATGTCAGCAAGAAACTGGCGATATAGTCACCCATTGGGTAAGACCCAAGGAGACGCGATTTTGGCTGTCAGCAAATATATCCTACAAACTTTCATTTTAGATGAGTGTCCTACATTGTCTACACTGAGCAAGTGCAAGAAGGGTTAAGAAGTGCCATGACTAGTGTAGAATAAGGCAGAAGGATCTCCATTGTCTAGGGCAGAGATTGTCAAACTTTACTACACCATGGCACACTTGCTAATGCAAATTGTTCTCCTTGCAAGCCTGTGTTTTTAATGTTGGACTAAATGTTGTAACTACCCATATTAAATGCACTTTACAGTATATATTGTAATCAAATTTGATAATGAATGGAGCGGTATGATACATTATATTGACTGCAAATTTCTATCATAATTATAATATTTTTAGATTGAAACATAAAAATCTAAATTAAATCTAAGTTATATTAGTGAAATATTTCCACTATCAAATTCTGAGACACACCCCTGGCACTCTGAAGTTACTAGTGTGAACCGGCACACCCTGGTCTAGGGGAACAGCATTTAAAAGCATTAAATTAAAAATTAAAAACATTAAATTAAATCCCACCTGTTATTGGGAACCATACTGTAAGTCTTAAAGGATTTTTACAATGGGAAATTTGTTTTTTTTAATTGCCCATTACTGCAAACTATATAAAACTATCACTGTATGTTTTTTTTGTTGTTCTGTTCCCTATTTCTTTAGTGTCCAATCTGAAACATCTTACATCTCAGCTGTCAATCAAGTGCCTTAGTATTATACACTTTTCTGTTATGTATATTTTGGCTGTAGCTGGAATGGTGACAGTTGGAATGTGAATTACGTGGTGGGAAATTTCCTCTCCCAATGCTGCCTCATAGGGATTACTGAGCATGCTTGCCCTCACAAAGAGAGTCAGATAGTCTGGCAGGGGGCTGGGGGATTGAGGGAACTGAGCTTGAGCAAAACAAGTACTCGATTGAAGTCATTAATAACTTATTGGACCAGTTACAATCAGGATTCCGACCAGGTCATTAAACTGAAACGGCCCTCTGCAAAGTCTCAAATGACCTACAATTTGCCAAAGCCAAAGGACAGTTTTCAGTCCTCATTCTCCTTGACCTATCGGCTGCCTTTGATACTGTGGACCACTCTCTTCTTATGCAGATTTTATATTCTCTGGGCATTCGAAATCAAGCTTCTGCGTGGTTGTCATTTTATCTCTCTAACAGATCTTTCTCTGTCTCTATTGCCAATAAGACTTCCTCTCCTGTTCCGCTCAGTGTGGGGGTCCCTCAGAGCTCGGTTTTAGGACCCTTCCTGTTCTCCTTCTACACTATCTCTCTGGGAGAAATAATCAGTTCTTTCGGTTTAAAGTATCACTTATACGCTGATGATACCCAAACTTACTTGTCCACCCCTGCGCTAACCCCTGAAGTTAAATCCCAAATTCTAAATGTCTGCTCTCTATCTCTTCCTGGATGACGCACCGCCGCCTTAAACTCAATCTATCCAAAACGGAATTGATAATTTCCTCCCCTAAACTGAGACCTAGTAAACCCTTCTCCATCTCTATTGACAATATGGCCATTAATGCAGTTGGATCTGCATTAACAATGTCGCTAGGACCCGTCGTTTTCTCCTCTCTCCACTACTACAACCTTTTCTCTCTCTCTCCACTACTAAAATGCTCATCCATGCCCTTATAATCTCCCGTCTTGACTACTGTAACATTCTACTACTTGGACTCCCGGCCTCTCATCTCTCTCCTCTCCAATCTATTTTAATCTCGGCAGCTCAGATCATCTCGCTCTCCTCCAAAAGAGAACTCACAACCCCAATACTTCAGTCCATAGGGTGGCTTCCCATTAAACAAAGAATCATATTCAATTCCCTGTTTTTAACCTTTAAATCCCTTCGCTCTACTGCACCTCCCTACTTATCTTCTCTCTTGGTCCCTTATTTTCCAGGCCATGCCCTCCGTTCCTCGCAATCTTCTCCACAGACCCCCAACAAACACTGCTGCCTCCCGCCTTGATGATTGTTAGCCCTTTTAAGCACTTTGTACCCTTCCCCCCCACTTGTATCTGTATGTTGTCCCTCCCACTTAGATTGTAAGCTCTACGGGGCAGGGATCTCACTCCTAATGTGTCAAGGCTTGTTGTACTTATATCAATTTATACATAATTTATATATATGCTTTCTTAACCAATGTATGGAATCGTATTTCATTTTTATCTATCTGTATAATGACTTGTTTGTATACTCTGTATTTTATAATGTACAGCGCTGCGTACCCAAGTGGCGCTTTATAAATACAATTATACATACATACATACATGCAGCAACACAAACACATCAGAGGAAGTGCTACTTACATGTATTCATTTATAGATTGAAATGAGAGTTTTAGTTTAGTGTACAACTCCTTTAACATCCACAACACTGGAATTTATGGATCTAGGAGGTGAAGGAAAAGAGTTTAATGTCCTTGATCAACAGTTTACAAGCCCAAGTTCCAGCAGAATAACACTATAAATCTCCTTCATACAAACTTATCTCATCTTCTTCTACAAAACTCAGTTTCAGCTTCATGAAAGATGTAAAAACCATCCGAGAGGAAGCAACGCAGAATCCCAAATTCCATTCTAATATCATTTGTTTATTTTAAGATGAATTTATTATGTTGTTCGGGGCTAAATTCATCCATCTTTTTCTGGTGCTCCGTGAAGTAAAACAAATTAGATTGATTATTTTTCTGTTGAATAAAGAAGGAAACCAAATATAGCAGCAAATCCTAAAGCTCCCGGAGACGTGGGCAGAAGTAGTGAAGCAATTAGATTGTTTTCTTCCCAACTAACTCAACACTGATCAATCAGAGACCCATATTATCTGTTTGCTACATTTTAAGCCACAATTGGGTAAAAAGCAAATTATAGAACCACCAAGATGTGTATTACAATCCCTGATTTGTATAATACATGCTCCTTTTCAGTCCAGCTTGTGAAGTTGAGGGCAATACTGTCCGATATTCCTCTGGATTTAGCGTTTGGCCGTCAAGCATTGTAGCTTATATCTAACTGAAGATATTTAAAGGGGAAGTTCAGTGCAGATACATATGCGTTTAATAAAAAAGTGCAGTATTTTCCATCCTAATGACGTTATCCTGCCCATTCAGCATTTTGTCTGTGTAAAAATAAATGCAACCAAAATACTGACTTCCTGTTTGCAGGACCCCTAGTAGAGACCGTTATGGTTTTGCCCTTGACCCAGCGCCTGGTTTGATTCAGTTGCTCAGTAGAGATCTGAGCATGTTGGACCCATCCAACAGCCAATCAGTAGAAATATCTGTTAGGAACATTCCAAGGAAGACCCTGGTTTGATTCAGCTGCTCAGTAGAGATCTGAGCATGTTTGACCCATCCAACAGCCAATCAGTAGAAACTACTGTTAGAACATTTTCCAAGGAAGACCCTGGGTTGATTCAGTTGCTCAGTAGAGATCTGAGCATGTTTGACCCATCCAACAGCCAATCAGTAGAAACTACTGTTAGGAACATTCCAAGGAAGACCCTGGGTTGATTCAGTTGCTCAGTAGAGATCTGAGCATGTTTGACCCTCCAACAGCCAATCAGTAGAAACTACTGTTAGGAACATTCCAAGGAAGACCCTGGGTTGATTCAGTTGCTCAGTAGAGATCTGAGCATGTTTGACCCATCCAAAAGCCAATCAGTAAAAATTACTGAGGTGGGGCAGAGCTTATGTACCTCATTCCAAATCATACATCATGTAAACATTAGGAAAAGGGACATTCAAAATAATACTAATATAATATAAAGAAGTTAATATAAAGGAGTTTTATAATATTATCCCACACTTGTATTAAATAAGACTATATCTGTAGTCTCTTAAATCTTTACTAGAGTATTCAGCTTTGTCTTCTGAACACTTTCTATGGTTATCATCTTGCCTAGCCAATAAAGGTTCCATCACCTTTACATCACTGAGCTATTACTGAAATACTTTTACTTTACTGTAAATGACATACGGTGACTTTGTCTTGCAGATCGATATGAAGTCATCACAAAGGAAATCTTAGAGCTTGATCCTTGGGAAAACCAATGGAATGTGGTTTGCGCCAAAGCCCCCATGCATGATACCTACGATGTCTGTCTTGTAGCCAGATTGAACCCTAGAGACCTCATCCCCCCACCTCGGGACTTGGTAGATACTTGAATATGAGGGAGAAGACTAAGGTCATTTGTTTAACAAACCCCCCCCCCCCCCAGATGTCTGAAAACTAACTCCCAGCAGTCCCTTTGTGCACTCAGTAGCGGAGCTACGTTTGTCTTAAAGGGCATGTTCACCCCATAAAAAAAAGATATATAGGTAAATTACTCGGCAAAACGACAAAGGTTAGAAAGCTTACAGACGTAGGGCTAATCTGTTATGCAGCAAAATGATGTTCTCCCCCTTCCCTCTGCCTCAATAGGTTTCCACCTTCACTCCAAGCACTTTTACACGCTCAGGCAGCTAGGAGAATAACATTCAGTCATTGGCTGTGATGTCATCTGTAACATCCGTGACTGACAGCTGCTAACTGGAAAAACAGAACATTGTGCAGCATTTCAGGTTAGACTTACATCTCTCAAATTTCCAACGATTGCATGTTTGGGGAGTGATTTGCCTATATACAATTAGTAATGTGAAGGGTGAACATGCCCTTTAAATGTCAGAACCAGACATGGTTTTCCCTATGGCTGTAGAGAAGTAACTGTCAGCCAACAGGTCACAGTCCTAGAGGTTAAAGGAACAAATGGGAACTGGAAACGCACAGGAGTGAGTAATATTAAACAGAAATGGCTGCCAAGGGAAGAGGACTTAAATAGCCTATGAAAAGGAACTATGTCATTCTACATGTTATGTAGAAATGCTTGAATGCCATTAGACGTCACCACGATCCCCGACCCTTTACCGTCACCATGACAAAGACTGATGAAGCAAACAAAGGATGTAAAATGTATAAATGTCAATGAACAATGCATAGCTCATAACAGCCAATCAAATTGTTTTTCGTAAGTAATGCACCATGCAAGAGACAAGAGAGAGTTAAAGGAATAGTTCACTCAAAAAGGAGCTATGCCTTACCTCCCGTTCTTCAATCGATTCCCCGGGAGGGATGGACGAAGAATGAAGAAAGTTACCTTACCCGAGATCTACTGCAGCAGCAATGGAACTTCTCAACCACTTCCTGTTCAGACTAACTATAGCGTATTATCAGGCATGCACGCTATAGTTACTCTGAATCAGGAAGTGGTTGGGACCTGTCAGTGCTGCTGCAGTGGATCTTGGATAAGATAAGTTTCTTCATTCTTCGTCCATCCCTCCTGGGGAATAGATTGAAGAATGGGAGGTAAGGCATAGCTATTCCTTTAACTCTCTCTTGCCTCTTGCATGGGACTTCACTTTTTATTCCTTTAATAGAGAAAAATTATATTACGTAGAATTTATATAGGGATTTTATTATCTAAAAGTGTTATCAATGCATTCAATGTTCAAATGGATAATAAATATTAAAATGAATTATATTCTTCAGCTATTAGAAATCAGGATCTTACTAAGCGCGCATGGGTACTCTAATGTGTGCTTAGCTAGCGACCCTATTCTCCAACAGGGTGCGAGTATTTTAGCCTGACTAATAGTTTAGCATTATAGTTTATATTCAGTACATGTACTAATAGCATGTTATAAGGGAATAATAATTAATACTATGTACATATATCTGTCTGAGATCTATCACTCAGAATACTTGACGCAATCAGCAAAAGAGAATTGCGCAATAAGTTTGTTTGTATTTCTACCAGGCCCCCCATAAGCCTGCAAATGGACAGTGCCTGACAGCTATAACCAGGCCCCCTTTGTTGCAGGGTCCCCACACCTGTCACGATTCTTACACCCCTGGTTATTACCTCTAGTACGATAATCTGTGTCAAACCTTGAATGGCCAATGATCGTTCTATGAATCCTCCTGTTTTGGGGATCAGACAGGTTTGAAAATGTGGGTTCACATTTTAAGAGTCAAGAATGTGAATCAAGGGTCAGACTGACATCAAATCTGTATAAGGAGAGATTGTGGTTTCCATTTGGTAGTATTGAGGTTAGTGCTGGCCATACATTTGCACAATATTACATTGATTTAACACTGAATATTAGATCAATCTATGTATCACATCCAAAGTACTTTCCTCTCACCACGTTCTCCAACCATGGACCATAATGAATTATTATTGCTTAAGCAGAAAATAATGTTGACACCAATTTTATATGCCCTGCAGTGTGGCTTTCCTGGTTGTCTGGGCACTGTAGGAGATGGTGATGTCTTATTTATCCCAGAGTACGGTAGTTTAAAGAAGAATAAAATAGGACCCCTCTGCAAAATATATTTCTGCCTCCTGCTGGTTTCAAAGGATATTGTTATCAGGTAAAAGGGTTCACTGGTGTTTGAACATGCTGTTTAAGAGAATTTGGGTCCGATGTACCCAGACTGCTTGGCAAATATATGGAGTTAAAGTTACCAGTTAGCGCGACTTTAACTCCTTATTAACATCGGATGTGCGGGTTATTGAAAAATTCACCTGTGCACCCAACGCATTTGCGCTAGTATTAGCGCTAGTATTAGCTGGCGTTAAAATGCCACAGTGAGTGAATCACTTTTCAGGATTTACCCACATTCGCAAACGCGATATGGAATAGTGAAAGGAGCAGTTACCCAGAGCGATAGCAGCTCTGGGGAAATGAGACTGTAAGACTTTTTTGGACATATTGTTTTTTCCTCTATGTTTAAAGCTTTCATATGTTATGATATGTAATTCAGAAATAACTGATATCTTACAAATTCCCCAAAACAATGCTGTACCAGGGAGACTGGGATACTAGGCCAGGGCATGATTACCCCCTACAAAAACTATTAACTAACCCCAAACCCCATTTCTACAATAGCCATAAACACTGAAAGTAGGCAGTTCCAGGAATAGAATACCAGGAGGATTGGAAGGTGAAGGAGCTCTTGTGTGTAATTACCCATTTTTACATGAGACAAGGAATCTTACCTTGAAGCCGGCCGACCCCTCACCATTCTCTCTGCTGCCTCCCTTACAGCTTTGTTAGCTCGTGCAGGCGTAACTCAGGTAAGCAGGGCGGCCATCGAAAGTTACTGGGCGTGATGACACCTTCACTGTCAAGACTGACAGCTGCAACCTGGGAGAGAGGTAAGATAGCTAGCACCATGGAGAAACAGAAGTATTGTTAAAGTAGGGTTCGGGAAGTGTTTAAAGGATATGTACACTGGGAAATTAGTTTTCTTAAAATTGCCCATTACTAGAAACTAATTCTTCCCAATGATCACTGTAAAAAAATTTTGTTGATCTGTCCCCTATTTCTTTAGCTATCCAGACTTAAACATCTTACATCTCAGCTGCCAATCAAGTGCCTTATTATCATAAACCATTCTGTTATGTATAGTTTTGCTGTAGCTGGCATGGTGACAGTTGGTAGGTGAACTGCATGGTGGGAAATTCCCTCTCCCAATGCTGCCTCATAGGGATTACTGAGTATGCTTGCCCTTATAAAGAGTCAGATAGTCTGTCAGGGGGCTTGGGGGACTAAGTGCTGCTTACATGTATTCATTTATAGATTGAAATGAAGTTGTTTTTTCAGTGTGCAATTCCTTTAATAGTTATTAAAAAAAAATTATAGGGGTGATCATGCCCTATTAGTATGTCTTTGTGGGGGAAGCAAGTGTGCCCAGAGGAAACCCACACAATCACAGGGAGAACATGCAAATTCCTTGCAGACGTAGCCAAGAGTGAATCTAGACCCAGGACTCAGCACTGCAAGGCATAACCACTGAGCCTGTGCAGACCAGGTCAGTGACTACATTGGCTCATTTGTGTCACTGGCCAGGTTCGGTGATGTCCGTTTCACAGCTCCAGCGTGGATTCTGAGCACAATTCATTTATAGGCGTATCTTTTAGAAGGCAGAGGCAGCAGTCTAACCGGATCACTGTCTAATCCTCAGGTAAGTTACTCTCTCTAATTCTGAGAAGTATAAAAAAGAGCTAAAAGGAATCAATAAAAGACATAACTGTTAAAAACAATTAAGGTAAACTAACTGTTTAAGAAGAAATCTAAATAAATTCTTACAAAGCTTTAGGTTGTACAAAGCAGCTGTCAATTGCTCATCTCGGAGTCGTGTCTCGTTCTCCTTGCGCTCTCACAAGGAGAAACAGATGTTTCCCTTTTTTCCTTGTAAACTACCGAGAACAATGCTTTAATTATAATGACCATAGGAGAACCAGCAGCCTGGGTTGTAATGACACATCTGCACAGCGTCAGACAAATCAAGAATGAATATCAGCCAGATGAATAACAATTATCCTGGTACAAAGCAGGTGGAGATGTAAACCCTTTCCTTGCTCATATAGAGTTTAATTCTAAAAATCAACTTTTAGATCCACCACCTAGATCATATTAAATGATCATTCTCACCCTGAAAACCATTGAGAGAACACATGCGAACACATTGTAAAGGAGCGTGGGCGCGGAGGAGACTGTCAGAGAAGCTGGCGGTGGATCGATACGCGGTAAGTTTTACTAAAGGACAGGAGGTAAGACATAGCGCATTTACCTATATTTAGTGGAGGACAGGAGGTAAGACATAGAGCATTTACCTATATTTAGTGGAGGACAGGAGGTAAGACATAGCGCATTTACCTATATTTAGTGAAGGACAGGAGGTAAGACATAGCGCATTTACCTATATTTAGTGAAGGACAGGAGGTAAGACATAGCGCATTTACCTCCTGTTCTTCAGTTAAACTGGAAAAAAGAAAGTTAAAATCCCGGTGGACATCCCCTTTAAAGATACACATATACCAATGATAATCCATATAGATTATACATGCATTTTATTTTATTGGTAATATATAGCACTGAAAATCAAGTCTGACTTGAGGTCGTTAGCAACGGGCCTGTAAATCCATTATGTGTGTCGACTTCCTTGAACTGTTTTGCACCATGTGAAAGGCCTGGGGTAGGTGCACCTGGGCCTCTATTTTGTCTAAGTAAGTTCATTTATTTTACTCACCTTTATCGGTTATTAGTTGTGTTGAGTTGCATTTACGTCTAAATTAACTATTGATCTTAATCCCTGGGTTGTTCTTTAATGGTGGTCATTTTTACTAGGAAGCAACTTTTATATAGTAGATAATGTACCCCCTACTGTAAATTATAAGGATATTAGAAGTGTCCGAGGAGATCTGTGACCATAAAAAAGCACAAGGCTTTTTCTCTTATTTAGGACATGTCTGAAAACCCTAATATTCACCCCCCCTTCCTTTAAACATAGTACTGCTCCTATCACCCCATTCCAGCCCCCTCCCCTATGGCTAAATTATAAATTCACTGTGCTCCCTGATACTCACAACACAACCTCCTTACCCAGGAGCGTAACTGCAGTGAGATTGGAGGCCAGGCCCCTGAGCCACCCCCTGCAGGATCAGCTGAACTTCCGGCTGATCGCGGAGGTTGTGGCGGTCCCTCCTACTGTCTGGGCACCCCCCTGGTTGAGGGGGTGGCGAGTGCGGTAGTTACGCCACTGCCCTTACTCCCCACCATCCTTACCCTCTCATACCCAATGTACACCCAGCCACAGTCTTTCACTTTTTAGTGTTTTCCAGACTGTGACACCCCCACCCCCTAGGTCTCCACACTTACCACCCACTTGCTTACACATATGATGCCCCAGTTGCACCATGGCCGATACCTTGTGCTGTCCTACTAACTTCCAGATGGGGACGGGGAGATTGCACTGCTGTCACACACAACGAACGTCTCCGAACAATCAAAACTCTCTGTAGTAAGTGCTGAGTGTGAGCTCAGGGGTTGAACCAGTGGTTGCGACCCTCACTTCCTTGTTATATTCCTTGTTATAATTGGTGTGCTATTACTTAGTAGCATGCAGGTTATAAGCCTATTATACACAGTAGGGTCCCATATGGACCATGGAAGGGGGGTGATTATATAGAGGATAATGCACCCCAACTGTAAATTATAAGGATATTAGAAGTCACGAGGAGTTCTGTGACCATATAAAAGCACGAGGCCGCAGGCAGGAACTCCAAGGTGACTTCTAATATCCCTTTAATTTACAGTGCAGGGTGCATTATTTATTATAACCTACCCCTTTGGTTCCCTTCTCCTCCTGGAACTGTAAGATTATAGCCTTATTTAGTTCATCCCATAGAAATCCACTAAAGGGCTAGGGGTTATAGATATATTTTTGTTACCTATAACATGACATACCCAATGAACATGCCCCACGCAGTAAACAGATTATAATATCTTCTGTCTTCTAGAAAAGCTGTTGATAAAGGAAGAGAAGGTTTGTGGAATTAATGGGACAGTCTCCAGCTGTACAGAGTAACTTGTTATTGGTTATGCATCAGTAGGTCTTTGTTTGTGGGAGAAAACCAATGTCAGCAAAGGAAAGGACACATTGTTAGGTGGATATTTTGAAAACAGCACTTTGTAAGACAACAGGCATGGATCTAGAGATGGCCACAAAACCGAACTTGAACCCGAGTTTGAGCCGAACTTTATGAGTCCGGACGAACTCAAACTATTTGAACTAGTTTGTTTTTCCGGACTCGCGACTGTATTTTAGATAATTACCGTTAGCTAATCCTAGAATGTATCGTACGCTAACCCTCGAAAGTATCGTTCATTTTCAATAACCCTCGAATGTACAGATCGTTTTCGCTAACCCTCAAATGTATCATTTGCTAACCCTCGAATGTAGCCTTCGATTTTCGGTAACCCTTGAAAGTATCATTCGTTTTCTGTAACCCTCGAATGTATGGATCATTTTCCCTAGCCCTCGAATGTATCATTCTTTTCGGTAACCCTCAAAAGTATCGTTTGATTTTGGTAATCCTCGAATTTATGGTTCTATATACGCTAACCCTCGAAAGTATCGTTCGGTAACCCTCGAATGTAGTTTGCGCAAAACCCGAAAATTGCCCGCTCGTGTTTAGTAAATGTTTTAACAGGTTTTGGTGACAGTGACATGTTTCCCAGACCATCTTCCAGGTGCCACAGCCATTTACAGTAAGTTACCATTGTTAGTTTAACTGTAAATCACTCGGACTTTTTGAACTATCACTCCCCATTGACTTTAATGAATCCGAATTCGAACTTTCAAACTTTCAAACTTTTACTGAAGTACGAAAGTTCGAAAATAAACCAAACTTTATGAAGTTCGGCCATCTGTACTATTTTGTTATTATTTTAATAAGGTCTTTAGAATACGTGATACAATATGTTTGGGTTATGTGCCTAATTAATTGCTTTAAATAAATATGTGCTCATCAGGAACAAAAAACACTTACCCTAGCAGAGCAGTGATGTTACTCTGAACTGTACAAACCACCATACTGACCCCTTCCAGATAAAACCAATGTTTAACACTGCAAGTATCTGATCTCGAAATGTGCCACCCTGGGTAGGGGAGACAACTGTTCAGCAACCTGTGGTATATTAGTTGCCTCTCCTGTATATATTTGGGTAGACAAAAACAAAATACAATAGCTGGGGGTATATAAATAACATTGAAATATCCATTTCAACTGGTGCATTGGGAACCATTAGTGGTGGGGGATGATCTGTCACATTACAGGAGGATTCTGGGTAAATAATCAAGACCTAATAATAGGATATACGGCCATCTTTGTAAACATTTGGTATTGCAATTTAGAGATACCATACGTGCACCGATAATTCACATCCGTGGTCGGAAATTTGCGGCGAACGTTCGTCAATTAACAAATGTTTGGTCGTAGAATACCAGGCGGCTGTAAACTACCGCAATGGTATTCTATGGGGATCATAAATCTACGATCGCGGTATCGTAGATTTACGATACGGTAATTTACGATAATGACCATAAATTAATGATCAGTGAACCGATTGGAAATTAATGATCGTTTAAAGGGTATGTCCACCCTTCCAAAAAAAATTTGATATAAGATTCCCCCTGTCCCCCCAGCCCCAACCGCAATATTTTTATTATTTGAAAGTGCCCCAAACTCTACTTACCTTCCCTATTTCCTCCACTGCGCTGCCAGGCCCTCTGCTTGCGAGAAAATGCAAGCAAAGGGGCGGGACCGGTAGTCACGTCTGTGATTGGCTGAGCTGCAGCCAATCACGGACGCGGCTGCCGGGAGTTCAGTGCGAAGGAGGAAAGAGGGAAGGTAAGTAATGTTTGGGGCACTTTCTAATAATAAAAATATAGCGGTTGGGGCTGGGGGGACAGGGGGAATGTTATATGTAAAGGGTTTTATGGTAGGGGGAGGGAATCCTAATCGGGAGGGGGAGGGAGCGAGAGGGAGGGGGAGAAGGGCTGCAGTGCGCATGCCAAACTTCTCCCGGAGGCCAGGTAGGAGGCAGACTCCTATATGGACTCTGCTATCCTCCTGGTGGGCAATTTTTGGGACTTTGGGGGGACTACAGGAGAACCATATGGAGCTGGGATGTAAGGTAAGGAATTTATTACACTACATGGTGGGGCCATTAGTCGGGGGGATTATAGTTTTGGGGGTGGACATGCCCTTTAAGGCATGGTATCGCTAAAAAATGATACCGCACCTTTATAAATATGGCCCATAGTTCCATGACCATAAATAAGGTTAAAACTACAGGCAAATGCTTCTGTAAAGGTGGCCATACACATGGGATTTCCATCGCAATGTGCCGACAGATCACATTGGTATCTGTCGGCACATTGTGTCGAGAACCGCCACACATGTAAACGACGATCCCCATACGTGGTATGGGGATTGGTCGGTCATATGGCTAAACACGTAAATGGTCGGATCGGCTCCGTTTGCTAAAGTAAAGGGAGCCGTTAACGACCAACGGAAATTTTCAGGCTTTCCCGACCAACCGTAGTGGCGACTACAGTCGTTCGTTTGCACTACGGTTGGTCGGGAAAAGCCCATAAACTTGAACGATAATGGGTAAATCCACATTGTTTGTTCATATGTATGGCCACCTTTAGTCATGGAACTCTAAGACGACTTCTCATTTCCTTCCTTCTCATAATATACAATTTTTTGATTGTTTTGGTTACCTTTGTTGTATACAGCGCCAGTGATCTTCGAAGGTTTCGTAAAATTGGAAACGACTGGTTCTGCTAATAATTCTGCTGCATTAGGTTTTATTATTTGACTTAGTAGATGATGTCATCACCCCTCTTTTATAAAGGATAATCTGATTTATAAAGGTTATGGGATTTATATATAATCTACCCCCCCTAGGTCTTTTCTATGGGGCCACCTGTAAGATAATAACGTTATAATCGGCGCACTACTACGGTCTTACACACCTCTTCTTGGTTCGCTAATTCTTCCTCTCCTCCCCCGGCACTGTAATCCTGCTCACACCTCTTGCGAGATCACTTCCTCTTCCACATGCAGGAGATATCGTGCTACCAGCAAAGGCAATGCAACTACAGAGGGGATCTCCTGCATGTGAAGAGGAGATATCGCGTTACCAGCAAAGACATTGTAACAACAAATGGGAAGTGGGGAAGTTTACTTTAAATTTCCTTTGCTGTTAGCACGCTCCTGCATATGAAGAGGAGGTAATCGCACAACAGAATTAAAGTGCCGGGGGATGGTTTGGAAAGACCAGCAGGTGGGGGGGTTGGATTCTGAGAGGGGATGGGAGGGTAGGGACAGTAAATTTAATGGAGAGAAGGGGTAAATTATAAAATCTAATGCACCCCCTACTGGAGTTTCATGCCCTTTATAAAAGAACTCGGCCTGCAGCCTTGTGCTTTTACATGGTCACAGAACTCCTCTGTAACATCTAATATCCTTATAATTTACAGGAGGGGGTACATTATCTACTATATAATACACAGATTCTCTCCAGTATAAACATGCATTTAATAATTCACTACAGATTCCTTGCCCATATCTTCACATTGTCCCAGATTAAATTGCCCTTACTAACCATTTCTTTTTCTTGTTTCTGTAGTACCATAAGGTTGGGTATAAAATAACAGGACTAGAGTCGATCAGATTACAGTCTCCTGTAAACGAGATACTCTCAGACAGATATACCCAGAGACGCTATCGCTCATATGCGATTCAAATGGGAAAAGGATGACACCACTTGCAGACTTTAAACGTCATTAGCGCTATGTGAATATCCTGACGGAAAATCCAAAGCAAAAACTGGAAGTAGGCTGCATGCTGTCAGTCATATAAAAACATCATTTTATTGTTGAAAATCCATTAAAACACGTAGTGTGAGGTACAAACAAAAAGGCATACTCGGGAAGACACAGGTAGTGCCTGACACGTTTCGTGATGTCCGTCACTTCATCAGAGGCAGACCACCAATGAAGGTGAGTTCCTATTTAAAGGACTACACCAAGGAGGAGCTACAAATGTGAAACACATGTAACCCAGGTTAAAGTTAAAGTCGTGCTAACCAATATTGAATCGTAAAACAGTGCACCGCCCCTGAATAAATGTATCCGTCTGTCTTTATGTAAAACAGGGATGTACAACCAGTGGCTCTCCAGAGGTCGGCTGCCCTTTGCTTTTGAAGGGTGCTTGTCAAGAAATGCTGGGAGTTGTAGTTTTCAAATATCTGAAAGGCTACTGGTTGCACATCCTTGATGTAGATCTGTTGTTATAAAGGACACACCTTCACAATGCAACTTGAACTTAATGGCTGTTTGTAATAAAATTTTAACATAATACAAAATATAAAAGTATTAGTGTCTGTGCATCCTATTACAGTTACAAGAAAAAAAATAAATAAACAATGCAAAAAAAGAGCATATCGCATAATATAAAAAATACAAACGTTAAATAATACAGCAAGACGCGTATCAATATACTGGAGCGCCATCTAGTGCACAGCAATAGAACATACACAAAGGACACTTGGAAAAAAGATGAGTTCATGCACCAGAAAAGGATTAAATGGAACACTCATCTGGGAGCTGCCATGGAATTACCCAGAAGTCTCTGTTCCTTATTTGTATTTACTTAAAATAAATAATGGATTTTTCAGCCATGTTAAACATGTTTTTCCACCTTGCTAAATTAAAAAAATCCAGATCCAGAGGCAGCATGAAGTAAACTGCTTCTGCCAGGCTTCTGCCAGGTTTCCAGGCATAAGACCTCCAATTAAAAGGATGTGTTGGGGGTGCTACTACCACATGGAAGCTTGGTCGATCTTCCTGCAGAGAAACTCTGCTACAATTTATACACAAAAGATAGGTAAGAAGAGGAGACAGCCAACAATAAAGGTTACATCCCCATCATAGGCCATTCCCCCATTAATAAAGGCTGCGGTTGTAAAGATGATGAGTTACATGTGCCAATGTCAAAGCCATTGTATGCTGCTCTGCCTTTATCCTTTGTAAATATGAATGAAATAACTGAAAGCCACACTGTTACAAACTGACAGTTAACTGTATAATTATTACATTCTTCTAGAGGAACTCAGCTCCTGTCACGATCATGTGATTAAAGGACAACTCCATCCTCATAAGAACATCTTTTAGAAAGAATGGCCTCTTTAAAATATGTTGATATATCATAGTTTGTCCTATGAATTCATTACTGTATGCCTGCTATGCTTCTGGGTGCCTCATGGAAAATGAGCTATTTAGAAACCTGTACTGAGCATGGGCATGCTCAGAAGAGACAGATTAACATTCAGTCATTGGCTGTGATGTCAACTGTCAAATCCATAACTGACAGTTGTAACTGGAAGAACCAGGAAGCAGAAACATGGGGAAACAGGACATTGTGTAGGATTTCAGGTTAGACTTATATATTACTATATTTCAGATTTCTAACTATTACCGTTTAGGGTTTGGGGGGTGATTTACCTGTATGTAAGTTTTCATTTTGGGTCTGGATTTGTCCTTTAGAGGGACACTTTTACTGAAAAATTGACTTTGCCTCATCTTGTAAGTAGCACTGACTGATTTGTGTGTGTTGCTGCATGCCTTCAATCCAGCACACATTTTGTTTAGGAGCAGTATCCCCCCTCCCTCTTTTAACTAGGGGCACCTGAGGTTGGAGAGGCGGCTGTCAATCTCCTCCCACCAATCCAACCCCTTTATAGTCTATTTTCTTCCCCCAAAAAGAGAAAGTAGGTGTGGTTTAGGGGTGTTGTCTGTGTTTCGGGGTGGGGCTAAGGGCACCAGGCTCTTTGGGCCTACAGGCTTCTGAGGTGTAAATCCGGCCCTGGGTTACCTTGACGTGGTTGGAAGGCTTTTCATTCATGTGATCACAGTAATGTATACTAAAACCCCTTTGTTTATAATGTATCCCAGTGTGCAGATAATATGATATTGTATGGGGCCCAGGAATGTGCATTGATTATCTTTTCTATGCTTGTATAAATGTTTGACCAGATCAGTAACCACTAAATGTAGTTGTAAATTAGCCTAATTGGAGTGCTTCCAAAATCCTTGTATATTATGGGTATGCACATGTCTGTATAGTAAGACATAGGGTTTACAGCAAAGGTGGATCTATCTCAATGTCCCTGTTGTCCATCTTATAGGATTATTTTGTATTAAATATTATTGTATGATTTATGTTGTAGGATATTGTATTGTATGAAATATTCCTGTCAATAAATATGTTAACTGTCTTACTTGCTCTGTGTGATCTCTGTTTGGGTAACACCAGTAGTTTGTCTATTGAGGGTCTAGAAAATTGTACTTACTGTAGCACCAGCTTGGGAGACATAACATGGAGTGTGTGTGTGTGTGTGTATATGTTTGTGTGTGTGTGTGTGTATGTGTGTGTGAGGGGGGGTGAGATGTAGAACAGAAAGTGGAACCAGAACGCTACTCGTAGGAGCAGGTGACAAAAGGGGGAGAACCACTATAGTTTATTTAGACATAAAGCAATCCAATATTTCGGGGGGACGTATCCCCCCTTCCTCAGGAATAAGGGGAATGAGGTGTCATTTTGCTAGTGTCAATGGTGCATTAACCATCTGTGTCCCCTGCAATAATATGGAACTTCTACAAGGTATCATTTACACAATAAAAACAAATGTAGAGATGCAGAACAGGAAATAACTGATGGCTTTATTCTATATATTGGGGTGAAATCCCCTGGAAGGCCTTTCAGCTCTGATCGCGCTATAGATTTCCTAGAGACAAGTCCCTGTTTGATGGGATGCTTGCTATGCCTTACCGGATATTAAAAGTGATGCTAAGGGGGAATGTGGGGCCTTGAAGAGACAATTATTTGGGGCTTAAAGGGAACTAAACTCACAAATTGGAACATTTTAAGTTGCTTCCAGCTGGATCTATAATTAACAGGGAAGTAGGAGAGTTTATTCAGGGTTAAACTTACCTGCCAGCGCGACACTCACGGCTTCTAAATAGCAGATGGCATGCTGTCCCAACCTGCCTCCCGTCTCATGCGCATGTGCGTCAATGATAAAGATAGGAAGCAGTGCATTGTCTATGGCCCCTCACACTAAATCACACTATGGCAGATAAAGGGAAAGGCTATCTAAATGCAAAAGTTGTTTGAACTGCAGCTCCTTTGGAATCACATTAGAACTGAGCTCCTGGGAAAGCACCAGATAGATATTAGATTAGACCAACAAATGTCTAATCTATCTAATGTCTGCCTAGTGTGTTACTGGGATTTTGGCTGTAACTCTACATTTAGTTACAGATCATCAACAGCTCTAATATCATTAGGATCTTATACAGGATGTCACTGTAGATAGGAATACAGGCAGCTATGTTCAACTATAACTCTCATAGTGCCTGGGTAGGTTTTGCAGAGATCACTGGGTAAAAAACAGACAGTTAATGCTGGAGGGAGTTGAATGGTAGGGGTTAAAGTTCTGTGACCTCTATTTTACTAGTAGAGGTCGGAACCAGCAAAGTAAGAACTTCCCATTAAAGGGTATGTCCACCCTTTATAAAAACTTTTCCCATACCATAGTTCTTGCTCCCCCAGCCCCAACCACATTAGTATTATTCCAAGAAAGTACCCCAATAATTACTTACCTTACCTCTCTTCTCCACCGCACAATCCCGGCCCTCTGCTTGAATAGAACTGCAAGCAGGAGGCTGGACCGGCAGCCACGTCTGTGATTAGCTGAGAGGCAGCCAATCACAGACGCGGCTACCGGTAGTGCAGAACGGCGAAGGAGAGAGGTAAGGTAAGTAAAGATCGGGGCACTTTCTTCTAATAATACTCTTGGAGTATTCACTCCTTCCAGCAGTACAACGACCCTAAACATAAAGCCAGGGTAACAATGGAATGATTTAAAACAAAACATATCTGTTATGTCTCCCTGAAACAGTATTAACTAAACATGTAGATGTTACAATATCCATGTGTTAAAATGGCCCAGTCAAAGTCCAAATCTAAATCCAATTGAGAATCTGTGGCAAGATCTGAAAACTGCTGTACACAAACGCTGTCCATCTAATCTGACTGAGCTGGAGCTGTTTTGGGGAAGGATTTCAGTCTGTAGATGTGCCAAGCTGGTAGAGACCCTAAAAGACTGGCAGCTGTAATTGCAGCAAAAGGTGGTTCTACAAAGTATTGACTCGGGGCTGAATAATTACACACACCCCACTTTGCAGTTATTGATTTGTTAAAAATGTTTGGAATCATGTATGATTATCGTTCCACTTCTCACGTGTACACCACTTTGTATTGGTCTTTCATGTGGAATTCCAATAAAATGGATTCATGTTTGTGGCAGTGACAAAATGTGGAAAACTTCAAGGGGGATGAATACTTTTGCAAACCACTGCATATCTATAGAAATCATAGCACAAGGACAAGTTACACCAATACTGAATAAATGGGACCAGACTGAATTTGGATTCTAATGCGGAAAAGGAATTGGTGATTTGCAAGAGTTAAATCTCTATGTACAGGCTGGAGTGAAATACATTATATACCAGGGGTCTGTATCTGTGTATATGAGGTGATGTTTCAGTGATCCACAGTGATTTAAAGGACAATTATACTCACAGAACCTCCACTCCTGCCATCCATAGTACCCAGGGTGAGGACCTAAATCGCACTGTCCTCACCCCTGGGTTCGCTTTCTAAGTCTATATTTACTCATATAAAGTTTCCTTCGGTGCTCTGCTACCAGTTCCAGCCACAGAATAACACTGGACCAGAAGGCAGAACACCTTGATATAAAACCAGTAATCTGTGTCTTACCTCTCATTGGGCGCTGGGAAATTTAACTAAATAACATGGTTTGTGCTTTACTTCACAGCATTCTAGCAGGGCCGCCATCAGACTTTTCTGGGCCCCATACTGGCAGGGATGCCCTCAGACTTTTCTGGGGCCCATACTGGGTACATTTCTGGGCCCCCCATAATACGAACCAACTTAGACACGTTATGTAGTACACCCAAATTTGATTACAACATACAATGTAAAGTACATAAAATATGAATAATTACACCATTAATGTTACATTAAGGGGCATATTTATAAAGGCGCAGTATTGATCTTTTGTCATACCGTGCCTTTACCGAACCATCCAGAATCATAAATATACGATAGCGGCGGTAAATCAACTATTGCAATCGTAAATTTGCAACTGCGTAGATCGTAGATCTACGATCGCATTGCGGTATTTTATGATCGCACATAGTATTTTATGATCGAATATTTGTAGATTTACGAATGTAGGAACGTGCCGTACATTTATGGCTGCAATCGTACTTTATAACCTGCAGTGTTGCAAACTTGCGATACAGTGGGTTTATAAATATGGCCCTATAAATTTAGAAATGTAATAGTTTAATATCCCTTTAAAAGCGGTCCACTTCTACTCAATATCTTTACCTAGGCAATAATCCCCCAAAGGCTATGAGCAGGAGTGAATCGTTTAACAGCATAAAATTAGCTTTCCTAAAGTTAAAAGTTTTTGTTAACCCAGTGCACTTTTGTTTTTTGCAAACCTATATTTAATGACACTATATCATGATCACTATTCCCTATATTTAATGACACTATATCATGATCACTATTCCCTATATTTAATGACACTATATCATGGTCACTATTCCCTATATTAAATGACACTATATCATAGTCACTATTCCCTATATTAAATGACACTATATCATGGTCACTATTCCCTATATTAAATGACACTATATCATTGTCACTATTCCCTATATTAAATGACACTATATCATGATCACTATTCCCTATATTTAATGACACTATATCATGGTCACTATTCCCTATATTAAATGACACTATATCATGGTCACTATTCCCTATATTAATGACACTATATACATGGTCACTAATTCCCTATATTAAATGACACTATATCATGTCCTATTCCCTATTTAAATGACACTAATCATTGATCCTATTCCCTATATTAATGACACTATATCATGGTCCACTATTCCCTATATTAAATGACACTATATCATGTCACTATTTATTCCCTATATTAATGACACTTATCATGGTCACTATTCCCTATATTAATGACACTATATCATGGTCACTATTCCCTATATAAATGACACTATATCATGGTCACTATTCCCTATATAAATGACCCTATATCATGGTCACTATTCCCTATATTAAATGACACTATATCATGGTCACTATCCCTATATTATGACACTATACATGTCACTATTCCCTATATTAAATGACACTATTCATGGCACTATTCCCTATATTAAATGACACTATATCATGGTCACTATTCCCTATATTAAATGACACTAATCATGGCACTATTCCTATATTAAATGCACTAATATCATGTCACTATTCCCTATATTAATGACACTATATCATGGTCACTTCCCTATATTAAATGACACTATATCATGTCACATTCCCTATATTAAATGACACTATATCATGTCCTATTCCCTATATTAATGACACTATATCATGGTCCCTATTCCCTATATTAAATGACATTATATCATGGTCCATATTCCCTATATTAAATGACACTATATCATGTCACTATCCCTATATTAAATGACACTATATCATGGTCACTATTCCCTATATTAAATGACACTATATCATGGTCACTATTCCCTATATAATGACACTATATCATGGTCACTTTCCCTATATTAAATGACCTATATCTGATCCCTATTCCCTATATTAAATGACACTATATCATGGTCACTGTTCCCTATATAATACAATATCATGATCACTATTCCCTTATAAATGACACATTCTGGTCACTATTCCCTATATTAAATGACACTATATCATGGCCCTATTCCCTATTTAAATGACTTATATCATGGTCACATTCCCTATATAAATGACACTATATCATGGTCACTATTCCCTATATTAAATGACACTATTCATGGTCACTATTCCCTATATTAAATGACACTATATCATTATCACTATTCCCATATTTAATTGACACTATATCATGTCACTATTCCCATATTCATGACACTAATCATGGTCACTATCCCTCCTATATTAATGACACTATATCATGGTCACTATTCCCTATATTAAAACATGACACTATATCCTGATCACTATTCCCTATATTATGACACTATATCATGATCACTATTCCCTATATAAATGACACTATATCATGATCACTATTCCCTATATTAAATGACACATATCATGGTCACTATTCCCTATATTAATGACACTATATCATGGTCACTATCCCTAATTTAATGACACTATATCATGGTCACTATTCCCTATATTTAATGACACTATAATCATGGTCACTATTCCTCTATATTAATGACACATAATCATGGTCACTATTCCCTATATTAAATGACACTATATCATGGTCACTATTCCCTATATTAATGACACATATCATGGTCACTATTCCTATATTAATGACACATATCATGGTCACTATTCCCTATATTAAATGACACTATATCATCACTATTCCCTATATTAAATGACACTATATCATGATCACTATTCCCTATATTAAATGACACTATTCATGGTCACTATTCCCTTATTAAATGACCTATATCATGTCACTATTCCCTATATTAAATGACACTATCATGTCACTATTCCCTATATTAATTACACTATATCATGTCACTATTCCCTATATTAAATACACTATACATGGTCCCTATTCCCATTATAAATGACACTATATCGTGCACTATTCCCTATATTAAATGACACTATATCATGGTCACTATTCCCTATATTAATGACATATATCATGGCCACTATTCCCTTATTAATGACACTATATCATGGTCCTATCCCTATATTAATACACTATATCATGGCCACTATTCCCTATATTAAATGACACTATATCATGGTCGCTATTCCCTATATTAAATGACACTATATCATGATCACTATTCCCTATATTTAATGACACTATACATATGGTCACATTCCCTATATTAAATGACACATATCATGGTCATATCCCTATATTAAATGGACACTATATCATGGTCACTATTCCCTATATTAAATGACACTATGGGGCATATTTATAAAAGATCGATAATATCGCAAAAAATACCACCGCCGCACATCGCGCCCGCGAAATAGCGCTATCGCCGTATTATAACGGCGAGCGCTATTCCCGCGATACCTATCGCGGCCGCGATGTGCTCGGTAATTTTAAGCCCCTTCGGCGCGATACTGTATAGTATCGCCGCGAGGGACTTAAAATCCTTCCCGATGCCGCTCCTACCCCGCCCACACCCCCCCGCGGCGGCAGCGGCGACCACCCGCCCGCCGCCGCCACTTCACAGCAGCCCCTCCCAACCCGTTCCCCGTTCGCGGCAATCTCGGAATGGGAGGCTAGGAGGGCTGCCGGAAGGGCCGCAGCAGGTGGTCGCGACCACCCGCGCGCACCCCCTCCCCGGCAACCCCTCCAAGCCCCCCCCCCGGCCGCTCCCGGGGAGGGGACGGGAGGGAGCCGCTGGGTGGGAGGCTCCCTCCAGCGGGGCCCTGAGAAGGGCCTTTTGGGGCTTAGGGGTCCCGCAGCTCGAACCGGGACCCCCCTCCGCCCTTACAAGGGCCCTTGCGGCACTGACAAGTGCTTTGGCGGGGGTCCCGCAGCTTGAAACCGGGACCCCCAGTGCGGCTCTTAAAAGAGCCCTGGGCGACGTCTTCTTTCTTTCCAGTCCCCGGCGACACCAGCTCCGCCGAGGCCGCCGACCCCCGAGAGTACCCCTGCGGCCGCCAGGTTACCCCCGGCGGGCGCCGGCGACCTCAACGAGGCCGATGTTGCCGGCGTCTTGATCCGACGCGACGTCTTCGGGCTGGCGACACCAACCCCACTCAGGTCCCGATGCCAGGCAACTCACTGCGGCCGCCAGTGACCTGCTGGCACCGCCGGCCTCAGCGGAGCCGATGTTGCCAGCCGCTTCTTTCTTCTTTCTTCAGCCATCTACTGCATGGCATCTGAGTTCCGCGGCGGAAAGCTCCTCTTATAGAGTTTGCAGAAATCCATATCCGTTTCTGATTGGTCAATTTTTTAATACTTGCTTTACATAACCTCAGATTTCTGGAAAGTTCTGAAATCTGATTGGTTAATGTAAAGCAAGTATTAAAAATTGACCAATCAGAAACGGATTATGGATTTCTGCAAACCTATATAAAGAGGAGCTTTCCGCCGCGGAACTCAGATGCCATCGCAGTAGATGGCTGAAGAAAGAAGAAAGAAGCGGCTGGCAACATCGGCTCCGCTGAGGCCGGCGGTGCCAGCGGGCTCACTGGCGGCCGCAGTGAGTCTGCCTGGCATCGGCGACCTGAGTGGGGTTGGTGTCGCCAGCCCGAAGACGTCGCCCAAGGGCTCTTTTAAGAGCCGCACTGGGGGTCCCGGTTCGAGCTGCGGGACCCCCGCCAAAGGCACTTATTAGTGCCGCAAGGGAACTTGTCAGTGCCGCAAGGGCCCTTATAAGGGCCGGGGAGGGGGGTCAGTGTATACAGAGTGAATATTCCTCATTTATACCCTTCATATTATTACAGTCCCTGCTATAAGCTTTTATACTCCCTGTAAGCCTGTTCTGTTCCCTCTGATTTCAAAGGTTTAAAAGCCATTTTCTTTTTTTCCATTTACCTTTTAACCTGAGCATTAAGCGTGGTAGGAGAGGCCTAAAGTAATATTTTAATATCCCTTTAAAAGCGGTCCACTTCTGCTCAATATTTTACCTAGGAACAATTCCCCCCAGTCTATGAGCAGGAGTGATTCCTTTAACAACATAAAATTAGCTTCCCTAAAGTTAAAAGGTTTTCTTAACCCAGTGCACTTTGCAAGCTATATTAAATAACACTATATCATGGTCCCTATTCCCTATATTAAATGACACTATATCATGATCACTATTCCCTATATTAAATGACACTATATCATGGTCACTATTCCCTATATTAAATAAAACTATATCATGGTCCCTATTCCCTATATTAAATGACACTATATCATGGTCCCTATTCCCTATATTAAATGACACTATATCATGGTCACTGTTCCCTATATTAAATGACACTATCACGGTCACTATTCCCTATATTAATCTATCTATCTATCTATCTATCTATCTATGTAATCTATCTATCTATCTATCTATCCTATCTGTCTCTGATATTTATCTATCTATCTATAATATTCTATCTCTGATATTTATCTATCTCTGCTATCTATCTATATTATCTATCTACTATCTCTGATATCTATCTATCTAAATTATCTATCTATCTCTTTTTTTCCTATCTGTCTATCTCTCTCCGCTATCTATCTATCTCATTATCTATCTATCTATCTATCATATCTATCTATCTATCTCTATCTATCTATCTATCTATCTATCTATCTATCTATCTATCTTATCTATCTATCTATCTATCTATCTATCTCTGCTATCTAATCTATCTATCTCTGCTATCCATCTATCTCTGCTATCCATCTATCTCTGCTATCCATCTATCTCTGCTATCTATCTATCTCTGCTATCTATCTATATTATCTATCTCTCTCTTCTATCTGTCTATTTCTCTCCGCTATCTAATCTATCCTGCTATCCATCTACTCTGCTATCCAATCTATCTCTGCTATCTATCTATCTCTATGCTCTATCTATCTATATTATCTATCTATCTCTCTATCTGTCTATTTCTCTCCGCTATCTATCTATCTCTATTATCTATCTATCTATCTATCTATCTCTGATATCTATCTATATTATCTATCTATCTCTTCTATCTGTCTATTTCTCTCCGCTATCTATCTATCTATCTATCTCTGCTATCTAATCTATCTATCTCTCTATCCATCTATCTCTGCTATCCATCTATCTCTGCTATCTATCTATCTCTGCTATCTATCTATCTCTTCTATCTGTCTATCTCTATCCGCTATCTATCTATCTCTATTATCTATCTATCTATCTCTGCTATCTAATCTATCTATCTCTGCTATCCTCTATCTCTGTTCTATCCATCTATCCTGCTGTCTATCTATCTCTCTCTCTATCATCTATCTTATCTTCTATCTGTCTTCTATCTATGTCTCCATCATATCATCTATCACTCCATCTATCATTTAGCTATCTACT
The DNA here is from genome assembly GCA_019447015.1 of Hymenochirus boettgeri. Lineage (NCBI taxonomy): Eukaryota > Metazoa > Chordata > Amphibia > Anura > Pipidae > Hymenochirus > Hymenochirus boettgeri. Next base: position 257,138,683 of record CM033472.1, on the reverse strand, counting down.
ATCTATCTATGTACCTATCTATCTCTGCTATCTATCTATCTATCTCTGATATTTATCTACTCTGCTATCTATCTATCTATCTATCTATCTATCTATCTATCTATCTATCTCTATCTATCTTCTATCTATATTATCTATCTATCTCTGCACTATCTATCTATCTATCTATCTATATTATCTATCTATCTCGTGCTATCTATCTATCTACTATCTATCTATCTATCTATCTATCGCTATTATCTATCTATCTCTCGCTATCCATCTATCTCTGCTATCCATCTATGTATCTATCTATCCTGCTATCTTCTATCTCTTCTATCTGTCTATCTATCTTCTATCTATCTGTATTTATCTATCTCTATTCTCTATCTCTGCTATCTATCTATATATCTATCTATCTCTGATATATTTATCTATCTATCTATCATCTGCTACCTATCTACTATATATCTATCTATCTCTGATATTATCTATCTCTGCTATCTATCTATCTCTGCCTATCTATCTATCTAATCTATCTAATCTATCTATCTCTGCTATCCATCTATCTATCTATCTCTGCTATCTATCTATCCATCTATCTCTGCTTATCCATCTATCTAATCTATCTACTCTGCTATCCATCTATCTCCTATCCATCTATCTCTCCTATCCATCTATCTATCTATCTATCTCTGCTATCTATTCTCTGATATTTATCTATCTCTTGCTATCTATCTATCTATCTATCTATCTATCTATCTATCTATCTATCTATCTATCTATCTATCTATCTATCTATCTCTCTATCTATCTCTGCTACCTATCTAATATTATCTATCTATCTCTGCTATTTATCTATCTCTTCTCATCTATCTATCCTGTATCTATTTATCTCTGCTATCTATCTATCTCTGCTATCTATATCTTCTATCTCTGATTATTTATCTATCTCGCTATCTATCTATCTCTGCTATCTATCTATCTCTGCTATCTATATCTTCTATCTCTGATATTTATCTATCTGCTATCTATCTATCTACCTGCTATCTATCTATCTATTTATCATCATCTATCTATCTACTATATTCTACTATCATCTATCTATCTATCTATCTATCTACTCTGCTATCTCTATCTATCTATCTATCTATCTACGCTATTATCTACTATCTCTATTATCTATCTACTCTGCTATCTATCTATCTAATCTTCTGCTATCTACCTACTATCTAATCTACTATCTCTGCTATCCACTATCCTGCTATCCTCCTCTATGTATCTATTAATCTATCTCCTATCTCTGCTCTCTCTATCTATCTATCTATCTATCTATCTATCTATCTATTCTATCTATCTATCTCTATTATCTACTCTGCTCTATCTATCTCTATAGCTATCTATCTCTATAAGCTATCTCTCTCCTATCTATCTATCTATCTATCTATCTATCTATCTATCTATCTATCTATCTATCTATCTATCTATTCTATCTATCTATTTATCTATCTATCTAACTATCTATCTATCTATCTTCTATCTATCTATCATCTATCTATCTATCTATCTATCTATCTAATAATCTATCTATCTATCTATCTATCTATCTCTGGCTATCTATCTATCTATCTATCTATCTATCTATCTATCCTATCTATCTATCTCTCTATCTATCTATCTTATCTATCTATATATAACACACACAGACACTTCAGTGTCTAATGTCCAGACCAAATACTAAAAACATGATTGAGAAGTCAGCAGAATCTTCAGAACAGGATCTTCTTGACTGCACAATGAATCAATTGTTTCTTTTTCACTGGATACTAAAGGAAACTACTTGCTCCTCATATGAAGTATAGATGTGCAAAGTTTAATAATATTACTTTTGTGTCCATAACATACCTAGTGGCACTACCCCCCCTTGTCCACACACAAATAGCACTTGGTACCCCCCTAATATTGTTTGTAAAGAGGCCTGCATTCTTGTGAAAGTTTTTTCAGGAGTTTGAGCTAAAAAAAAAAAAAAAACACACACAGAACACACACACACAAACACACACACACACACACACAACCACACACACACACACACAAACCACACACACACACACACACACACACCACACACACACCCACACACACACCACACACACACACCACACACACACACACACACACACACACACACACAACCACACAACCCACACACACACACACACACACCCACACACACACACACCACACACACACCCAACACACACACACACACACACACACACACACCAACACCACCAACACCACCACACACCACACACCACACACACACCTCTTCCGTCGCTGCTTCAGCACCTTGCCCGAACTTCCGCGCTGCTAAGTCCCTCATCAACCCAGCGGCAGCTCAATGCCGAAGGATTTGCCGCCTTTTTTTTTTTTAAAAAACAGACACTAATGTGCCGCCATGAGCAACTGTTTCAAGTTGCGTCATGGTAGGAGCGGCGCTGGGAATAGTGACCACGATATAGTGTCCTTTAATATAGGGAATAGTGACCACGAGATATAGTGTCATTTAATATGGGATAGCGACCATGATATAGTGTCATTTAATATAGGGAATAGTGACCATGATATAGTGTCATTTAATATAGGGAATAGTGATCATGATATAGTGTCATTTAATATAGGGAATAGTGACCATGATATAGTGTCATTTAATATAGGGAATAGTGATCATGATATAGTTTCATTTAATATAGGGAATGGACATGATATAGTGTCATTTATATAGTGAATAGCGACCATGATATAGTGTCATTTAATATAGGAATAGTGACCATGATATAGTGTCTTTAATATAGGGAATAGTGATATGATAATAGTGTCATTTAATATAGGGAACAGTGACCATGATATAGTGTCATTTAATATAGGTAATAGTGACCATGATATAGTGTCATTTAATATAGGTAATAGCGACCACGATATAGTGTCATTTAATATAGGGAATAGTGATCATGATATAGTGTCATTTAATATAGGGAATAGTGACCATGATATAGTGTCATGTAATATAGGGAATAGTGACCATGATATAGTGTCATTTAATATAGGGAATAGTGACCATGATATAGTGTCATTAAATATAGGGATATGACCATGTATAGTGTCATGTAATATAGGGAATAGTGACCATGATATAGTGTCATTTATATAGGGAATAGTGACCATGATATGTGTCATGTTATATAGGGAATAGTGACCATGATATAGTGTCATTTATATAGGGAATAGTGACCATGATATAGTGTCATTTAATATAGAGAATAGTGATCATTTATATAGTGTCATTTAATATAGGGAATAGTGACCATGATATAGTGTCATGTAATATTAGGGAATAGTGACCATGATATATTGTCTTTATATAGGGATAGTGACCACGATATAGTGTCATTTAATATAGGGAATAGTGATCATGATATAGTGTCATTTATATAGGGAATAGTGATCATGATATAGTGTCATTTAATATAGGGAATAGGGACCATGATAAGGTCATTTAATATGGAAATAGTGACCATGATATAGTGTCATTTAATATAGGGAATGTGACCATGTATCTGTGTCATTTTATATAGGGAATTTGACAATGATATAGTGTCATTTATATAGAATAGTGACAATGATATAGTGTCATTAATATAGGAATAGTGGACCATGATTAGTGTCATTTAATATAGGGAATAGTGATCATGATATAATGTAATTTAATATAGGGAATATTGCACCAGATATAGTGTCATATATAGGGAATAGTGACCAGATTAGTGTCATTTAATATAGGGAATAGTGACCATCGATATAGTGTCATTTAATATAGGGAATAGTGATCATGATATGTGTCATTTAATATGGGAATAGTGACCATGATATAGTGTCATTTATATAGGGAATAGTGATCATGATATAGTGTCATTTATATAGGGAATAGTGCCAGATATAGTGTCATTTATATAGGAATATGATCATGATATATGTAATTTAATATAGGGAATGTGACCATGATATAGTGTCATGTAATATAGGGAATAGGTGACCATGATATAGTGTCATTTAATATAGGGAATAGTGACCACGATATAGTGTCATTTAATATAGGGAATAGTGTCATGATATATTGTCATTTATATAGGGAATAGTGACAATATAGTGTCATTTAATATAGGGAATAGTGACCATGATATAGTGTCATTTAATATAGGGAATAGTGACATGATATAGTGTCTTTTAATATAGGTAATAGTGACCATGATATAGTGTCATTTAATATAGGGAATAGTGACATGATATAGTGTATTTATATAGGGAATAGTGACCATGATATAGTGTCATTTAATATAGGGAATAGTGACCATGATATATGTCTTGAATATGGGAATAGTGACCATGATATAGTGTAATTTAATATAGAATAGTGACATGATATAGTGTCATTTAATATAGGAAATAGTGACCATGATATAGTGTCATTTAATATAGGGAATAGTGACCATGATATAGTGTCATTTAATTAGGGACATAGTGACCACCATTTACCAGTTCTCTTCCCTCTAACCATTCAACACAATTTACAGAATCTTTCCCTCTCCTCCCCCATTACCAGTCTATTTCCCTCTCCTCCCCCATTACCAGTCCCTTTCACTCTCCTCTCCCATTTACCAGTCTCTTTCCCTCTCCCTCCCCCATTTACCAGTCTCTTTCCCCCTCCCCCCCCAATTTACCGTCCCTTTCCCTCACTCACCAATTTACCAGTTCCCTTTCACTTCTCCTCCCCCATTTACAGTCACTTTCTCTCTCCTCCCACCATTTACCATCCCTTCCATCTCCACCCCATTTACCAGTTCTTTCCCTTAGCCTCCCCCCATTTAACCAGTCTTATTTCCTCTCCTCCCCCATGTACCGTCTCTTTTCCCTCTACTCCCCCATTTACCCGGCCTGGCCCGCCGCAGACCCCCAGGGAACAGGCACATGGCCCGCGCCGCACACCAGGGACCAGGCCGGGCCCGGCGCCGCCCCAGGGACAGAGCGGGCCCGCGCAGCCACCATGGGGGGAACAGTGGCTGCAGGGAACCGGGCGCCGCCCCCAGGGAAGTTAGGGACCAGGCGCGGTCCCGCGCCGCCCCCAGTAAAAAGGAGAGGAAAACGCGCCGCACCCAGGGAACAAGGGCCGAGGGCAAGCGAACGACCCCCAGGGACCAGGAGATGGCCGCGACGACCACAAGGGGGAAAAGGCCGATTGCCCGAGCCGCCCAAACGGGCCGGGGAACAAGTAGCGGGCACGGCAGCCACACGCCGGGAAAAGAGAGGCGGACAAGAGGAAGCAAAAAGCCGGGGACAGTTCTTTCCTACTCCTCCCCCATTACAGATTCTCTTCCCTTTCTCCTCCCCATTTACCAGTTCTCTTTCCCTCTCCTCCCCCATTTACAGTCTCTTTCCTCTCCTCCCCCATTTACCAGTCTCTTTCCTCTCCTCCCCCATTTACAAGTCCACTTCCCTCTCCTCCCCCATTTTTTTTTTACCAGTATCCTTACCTCTTCTACCCATTAACAGTCTCTTTCCCTTCCTCCCATTTACCAAGTCTCTTTCCCTATCCTCCCCCATGTACCAGTCTCTTTCCATCCTCATCCCAATTACCAGTCTCTTTCCCTCTCCTTCCCCCAGTTACCCAGTATCTTTCCCTCTTACTCCCCATTGACCAGTAAGTATCCTTCCCTCTCCTCCCCCAATTACAGTCTATTTCCATCTCCTCCCCATTTGTAACAGTCTCTTTCCACTATCCTCCCCACATTTTTTACCAGTCTCTTTCCCTCTAATAACCCAATTTAACCAGTCTCTGCCCTCTCCTCCCCCATTTACCAGTCTCTTTCAATTCACTCCCCCAACTTTTTTACCAGTCCCTTTCAATCTCAATCCCAAAGTTTACCAGTCTCGTTACCTCTACTCCCCAATTACCAGTCGCTTTCCATATCATCCCAACATTTAAACAGTCTCTTTCCCTCCCCCATTTACGTCTCTTTCACTCTCCTCCCCATTTACCAGTCTCTTTCCCTCTCCTCCCCCATTTACCAGTATCTTTACCCTCTTCCTCCCCCATTTTACCAGTCTCCTTCCCTCATCCCCCATTTACCAGTCTCTTTACCTCTCCCCCACGGCCTTTTTTAGCAGCTCCACGGATTCTCGAAAGACAAGCGAAAAATTAACTGTGGGGAGAACAACCAAGCTACGGTAAGTGATGGCATACCGTCACAAGCCCCTCTAACGGGCTGAGTAAACCAATACCCAGCCTAGCCTTTTACCTGTAGAACTGTCTAGGCGCAGGCGATCAATCCCATCCATTTACCGGTTCACCGTCTGCCAGAGGGTGCGAGGTAAGAAGATTTTCTAAAAAGGACAGAAACCCAATGTGAGAGAGAATGTAGGGGAAAAGGAGAGAGGGTCCGGTAGGGAGCATGGTCCAGTGGTGGAGGGAGGGTGAGAGTGAAGGTTGAGTGAAGGTAGGAGATAAAGGGTGGAAGGAGGAAAGGGACACGCTGGGTGATCCAGTGGGTGAAGGAGGTACAAGACAGACAGTCAATGAAGGGGACACCTTAACGTGATTGCTTTGTTTGCAGTTTGTGTAGCAGCTGGGACATGATGTGCCAAATCCTCTGCAGAGACAAAGAGCAGTAGTAATAAAGGGTAAACAGCGCCCCCGTGGCCTAACCCTATTTCATGTTTGATATAAAGGGAAACTACATCCAACTGATACACATCTGCGAAGTGAATTCTAACCCAACGAAAACAGAAAGAACACAGAAAAACCCAATCTTTACGCCCAGACACATTCCCAATCTTTACGCCCAGACACATTCCCAATCTTTACGCCCAGACACATTCCCAATCTTTACCCCCAGAGAACATTTCCCAATCTTTACCCCAGACACACATTCCCAACTTTACGCCCAGACACATCCCAATCTTAACGCCCCAGACACATTCCCAATCTTTACCCCCAGACACATTGCCAATCTTACCCCCAGACACATTGCCAATCTTCTTACCCCAGACACATTGCCAGCTTTACCCCCAGGCACATTCCAATCTTTACGCCCCAGACACATTCCAATCTTTACGCCCCAGGACCATTCCCAAATCTTTACGCCAGACACATTCCCAATCTTTACTTAGCCCAGACCCATTCACCAATCTTTACGCCCCAGACACCATTCCAATCTTTACGCACCAGACACATTCCAATCTTGACCCCAGAAACAATCCCAATATTTACCCCCAGACACATTCCCATGCTTTACGCCCAGACATTACACCCAATCTTTACGCCCAGGACCACATTCTCAATACTTTACGCCCAGGACCACATTCTCAATCTTTACGCCCAGACACATTCCCAAATCTTGACGCCCAAGACATTCCAATCTTTACACCCGACATTCCCAAATCATTTAGCCCAGACACAATCCCAATTCGTGCACGCCCAGACAGATTCCCAATCTTTACCCCGACAGATTCCCAATCTTTAAGCCCCGACACATTCCCAATCTTTACCCCCAGAACTTCCCAATCTTACCCCCAGACACTTCTCAATCTGTTGACCCACAGACACATTCTCATCTCTTTACCCCCAGACCCACATTCCCAATCTTTACCCCCAGACACATTCCCATCTTTACCCCTAGACACATTCCCAATCTTTACCCCCAGAAACATTCCCAATCTTTGAACCCCAGAAACATTCCCACTCTTTACCCCCAGACAAATTCCCAATCTTTCACCCCCAGACACATTCCCAATCTTTACACCCAGACACATTCCCAATCTTTACCCCCCAGACATTCCCAATCTTTACGCCCAGACCGGAACATTCCCCATCTTTACGACAGGACCTTCCCCTCTTTATGCCCAGACATTCCCAATCTTTAAGACCGACATTCCCATTCTTAACGGACCAGACACATTTCCCAATCTTTACGACCAGGACCACATTCCCAATCTATTTACCCCCAGACAAAGTCCCAATCTTTACCCCCCAGACAAATTCCCAATCTTGACCCCCCAGGACACATTCCAAATCTTTACCCCCAGACCATTCCCAATATTTAGACCAGACACATTCCCAATCTTTACGCCCAGACATTCCCAATCTTTACGCCCAGACATTCCCAATCTTTACCCTCCCAATCTTTACGCCCAGACATTCCCAATCATTACGCCCAGACATTCCCAATCTTTACACCCAGACATTCCCAATCTTTACCCTCCCAATCTTTACCCCAGACATTCCAATCTTACCCCAGACTTCCCAATCTTTACGCCCAGCATGCCCAATCTGTTACCCTCCAATCTTTACACCCAGACATTCCCACATCTTTACATCACAATTCTTTACACCCAGACATTCCCAATCATTACGCCCAGACATTCCCAATCTTTACACCCAGACATTCCCAATCTTTACCCTCCCAATCTTTACCCCAGACATTCCCAATCTTTACCCTCCCAATTTTACACCCAGACATTCCCAATCTATACGCCCAGACATTCTCAATCTTTACCCTCCCAATCGGTACGCCCAGACATTCCCAAAGGTCATACGCCAAGACATGCCAATCGGTACGCCCCAGACATCCCATCGGTACGCCCAGACATTCCAAATCGGTATACGCCCAGACATCACCAATCGGTCACGCCCCGACATCCCAATCGGGACGCCCAGACATTCCAATCGGTACGCCCAGACAGTCCCAAATCGGTACGCCCAGACATTCCCTTTACCCCGGATATGCCCAGGGCGGTTATCCTGGGGAGTATAAAATTCAGACACTTGTAGTTTGAGAAATGTGGTTTTATTTTAAAGTAAACTTTGGTGCTGCCAGACTGGAAAGGTTTCACATGATTGTTAGAGTCCAGCCATACAGGTAGTAAACGATCTATGTCAATATCAATTATCACTAAATATAATTCGCAAACTGGTCATGCTCTTCCCGTACTTACCCAAGATAGTTGCTATTTCCACATTTTTAAAGGCACCGTCAACCTTTTGGACAATTCATTAAGAGTTTATAAATTCTGTTTTAGCTCCTGTTTGTGGATGGTTTATATGTAGCCTTATATAGGGAATGTGACCATGATATAGTGTCATTTAATATCAGGGACTAGTGACCATGATATAGTGTCATTTAATATAGGGAAAGTGACCATGATATAGTGTCATTTTAATATAGGGAAAAGTGCAATGATATAGTGTCATTTAATATAGGGAATAGTGACCATGATATAGTGTCTTTAATATAGGGAATAGTGACCATGATATAGTGTCATTTATATAGGGAATAGGGACCATGATATAGTGTCATTATATATAGGGAATAGTGACCATGATATAGTGTCATTTAATATAGGGAAAGTGACCATGATATAGTGTCATTTAATATAGGGAATAGTGACCATGATATATAGTGTCATTAATATAGGGAACAGTGACCATGATATAGTGTCATTTAATATAGGGAATAGGGGACCATGATATAGTGTCATTTATATAGGGAATAGTGACCATGATATAGTGTCATTTAATATAGGGAATAGTGGACCATGATATAGTGTATTTAATATAGGGCAAATAGTGGACCATGATATAGTGTCATTTAATATAGGGAATAGTGACCATGATATAGTGTCATTTAATATAGGGAATAGGGATCATGATATATATAGGTCATTAATATAGGGAATAGTGACCATGATATAGTGTGTTTAATATAGGGAAAAGTGACCATGATATAGTGTCATTTAATATAGGGAATAGGACCATGATTAGTGTCATTTAATATAGGGAAAAGGGACATGATATAGTGTCATTTAATATAGGGAATAGTGACCATGATATAGTGTCATTTATATATAGGGAAAAGTGACCATGATATAGTGTCATTTAATATAGGGAATAGTGACCATGATATAGGTCATTTAATATAGGGAATAGTGACCATGATATAGTGTCATTTAAATAGGGAAAGTGACCATGATATAGTGTCATTTAATATAGGGAAAAGGACCATGAATATAGTGTCTTTAATAAGGGAATAGTGACCATGATATAGTGTCATTTAATATAGGGAATAGTTGACCATGATATAGTGTCATTTAATATAGGGAATAGGGACATGAATATATGTATTTAATATAGGGATAGTGACCATGATATAGTGTCATTTAATATAGGGAATAGTGACCATGATATAGTGTGCATTTAATATAGGGAATAGTGACATGATATAGTGTCATTATATAGGGAATAGTGACCATGATATAGTGTCATTTAATATAGGGAATAGTGACCAGTATAGTGTCATTTAATATAGGGAAAAGTGACCATGATATAGTGTCATTTAATATAGGGAAATATGAGATATATAGTGTCATTTAATATAGGGAATAGTGACCATGATATAGTGTCATTTAATATAGGGAATAGTGACCATGATATAGTGTCATTTATATAGGGAATAGTGACACGATTTATAGTGTCATTTATATAGGGAATAGTGACCATGATATAGTGGTCATTAATATAGGGAATAGTGACCGATATAGTGTCATTTATATAGAGGTAGTGACCACGATATAGTGATTTAATATAGGGAATAGTGACCATGATATAGTGTCATTTAATATAGGGAATAGTGTCATGTATGTGTCATTTAATATAGGGAATAGTGACCATGATATAGTGTCATTTAATATATGGGATAGTGACCATGATATAGTGTCATTTAATATAGGGAAAGTGACCATGATATAGTGTTATTTATATAGGGAATAGTGACCATGATATAGTGTCATTTATATAGGAATAGTGACCATGATATAGTGTCATTTAATATAGGGAAAGTGACCATGATATAGTGTCATTTAATATAGGGAATAGTGACCATGATATAGTGTCATTTATATAGGGAAAGTGACAATGATAGTGTATTTATATAGGGAAAGTGACCATGATATAGTGTATTTAATATAGGGAATAGGGACATGATATAGTGTCATTTAATATAGGGAATAGTGACCATGATATATAGTGTTATTTAATATAGAGGAATAGTGACCATGATATAGTTCATTAATATAGGGAATAGTGACCATGAATAAGTGTCATTTAATATAGGGAATAGTGGACCATGATATAGTGTCATTTAATATGGGGAATAGTGACATGATATGTGTCATTTAATATAGGGAATAGTGACCATGATATAGTGTCATTTAATATAGGGATAGGTGATCATGATATAGTGTCTATAGGGAATAGTGACATGGATATAGTGTCATTTAATATAGGGAATAGGGTGACCATGTATAGTGTCATTTAATATAGAGGAATGTGACCATGATATAGTGTCATTTATATAGGAATAGTGACCATGATATAGTGTCATTAATATAGGGAATAGTGACATGATATAGTGTCATTAATATAGGGGAATAGTGACATGATATAGTGTCATTTAATATAGGGATAAGTGACCACTGATATAGTTGTCATTTAATATAGGGAATCAGTGATCATGATATAGTGTCATTTTAATATGAGGAATACAGTGACCATTGATATAGTGTCATTTAATATAGGAATAGTGAACCATGATATATTAGTGTCATTTAACTATAAGGAATAGTGACCATGATATAGTGTCATTTAAATAGTAAATAGTGACCATGAGATGTGTCATTAATATAGGGGAATAGGATCAGATATAGTGTCATTTAATCTAGGGAATGAGTGGACCATGATTATATGTCATTTAATATAGGGAATAGTGATCATGATATGATATAGGGAAGTGACCATGATATAGTGTCATTTAATATAGGGAAATAGTGACCACATGATATAGTGTCCATTAATATAGGGAATAGTGACCATGGTTATAGGTCATTTAATATAGGGAATCAGTGACCATGATATGTGTCATTTAAATAGGGAATAGTGACCATGTAGTGTCATTTATTTAGGGAATAGTGACATGATATAGTGTCATTAATATAGGGAATAGGGACCATGAATAGTGTATTTAATATAGGGAAATAGGACCATGAATAGTGTCATTTAATATAGGGAATAGTGACATGATATAGTGTCATAGATAGATAGATAGATAGATAGATAGATAAATATCAGAGATAGATATATAGATAGATAGAAAGATAAATATCAGAGATAGATAGATAGATAGATAGATAGATAAATATCAGAGATAGATAGATAGATAGATAGATAGATAGATAGATAGATAGATAGATAGATAGATAGATAGATAGATAGATAGATAGATAGATAGAAAGATAAATATCAGAGATAGATAGATAGATAGATAAATATCAGAGATAGATAGATAGACAGACAGATAGAAGAGATAGATAGATAGCAGAGATAGATAGATAATATAGATAGATAGCAGAGATAGATAAATAATCTATATAATTATATATAATCTATATATAAAATATATAATCTAGATAATAGTTAGGGCCCTGCTGAAAGAGTCTACCTTGACGTGGTAGCAGCAGGGCTTACAAATCTTTTGGCCAACATCTTTTTTACATTAGAAAGTAGGGCTTTCTAATGTAATGTACCAGTTGCACCAACATGTTTTTAGTGTTTTCTAAAAATAGAGAAGCGTATAAATAACCATTTTGGGGGGGAAAATTATGAAATTTGCCACGCCCACACACCAAGCCACACCCACACACAAAGCCACGCCCACACATTAAGCCACGCCCACTTTGCCGCGGCGGCGGCGGCGCGTCAGGGTAATTGAAATCCCCCATAACCGGAACATGCCCCATACAGGCAGCTTTCGCAAACTGCATATGGAGATTCATTTCCACCCCTCACTGGCATTTGGCTGCTTATAACATACCCCAACAATTAATGTATCCACCTTGCTTCCTGTACACAGCTCTACCCATATTGTAATTCCTATGAGTAAGGGAGCGTTGGCACCTGAAACGCGTTAGGTGTGTTTGTTTTTAGCATGTTACAATAAAGATGGAATTTCACAAGAGGAATGTTTTTTGAAGTGCGGGTCACCCTTTGAAGTTGATTCTTATCTTAAGTGCATAAGGGCCAAGCGAAGCGTCCGGGGCAACCCAATACCCGGACCACCAATGAGGATTGGTAAGTGCAAACACAAGTGTACCTATATTGAATCATTTTATTTAGGACACCCACACAAGCCTAAGTGCCACGTTCTGGGTTGGGAACACCCAAACCTCCCTACAATACAGTGTGAGTGGGACAGCCAATTACTGCTTTATAGTCTGGGAGCAAGCATTACATATGTATTTAGTCCAAGTGGACATGCAGATGCACTCGCAGGTGGGAGTATATACCACATCAATTGAATGGGTGTTACACACATGCGAATTGTCATATTCAATATCTTCTATCTCCGTCTGGCTCCTGGACAATTGATTGAAGAACGGAAGGTAAGGCATAGCTCCTTAACCTCCTTAAATCAATACATTAAAGGAATAGTTGACTTTACGTTTGAACTATTCCTTTAAAGCTAATAGTTCTAGTTCCCCAGTTTTTCCAGACAGACTTCTAGCATTTGTACACATACATTTTAGATTATCATTCAATTTACTTCCATACTTGGACGTACATGCCTCCTTATACTCTATACCCCCCATTATCTTATTAGCCCCCTTACCCCTCTATCTACCCCTGTGTAGTCCAACGTACCCTCTTCCCCATACCTAGTTTAAAATCTCCCCCAACCCCATAGCCATCTTCTCCCCAAAAACAACTGCGCCATCAACATTGAGGTACAATTCGTCTCTACTAAAGAGAGTGTAGCCAACAGAAAAGTCAGCCCAGTTCTCTAAAAACCCCAACCCCTTCTCCTTACACCACCCTCTTAGCCACTGTGCTTCTATCTGCTATAAATGATTAATCGCGTTTGTATGCGTTTGTTTGGGGTTGTTTTCCGATCGGCTTGGCGGATCACCGAACAACCCGTTTTGGCCATTCATCGCAGGTGTACGTTGGGTTCAGGGGTCGGTTGGGGCTCGGGGGTCTGGCAAACATCTGCAGGTGTGTATGAACCTTTAGGCCTGCAACCTGCAATAAAATAGCTATTTGCCGTCCCAGGCCACCTGCTGCCCATTGATAATTTGTGTTGCCATTGGGTGTGTAGCTTAACTAAAAACAGTGCACTAGATTGTAAGATGTTGGATATCACAGTCTTATGTCTGTGCAAGGATGGATTTCCCATAACACATATGGGGCATGTGCCTTCTAGTACAGATATAAAATGTACTATTAAATAAATTACTGTTACCTTTATTTAAAAAACTCTACAGAACAGCAGGTGATCTTGATATTAAAACAGATAAAATATCAGGCCATCTAGCGCACTAATCTGCAGATGTTCCCCAGCCTGGACCAGTCATTTGTGATTGACATAATAGAACATAAAATGATGGACCCAGGTGGTTGTCCAAACACCGTAGAATGTTGGTGGGTATGGCCAGCACAAACATAAATAGTGAATCTGACTTTAAGGCTGTACACACTATACAATATTTCCGGCCGACTGAGGCCGATCGTGCAGTTCCCTATGGGGCTGCACAACCAGTTGCGGCGAACTGACAGCCATGACTAAATTTGAAACATACTGATGACGGCCACGTGGTGGTTGAAATGCGTTGATCTACAATAAAGATTTACTATTGCTACAAGCCCAAGTGAGTGCTCCTATTTATACTTGAATATATAATATAGTCCCTTGTCCCTACGAGTAGCTGTGGTGTACAGACCGCTGTCTACAACGTCTCCGTCTGCATTCCTCTCCGACTATGAAACTTGGCTTAGTTTCTTCCTTATCACTTTTAAGCGATACTGCGACTTTAACAATCGGTATCGTAAATTTACGATCGTTAAGCCGATCGGAGATTAACGATCGGTTTAATGATTATAAATTTACCGATCGTAAATTTACTATACTGATCTATGATAACGAAATTGTAAATTTACAATCCCCATAGAATACCATTGCGATAGTTTACCTCCGTGCAGTATTCTACGATCGATTGTTCATTAATTAACGAACTTGGTCGTAAATGTATGATCATGATCGCACATTTACGGCCACAATCATAAATTAACTAAGCTGCGCTATCGCTAAAAAGCAGTGCCGCAGCTTTACAAACATGGCCCCTAGTGTTTACTAAAAACCTCTCTGTCTCGTCTTTACAATCTAACCCCTTCCCGCTTTCTGATCACCATCTCATAACATTTCAGGTTCAACACCCTCTTCTTCCTCCTGTCCCTCCATCTTGTGCGTCGGTCCGTAATACTAGATCCATAGATCTCCCGAAACTCGCCTCATCCCTGTTCTCTAGTCTCTCCTCTCTTCTGACAGTTGAAGACCCTGACTCGCTTGCTAATTCCTATAATTCTATCCTGACTAACACAATAGAGTCTTTTGCCCCCTTGCATTCCCGCAGTCGAGGAAACTTTAATCCTCATCCGTGCAGTTCCTGTTTCATATGCAGGTGCGTGCGTGCTGCTGACCCCTCTTGTTTAGCCAATTACCGCCCGGTCTCTCTCTACCAATAGCCTCTTAACTGCTAGAACGATCAGCCTTCTCCCGTATCACTAACTACCTTCATGCTCATAACCTATTGGATCCTTTGCAATCTGGATTCCGTCCTGCACATTCTACTGAGACGGCCCTGTGTAAGGTTATAAATGATCTGCATGTTGCAAAGGCCAATGGTCACTTTTCTATTCTTATCTTCCTTGACCTCTCCTCTGCTTTCGACACAGTCTATCATTCCCTCCTCATGCGGATACTTCACTCTTTGGGCATTTGGAATAAAGTAGCATCCTGGTTTCTATCCTATCTCTCTAACCGAACTTACTCTGTATCTAATGCTAACACCTCTTCTCCGGTTCCTCTTGGTGTGGGGGTCCCGAAGGGTTCTGTTCTTGGATCCTTATTGTTCTCCCTCTACACTATTTCCTATTTTGGCTTCAAGTATCATTTATATGCAGACGATACACAAATCTACTTGCCAACCCCTACGCTAACTCCTGACATCCAATCACGTGTCTCCGACTGCCTCCTTGCCATCTCCTCCTGGATGTCTCAACGCTACCTCAAATTAAATCTTTCTAAAAGAGCTGAAGAGCTTACAATATAAGTGGGAGGGACAACATACAGATACACTACTTAGATTGTAATCATTCATGCTGCACTTATATCAATTTAGCCATAATTTATATATATGTGTTCTTAACCTATGTATGAAATTGTATTTATTTTTTATCTATCTGTATAATGGCTCGCACTTATCCCCTTGTTTGTATTCTCTGTAAGAGAGAACAGTTTAAGGCGGGAGGAAGCAGTGTTAGTTGGGGGTCTGTGGAGAAGATTTCCATGAGAGGAACGGAGGGCATGGCCTGGGACATAAGGGACCAAGAGAGAATAGTAGGGAGGTGCAGTAGAGTGAAGGGATTTAAAGGTTAAATGAAGGGTATTGAATATGATTTATGTAATATATTTATGTACTGAATTATTTATGTATTAATATTTGTCTCCCCAATCATTTTTTTCTTTTTTTAATTTTGATATTGTACAGCGCTGCATCCCCAGGTGGTGCCATATAAATAAACTATACATACATGAACAGAGTTTTCCATTGAATTTCACCTACAGAAAGAGATGCGTCTTTTACGTTAGCGACGCACATTGCGCTGGAAGGTTTAGTGATATGGTGGCAAAGCAATATGGAGGTTAGAAATGAACAATATTTGGCAAACACATTGGCGTTTCCTATGAACTATTTTGGTTTTAGGCCAAGGCCACACTGAAGCACTCACCAGCGTGTCGGAAACTTGTGCGGATTGAATGCGCTCTGAATAACGGATCGCATGCACAGCACGCGGCAACATCAATTGGCCACACTAGCATCCGCTTTTAATAATGCATTCGGATTGCGTTTAACAGCAGTGACTGGCGTGGCCTAGCCCAAGGATCCTCAAACTACGGCTCTCCAGATGTTTGAAAACAACAACTTCCAGCATTCCTCAACTGCAGTGGGAATCCTAGGAATGCTGGGAGTTGTAGTTTTCAAAACATCTGGAGAGCCGTTGTTTGAGGATCCCTGGCCTAACCCTTAGTTCTCATGTGAATGTGGCAGTTGTTGGTTAATCAGAAATTAATAATCTATAATAAACACTCCAACCCATTAAAAGATTTAAAATGAAAGATTTGGAATGTTTCCCTGTATTAATAACCAATCAGATATACTATCACTGCACTATAAAAAGTTCCCATCTGATTGGTTGTTTCAGACTGATAGTGCAGCCGCCCCTTCTACACCAGCAGCTCCCATGGTGCCTGTTCTGCTAATGATGACGCTTCTTTTTTTTAAGCCAATCACAATAGAGCCAGTCAGCAATGCAGTCACCGGCCTGAAGGGGCGGGGGTCCAGGTTTAGGTCACGTGATCCATGGTTTCCGGTTTTCGCCATGTTTAAAATGGGCATGAAAGAGTTTAACCCGAATTAGCGGTACATTGTGATTTTAAACAAGCGCGTATATGAAATATCCTCCTAACTAAAAACACACGCAACAATCAATGTAGCTGTGACGTGGACAAGTTGGCGAGAAACTCGTTACGTGTCCAGTAATAAACATGGCCGACACTGTGGAATGTCCCGCGCGTGGCAGGAAACGGAAGTGTCCGTGATTTCTCTCTCTAGCGCTCTTCCGGTTTGTGACGTGTGGGTGCGCGGCGGCTCGGATAGGTGACGTGTCTCGGGAGATTCTTCACCACAGTCAGCGGAGGACGCGAGTCATTCAGAGTCGAGACCGAGACCCACCCAGACCGGTCCCCGTCAGCCCGACCTACACACAGAGGCTGCCGAGCCCCCCACCCTCCCTCGGCCATGGGCAGTAAGTATCCGTGGATGGAGGGGACAGGGATCGATCGGGTTATTTCCGCTTCTGGTAGTTCAATGTAAGGACCGAACATGGGAACCATCATAGAACCAACTGTAAAGGGGGGCAAATCACTGCCCATGTCACCGTGTGTGTCCCCTGCCCCATGGGACCCTGTGTGTGTGTCCCCTGCCCCATGGGACCCTGTGTGTGTGTCCCCTGCCCCATGGCACCCTGTGTGTGTCCACTGCCCCATGGCACCCAGTGTGTGTGTCCCTGCCCCATGGCACCCAGTGTGTGTGGTCCTGCCCCATGGGCACCCAGGGTGTGTGTGGTCCCCTGCCCCATGGCACCCAGTGTGTGTGTCCCTGCCCCATGGCACCCATGTGTGTGTCCTGCCCCATGGCACCCAGTGTGTGTTGTCCCTGCCCCATGGCACCCCGTGTGTGTGTCCCTGCCCATGGCACCAGGTTGTGTGTCCCTGCCCCATGGCAACCCAGTGTGTGTGTCCCTGCCCCATGGCACCCAGTGTGTGTGTCCCTGCCCCATGGCACCCAGTGTGTGTGTCCCTGCCCCATGGCACCCAGTGTGTGTGTCCCTGCCCCATGGCACCCAGTGTGTGTGTCCCTGCCCCATGGCACCCAGTGTGTGTGTCCTGCCCATGGCACCCAGTGGTGTGTGCCCTGCCATGGCACCCAGTGTGTGTGTGTCCCTGCCCCATGGCACCCAGGGTGTGTGTGTCCCTGCCCCATGGCACCCGGTGTGTGTGTGTCCTGCCCCGTGGCACCCAGTTGGTGTGTGTGTCTGCCCGTGGCACCCAGTGTGTGTGTGTCCCTGCCCCGTGGCACCCAGTGTGTGTGTGTCCCTGCCCGTGGCAACCCAGTGTGGTGTGTGTCCCTGCCCCGTGGCAACCAGTGTGTGTGTGTGTCCTGCCCCGTGGCACCCAGTGGTGTGTGTGTGTCCCTGCCCCGTGGACCCAGTGTGGTGGTGTGTCCCTGCCCCGTGGCACCCAGTGTGTGTGTGTGTCCCTGCCCCGTGGCACCCAGTGTGTGTGTGTGTCCCTGCCCCGTGGCACCCAGTGTGTGTGTCCCTGCCCCGTGGCACCCAGTGTGTGTGTGTGTCCCTGCCCCGTGGCACCCAGTGTGTGTGTCCCTGCCCCGTGGCCCCCTGTGTGTGTCCTCCCTGCCCCGTGTCCCCCAGTGTGTGTTCTCCCTGCCCCGTGTCCCCCAGCGTGTGTTCTCCCTGCTCCATGGCCCCCTGCGTGTGTCCTCCCATGGCCCCCTGCGTGTGTCCTCCCATGGCCCCCTGCGTGTGTCCTCCCCTATATCTAATGCAACTAGTTGTTTTTTTTAATTGCTACAAGTCTTAAAATTGTTGTAAGTTTCCATGGAACTTGCTAGCATTAGATAGATTGTATGAATGGCTCCTATGGCACTCGGTCTGTAATCTAAAAATGTTCAACTTTTCTTCGTTGAGTTAGACCAGGTGTCCATTGTTATCCTAACAGACACAGCTGTCTAGGATGCAACTCTCTAGCTGCTACCTATATGTACATAATTAATGATTACATTTAAAGCTTATACACATGTATGTTTGTTATATATTGGTGAATATGCTTTTAGAGGTTATTAGTGGTAGAAAGGGAAATTCTTCTTTAAGCTGGAAACCACCATATATTAAAAATGACTTGACTCAAAAGAGATGATACTGCAATTCTGCTTAACGACAAGTCAATTGGAATGTACATGTGTTTTTTTGTGTACAAGCAGTGTTTGGGTCAGTCTCCATATATTAATTTTCAGGTCTGTGCTGATAGTAAACTTGCGACTGAAGCTTCATACATTTCTGGAGAACTAGTCTCCTGCTAACCTTATTATAGGGTACCCCCTAAACGTCCTTCTTAATGGTTAGGTGAAAGTAATCTTAGAAAGAGACACAGGGGCTGAATGAATAAGAGGTACAAGCATTTGCCTGTGCTATTAAATTTGCAGCAAACAAGCAAATGTTAGCCTTTTACTGGTCTATTGCACTTAGATAATATTTGGTTGCTGCAGAATAATAGCACGGACCAAATTATGCACCAGTCCCTAATTCCTGTCATTGGGCAAAAGTGGGTGTGCATGCTTTTTTCATCCAGTGGGCCACACAAGAGCACTGTAACTATACTCTGCATACTTATTTGTCCATCTCAGCTTACTGGTGTCAGCAAATCCAAGTGCAGAGGAGAGATACAGGTACAGGAAGGGAAGAGTATCTGTTTGGGAAACATTTTCAATTACAAATTTAACCTTTATAGGTAGGTAGTTTGGGGTTTAACCATAGTAAAAGAATATTTGCTTTTTAGATACTAAATAGATACAATTGGGCACACAGAATTGTTTTACCTTGGGATGGCAATCGGATCACATGGGTCAGTGTAGCCAGAGATCCCTTGTGGTGTGAAATTTTTTAGGCAGAAAAAGATTCTACAATCACCTAGAAGTGATTCCGCAGTCTTATTAAAACAGAGTTATCGCCCACCCCCCAAATTTTGTTTGTGCAATACTTTCTTTTTTCTGGTGCTCCTGGGTCCCGATATCTTAAATTGAATTCCTAATTTCCCCATCAGGCTATATAAAGACACTGGTCAGGATTGTTATGAATTGCCACTGTTTTGGTCAGTTGACTTTGTGGTCCATTGAAGGCTGCAGAATCAACTGATTTATTGACGGGATTGATCGCTCAGACAGACTGTCGAGGTAATGTATGGACTGATGAAGGTTATTACAGTCCTGTCCAGTCTACCAAAATATTGTTTATAGTGATCTATCATGCCAAAATTTCAAACTCTCTGTACACTTCCTAACACTGGCCATACACTTGTTCAGTATTAGATCACGAATGTTAAATATGCCAATCTTACACATAATACCTCGTAATGTTTACTGTCCTGGCCCAATCATTTTGCGATTTATTTTTTTGCCACAAATTGATTAGATCTGACAGTTATCTGAACGTTACAGGATTGTCTGGTGGTAAGTTTAGTAGTGTATGGCTAACATAAGTTTTCCTTTTGTTTCCTTTCCTGTAAAAAGAAGGTTTGCTAATTTGTTGCCAATAATGAGGCTTACAGGGAGATGTTTTAGAAACTGCACCGGACACCCAATGCGTTGAATGTTGCATGAAATTTAACGCTTCTTCATTGGAGGCATAAGAAACTACACTACTTACCAGACACGTTTCTGCGATGATTACTGCATTGCGAGAACGAGGTATCGTAGGAAGTTTCATTTAGTAGATCACTGAATTCAGCCCCAAGCAGCTAAGTTGACAGACATGTCTGATGTAGTTCAATGACGCTCAAGAGGTCTCCACTAACAATTGTTTCAGTCTATGTGGTTGCATATGCTGCAGATTATAGTGGCTGATAGTCATGTGATCCTGTGTGTAGGTCTGTCTGTTGGTGGCAGTACACATAGAGAACACAACAGGTATTGCTGAGCAACCCACTGCTTGCTCCATTCTGTGACATAGATAATCTGATGACCTTCAATAGTGTGACTGCAGATAATCAGTGGAATAAAGTTACTTGAAAGCAAATAAGGCTGCCAGTTTTATAGCTGAAGCATTAGGCATACAATACTCTAGTACCACTAATAGGACTAATAAAATGAATGTATTTTTGCATTTCATGTCTGCAAGAAGAGCCGTGGATGTATTGATTGCCATAACCAAGTGTTGTTTAAAATCAGCACTTTGAATTGCAGTCTGTAAGATCCTCCAGACCTTGTGGGTTTCACTTACCATATACTGAGGTTATAACATACAGTAATTAAAGGGCATGTTCACCATTCCCCCACATTCTTTTGGAAACAGAGACATATTCACACACCCCACCCCAAATTCCATTTTTGTAATACTTGCCTTTTTTCCTGGGTCCCGATATGTTAAATTGAATTCCTTTGTTCCCTCACCGCTCTCTTGTCTTCTCTTTTACTGCTTTGTGAGCGTGCACATCTGTAAAACAGGCGAGCAGTAATAAGTCATTGGTCGTCACTGAGCTAGCGCACATCACAACAGAGTGGCAAGGGAGCAAAGTTCAAGGTAAGATATCTGGCCTCAGGAGTGTCTGGTAGAAAGGTAAGTATTGTAAGAACAGGGTATAGGGAGTGATTATATCTGAAATAGATTGGGTGGGGGCGGTGAACATTCCTTTTAAAAAAAAGAAAATATTGTAAGTTCTGCAACCCTAAATTGGTCAAGTTATTACCTGTTTAGATGCTCCAGGCACCAAAAAGGTAAAGACATTAAGATGCCCAAAGCTCTTTATTTATTTGTGTATTTGCCATTAGTTGCTTCATTTACCCTTTTTTTTCTTTCTTTCAAATCAGTCAAATTTCTTGAAGTAATCAAGCCCTTCTGTGCGATACTGCCAGAAATCCAAAAGCCCGAAAGAAAGGTATGTGCGTTTACTTTGGATTTCGTATTCATAGCTAAAATGTCAATGTTCATTCTTTAGTAATTTCTTTTAACTTTTCTCCACAGATTCAGTTTAAAGAGAAGGTACTATGGACCGCAATCACTTTGTTTATCTTCTTAGTATGTTGCCAGGTAAGTACAGTATATTGACTAAACCTTAAATGTTAGCTTCTGTTCCTTCTGGCCTTTATACCACATCTCCCTTTAGAGGTTTTAAAATACATGCTAATATTAAAATGAAACTGTGGTCTCCATACAAGTGGCCTTTATTAAAAAGGGCAAACTCCTTCCTTTAAAATGACTCTAGGATCATGCTTTTAGCTGCAGTTTATCCAAAGTTACAGCAGTGTAAAGGGCGTTTTTTCTTGCTAGTTGTAACATCACCAGCTGCATCCCAAGCCCACCCCCGAACTTCGAAATCCTTTTTTAAGGATTTGTGTGGGTGGGACTTCTTATACAGTGCATAATGTGACTGCCACAGACTCATTCAGGACATTGTAACTTTATCAGTCAGTAACTTAAAAGGGAATGTCTCCTAAAACTACATATTAATATAATAAAGGTCAATACTGTAGCTATAAAACAAACCAAACCGCGTGAAAATCCATCTAGGGAAACTTAATGTCCTTCCATTTTTGTTGGCATAGTTTTGCAGAGCGGGAGAATCTCTGAAATCCAAGCCAGTATACGT
Organism: Hymenochirus boettgeri; assembly: GCA_019447015.1. Lineage (NCBI taxonomy): Eukaryota > Metazoa > Chordata > Amphibia > Anura > Pipidae > Hymenochirus > Hymenochirus boettgeri. The sequence continues at coordinate 257,115,542 of CM033472.1, read as the reverse complement.
CACCTTTCGCCCGTGCCTTTTCCGTTCCCACGCAGCCTGGATCCTCCCTGTCGGCCTCTACTTGGACATGAGCACCTTGGGAGCACCTTCCCCCCTCCCTTCGTAGCTATCTTTGCTGCCAGGTGCCCTACCTCTAAAAGCTTTCAACATATGGTAGGGAACCCTAGCACACCCCAAACCGCCAAGTCAATTTCTACAGAAACGGAACGGGAATCCTTTGTTCCCCCGACGATTTGTATTTTGTGGCTGCCTCTCAATTACAGACGCAGTCCGACCCCCTGCTTGCGGTCCTGGCAAGCAGAAGGCCTGGTTTAGAACGCCGGGGGATTGAAGGATTGTAAGTAGATTTCTTTAGACTTTTTTATCAAATAGACCTAGCTGTTGGGGGTGGGATAGTAGTATGCCCTGCAATATGTTAAGTTTTCTTTTAGGGTGGACATACACTTTAGGATCCAGAGAAGCTAAAAACCTCATCATAGGTTTGTTTGAAAGATGTGAAAATGTGAGAAAGTTCCTTTACACTTGTATGGATACCAAAGTTACCATTTCCATTTTTAACAAAGTTAATATCTAAAACATTTGTGTTCATCTTTAGATCCCCCTTTTCGGTATTATGTCTTCAGACTCTGCAGATCCTTTCTACTGGATGAGAGTAATATTGGCTTCTAACAGAGGTAAAATGCCATAGCCTAGTTTTTTTTATTTTTTGCTAAAGAAAATTAAATCAATGAAAACATTAATTTTTAATGTATCCACTGCACATGCTCTGTATATCCACACACTCTCACGTCTGCAAAATAAATGGTCCAAAAATTGAAAGGTAATTCTGTCACTCTCTGATTTTCCATCAATTGATTATCAAAGATTGGATCTAGTATCAAGTTTGTGTACGACTACTATTAGACTGAAGCCTAATTGCTTAAAATTCACACCCAAAACTTAAATCCTTAGGATCCTTCATTCCCTCGGCTCTCTGCATAGCTGGCAGTCTGATTAGTAGACACTCAGACAATCACAAGACACGGCTGCCAGTCCACCCCCTATTTGCTACTTATTGAAAGCAGAGATAAAGGGGACGAAGTCTTTTTCTGGGGCTTGTTTTAGAAAAAAAACCTAACATAACGGTTAGGGGTGTTATAAAGTATTTGACACACCATCCAATGGTAGCTTTTATGTGCTTAATCCTCCTCTCCTCCGTACCCAGGGACCACCAAAATTAGAAAAGTAGGAAGGGAAATGCAGATTTAGTGTCTGCGAACTTAATTTAATTGTTGGGGCAGGCACTAAATCTGTGTTCCTACTTTTCTAATGTTGGTGGTTCATGGCGGTTGGGGGCGGGCTGGGGTACACTTCACGACCGATAAAGCTAATTTTGGGGATGGAAATACCCTGTAAATGTGTAACAGTTTTTATAACATCAGACACATTTTTAAAAATCATCTTTTCAGCATGGCCTATGTGGGTCAGAGACAAGATATACATTTGACCATTTACAGTTTTCTACCTCTACATCCCTAGTCAGAGAATTGCTACAATTGTTGGCTGGAATCGAAAAATATTGTGGCCCATTAAAGTACTTTGTTTTCCTTTTACATCTGTCTCCAGTCCGAGGGAGGAAAATATAGCAGCTACTTCAGGATGTCTCCCTTACCGACGGTTGAGGCATGTGCAGTTGCTACTTCATGACAAAAAAGAAGCAATGGCACATGGCTGGATTTAATCGGAATGTGATGGAGCTCCTAGAAGTGAGCGATTTCATAGGAGGACCATTGTATTTCGGTCACAGATGAACAGTGATGAAGCTAATTTGTTTTGGCTGGGTAGAAGGAAAGTTTTATACTTTCCAGAATCTGTAAACATCCCCATTAAAAACATCCATAAACTGTAAAGTCCCACCCCAGTAAATAGCATTTAAAGTAAATGTAACCCCCTGAAGAACTGGGTAAAATAACTGTGTATGTACAGTGACTGGCCACACCCCTGACCTCAGTCACATTCTCCTAATCTGTCCTGTAAATGGATTGGCTAGAAGATACTTGTGGGTGTGACCAAATTTAAAGGCTATGTCCACCCCGAAAATAAATTTTTAATATTATGCTCCCCCATGTCCCCCAGCCCCAACCGCATATTTTTTTTTTTTCAAAACCCCCCAACTCTTACTTACCTCCCTCGATCCTCCGCCGCACTGCCGGCCTCTGCTTGCGAGAATGCAAGCAGAGGGGCGGGACCGGCAGTCGCGTCTGTGATTGGCTGAGCGGCAGCCATCACGGACGCGGCTGCCGGTCATTCAGTGCGGAGGAAAGCGGAGAGGTAAGTAAGAGTTTGGGGAGCTTTTTAAAAAAAAAAAAACATGCGGTTGGGGCTGGGGGAGCAGAATATTAAGGGTTTTTGCTAGGGGAGGGATAGTAGAACGGGAGGGAGAGGAGGGGGGGAGGGGGGAGAAGGGCTGCAGCACGCATGGCAGGAATCTCCGGGGCCAGTAGCAGGCAGTGTCCTATATGGACCTGCTAGCCTCCTGGTGGGCAGTTTTTGGAACTTTGGGGGGGGGCTACAGAGAACCAGATGGAGGTGTGTGAGGGTAAGGATTAAACTACACTACGTGGTGGGCCAGTAGTTGGGGGGATTATAGTTTTGGGGGTGGACATGCCCTTTAACAAGTTTCTGCAGCATCTTAGGACTGAGCATGTGTAAAAAACATAATGATCTGTGACCACAATGTGTGATACTGGGTTGTTGGTAAATAAAACCCCATGTTAGAAAGGTAAATTTCCCAACCATATCAATATGAGAGGTGAGACACAGGTTACTGATTTTATATTAAGGTGCTCTTCCTTCTGATTCCCTGTGGTTCTGAGGCTTTAGTTTTCCTTTAACTCCAATTCCCCTTTAATTCTGGTCAGACTTGTGTGATATTTTTATGATCGGACGACTTAAGGTATTTACTAAGGTAGTAGTATTGTCTACTAGGAAGGTGCACAGCCTGTCATTGAATGATGGTTTATTTTCATACAAACATCTTGTTGTCATTTGGTTTCCTCCACTATATTGCTTGTTCTGACCTGATCTTTCTCCTATGTGCAGGTACCCTTATGGAGCTGGGTATCTCTCCTATTGTCACCTCTGGGCTGATCATGCAGCTTCTAGCTGGAGCTAAAATTATTGAGGTCGGTGATACTCCTAAAGATAGAGCCCTTTTCAACGGTGCTCAGAAATGTGAGTGTTCTGTATTATTATAAGTGTTTTGCTGTGTGCTCTCTATTGTCTTAACGAGAGTCAGTTTTGCTGCTTACCTGCTCTATAGATTTTAAGGGACGGACAGGATCCTACACTTCCTTGTCTAAAGCTATTTTGTTAAGGAGAACTAAACCAACATTTTGAATAATTCTATTCTGAAAACACCCCCCTAAAGGTTTGTACACACGTGCGATCGCTGGTCCCAACCCATGACGCACGATGTGTACGAACATCTATTTCGCCCGATAATCAACCCGTGTATGGGCACTTTATCGAACGAGCGGCTGTTTCGGCCGATAAAGTGCCCATTCACGGTCCAATTATAGGCCGAAATGGACGTTCGTACACATTGTGCGTTGCGGGTCGGGGCCGCGATTGCACATGTGTACAAACCTTTAGAATGCCAAAAACGGGAAATTCTCACTCCAGTAAATGGCATTAAAGTTAATCCCCTGGATAACTGGGCAAGATAACTGTGTGTATGTGCACTGTCTGGCCACATTGCCTAACTAAAGTCACACACTCCTCTGCCTAATATGGACTTTAACTGGATTGGTTAGAGATTACTAGTTGGCGTGACCTGCTGTAACAAGTTAATGGAGTTCTATTAGGATTGGCATGTGCAAAGAACACAGTGTCAGGGACCACACTGCTATACTGAAATGCTGGGAAATAAAACACAAATACCATGTTCTAAAGGTAAATTTCCCAGCACCTTCATTAAAGTGAGAGGGGAGACACCGATATTAAAGTGCTCTGCCTTCTGATTCAGTGTGGTTATGGAGCTTTTGTTGTTATTTAAATGACAAGATTTTTGTTTTGTGTTCTAAATAGTGTTCGGCATGATAATTACCATCGGTCAAGCCATTGTCTACGTCATGACAGGGATGTATGGAGATCCTTCAGAAATGGGCGCTGGCATCTGCCTGCTTATCACTATCCAGGTAAAACATATTGGTCCTGTAGAAGGTGCCTGATATTCCTGTAACCTTCTGTAGATCATATCACAGTTTAATCTTTTTATTTACGTACCTTTCTCCCCAGCTCTTTGTTGCCGGTCTGATTGTCTTGCTTCTGGATGAATTGCTACAGAAGGGTTATGGTCTGGGCTCTGGAATCTCCCTCTTCATCGCTACCAACATCTGTGAAACCATCGTGTGGAAGGCATTCAGTCCAACAACTGTAAACACAGGCAGAGGTAAAATTGTTTAATGTTTGTATTCAAATTTGGATTAAATGAGAGGTTCATCCTGAAACAAAACAATGCCCCTTGTCTTTATATGTAATTCCTAATCAAAGATACACACTGAAATGTACATTACAGAGAGCACTGCAGTTACTGCCCGTTTCCTAGTCACCCAGAAAGTGAGAAATTCTACAATCATGTACTTTACTCTCCTCCCTTTGTCACAGGGAGATACAAACAGAAATGAGAGGGAGGTCTTTCTGTAGTGTAAACTTTTAATTGAATTTAAATTTTATCCAGGAATAAGCCAGATTTTATCGCATTTTTTAAGTATACTGATTAGTTACATACAAACACAAGTGTTAACTACATTTGTAGTTTCCTTTAAGGCAGGGAATTTTTTCTTTAAAGGTGCACTCCATAAATAGCACACATTTAGTGGACACCTTCATGTAAACTAGATCTGCAGGACCTACAAAGACTAACTCTTGCCATCTTGTTTTCATATGCATTAGGTACGGAGTTTGAGGGAGCAATTATCGCTCTGTTTCACTTGCTCGCCACACGCACCGATAAAGTCCGTGCTCTACGGGAGGCTTTCTACCGCCAGAATCTACCCAACCTCATGAACCTCATTGCTACTATTTTTGTGTTTGCTGTAGTGATATACTTCCAGGTAATTATAAAGCTTATTTTAACTTTTGTCAAAAATGAATGTGCTTTAATGTTAGTCTATTTCCCACTGAGCCTTTTATGATCTAACCCATCAGCCAGTAGGTGGTGATAATTAAGTGTTAAGAATTGTTTTCTGTAAAATCCAGTGAAATCTTTCCTCATTTAGGGCTAGGCCACACTAGCGCGTTTTTGCTGCGTTTTGTGACCTGCAGTGCCATTTTATTTATAATGTAAATTGCAGGAAGTTGACCCCACTGTGCACTGCGATCCATTGATATTTTTGAACACACGATCACACTGGTCCGTTTTTTGTCAAAATTGCACTTAATTCAAGTCTATGGAAGCGCATTTAAATGCGGACACAATGCAAGTGCATGCGGAGTGAAACGCACATCGCTATTTTGTGCATTGTAGTGTGAGCTCAACCTTACAGCGAATATCAAATGCACACGCGCTTATTATTATTATATAATATTAATTGTCATATGGCTGCACGCCTCACAACAAAGTATTACCTCAATGCTTCCCATATGGAATATAAAAACCAATGCATGTAAAGTGCACTCTGGAGGTCTTCATTTTCAAAACAAATTGATGCTTTATCAAGCGCGTATTAGCTCGCAGGAATTTAACCCTTTGAGTAAATCATTCATTTGTTTTGATAACAAATTTCTCCAGAGTGCACCTTATATTTAAGGACAACTAAAGACTCAGAAAAACATTGAATTAGAAGGCAGGTCTCCTTGATATAAAAACAGTAATTAGTGTCTCACCTCTCATTTTAATATGGTTGTTGAGAAATGCAACTTTCTACCATGTGGTTTGTTGTCTTATTTACCAGTGTTCTGGTATCGCACAGTGTGGTCACTGACCATTATGTTCTGTACACATGCTCAGTCCTAAGATACTGCAGGAATTTTTACAGTTGGTCACACCCACTAGTAGCCTCTAGCCAATCCTTTTACAGGGCAGAATAGGCAAGGGAGCATGTGATCATTGGTGTGGCCAGTCATTGTACATACAAAGTTATTTCATCCAGTTCTTCAAGTGGTAACATTTACTTTAATGCTATTTACTGTATTGTTATTTTAAAGTGTATTGGTTTTTACAGGGTATATATTAAGATTCTGGAGTGTAAAAATTTGGGTTTAGTTTTCCTTTGATTGGTTTGTTTATTATATATATATATAAAGTGCCCAAGCGTTTTTGACATTTTCTCAAAAAGTAAGAAACTGATCATAGGAGATTTTCCTAAATAATTTTTATTGTATTTTCTTTAGGGCTTTAGAGTGGATCTACCAATCAAATCTGCTCGGTACCGTGGCCAGTACAACACTTACCCAATCAAACTCTTTTACACCTCTAACATCCCAATTATCCTGCAGTCTGCCCTGGTTTCAAATCTCTACGTCATTTCCCAGATGCTCTCTGCCCGCTTCAGTGGCAATCTTCTGGTCAACTTATTAGGCACATGGTCGGTAAGTATATTGAGATAACCGCACTAAAGACTATTTTTAAAGTCATTTCACAAATAAAGCCAATTGTTTTGAATATGATGCAATAACTTGGTTATGGTGAGCCTTTGAAATTATTTTTTCAGGATGCTACCACTGGGGGTCCAGCTCGGGCCTACCCTGTCGGTGGGTTATGTTATTATCTGTCACCACCGGAATCGTTTGGTTCGGTTCTAGATGATCCTGTTCATGCTGTAGTCTACATTGTCTTTATGCTGGGATCTTGTGCCTTCTTCTCCAAGACTTGGATAGAGGTTTCTGGATCCTCTGCCAAGGATGTAAGTGTCTGGCCTACTTGAAAGAGATGTTAATCTGTAATCTATCAGACTGTAGCATTTTTTTAAACATTTGTTATGTTTCTATTTAGGTTGCAAAACAACTTAAAGAACAGCAGATGGTCATGAGAGGTCACCGTGAGACTTCCATGGTCCATGAGCTCAATAGGTACGTAACGCTGCTTTTAATGCATACAAGATAACCAGTAATTACATGGCATTCGTTTTATTTGGAATCTTCTACTAATCTACTACGATCTTTTATTAAAGTTTATTTTAAAGGGACTCTAAACCCACATAAATCAGTTTAAGTATGTGCCATCCGTTTCTATTATTCAGAGGGAGGAGAGAACGCTTATTCCCACCTCCCTGTGAATAATTGGACGCTCGGGGGACCTGGAACTTACCTTACCGCGCTCCTCTTGCAAGCCGCTCCTGCACTGACAGCCGCTCTGTCCCGACCACTCGCCCAATCTTAGGCGCATGCGCGCCAATACAAAAGATAGGGCACGCGATCGGGACAGAACAGCTGTTAGATACAGGAGCGGCTTGCGAGAGGAGCGCGGTAAGGTAAGTTCCAGGTCCCCCGAGCAAACTATTATTCACAGGGAGGTGGGAATAAGCGTTCTCACCTCCCTGTGAATATAGAAACGGATGCCAAATACTTAAAAACTGGATTTAGTGTTCCTTTAAAGAACCTCCATTAATTACAAAACAATGAAAAGGGCAGCGATAGTTCGCATTTGGGGAAACCGTTTTCTAAAGCTTGCATTAAAAAAATTTTTTTTATATTACTAATGGCTAACACGTACAACTTCTCACAGCTTTAAATTGCAGCTAATTCTGATTTTCTGAAATTGCTGATTTATTGGCCGTTAGTGCTAATTATTTTCTCTTGCCAGGGAGTGATTCGAATATGTTGTGCGAATTGTGCCGTTAATCAAATGTTTTCTGAACGATTGTTGCTGCAAATTAACAACACAGGCACAATTCGGCACCTCTTCTTAAATAAGCATGTGAATCCTTAAAGAGCATCTATACCGAAAAATAGGTTATTTTAAATTGACCATAACTGGAAACTATAACTCTTCCCAACCACCACTGTATCATCTTTTTGTTGATCTGCCCCCTATTTCTTTAGATATCCAATCTAAAACTTCTTATATTTCAGCTGTCAATCAAGTTCTTTGCTTTCAAAAACTATTCTTCTGTGAGTAGTTTTACTGTAGCTAGAATGGTGACAGAGTGGAATGGTGACAGTTGGAATGCTGTGTGCTGTGTGCAGGCTTGACAGTTGGTTTGTGGGGAAAAAGTCAGGTCGGATGGAAGTGGGAGTCGTTAAAGAAGGGAGGGGGGGATACTGCTCTTAAACATAATCAGGGAGATTCAATAAAAGTTCTTATCATTAAAAATGGTGCTAACTTTGCTCCAACCAATCAGATCTTATTTAACATTTGAAAGCTAACATCTGATTGGTTGGGGCAAAATTAGCACCATTTTTAACAATAAGAACTTTTATTGAATAACCGTGAATGTGTGCTGGATTGAAGGCATGCAGCAACACACGCACATCAGAGTGCTACTTACATGTATTAAATTATAGATTAAGATGAGGCAAAGCAATTTTTTCCCGTATAGTGTCCGTTGAAAACTGATAAAGGGGATCCTCTCACCCAATATAAAAGCATTCTTAGAGGCCCTGCACATTAATAATTTTTTTCCTGGGACCAAATTATTGTATAATCAGCATTAAAAACACATCTTTTTGCAGTTTTCCACCCGTGCCCTGACCTCTGTTTAACTGCAGTCTCCATTTACAGTTTTGGTTCATCTTTGCAATGATCTTTGCATCATTACATTTGTACGGCTAGGTAGATTTTTGCCAGCCAATATTTCCACGTTTTTGTCGGCCCATAAAATCTGCTGCGTTTTTGCAGACAGGAGCTACTGATGTAGTTTTTTCTGATCCAGGTGATAGGACATGCTGGTAAATCATGGGCGATTGTGTGGTCTCCTATGGACCACATGATTGGTTGTGGCAAACGGTTGGCTGGGAAGTATATTGTCCTGGTGTGTAATAGCCCTAAGGTTTCTCACACTGGAAATAACCATATAATTCTCTCTGGCAATGGCAGAGGCTTTGTGAACAGATAAAGCAGATGTAAACTAGTGTAGTCTTTTGTTTATTAACATTTTCTTTTATCTCTCTCAGATACATCCCAACTGCTGCTGCTTTTGGAGGTCTATGCATTGGAGCACTTTCTGTCCTCGCAGACTTCCTGGGGGCCATTGGCTCCGGAACTGGTATCCTATTGGCTGTCACCATCATCTACCAGTATTTTGAGATCTTCGTCAAAGAACAGAGCGAGGTTGGAAGTATGGGAGCTTTGCTTTTCTAGTCTTTTCACCTGACTAATCACAATCATTACACAACTTGGAAAACAAAATGCACACTTGTGTTTCAAGGACTTAAGCGTGGCAGACGCAGCACCATGTTGGTCTCCAACGGTGTCCTCCAGCATATGTATTTTTCCTCCCAGCTCTGCCCTTTTTATGAAATCTTGGACAATGTGCAAACTTTATTTTTTTTTTTTAAAGAGAATTTTTAATTTCAATGTTAATAAGCATGACTGTAGGTAGGGCGTATATTTAAGGTCTGTCCTTGAAGACCCAGCTCAACCTTGTAAGCCAACACAGGCCTGCACAAGGAGCAGTGTTTTTTTTTTTTCCCCTTCTCTTTTTTCAATAAAACTTCTTGAAAACAAGTGTTGTCCCACTTTTTCCTGCTCATAAAACCTTTCTGTATGTTTCTTACCGGGACTATTAATATCACTGCTGCTTTGTTATTTCTAGTTAAAATGGTTATATTGATGTTGGACACTTAATCTGGATCAAAACTTTATTCCTCTTATTACCTTACAATAGGCTGTGAATTTTATATTTGGTTTCTAAATTCATTTAGTGATCTTTATCCTTAACACGAATAGTCTGGAATTGCTATAGATTGTGCAGATTCCATCAAAGGGGATTAAAACCAATGTCCACCTTTGGTAGGCGAGCCTCAAATAGATCCTGTCCTAATGAACTGATAGTGTAGCTTTATGCTACAGTTGACATTATCCATAGAACAGACCTTTCACTGACCACCCACTAGAGTTTGACAAGCTGTTTGATTCCTATATTTTGTTTATAGTAACTTCCAGTTAAATGGGGGATAAAATTCTGAATGGATATTTCTTGCTACAGTTGCAGCCGCTCCCCTGTTCATCTTTAAGACGGTCTATTGCGTCCACACACCAGACAAATTGTGTAGTGTAATTTTTCACTTTTATAGTCTTACTCATTGCCCTTGAGGAAAGATTATTCAGACCGTTTGGCAGTTCCTGTATGTGTTGTCATTGCTAGGCAGTGTAATTGTAACAGATACCCCAGCAGTGTTTTTAATTAGATTGAGCTAGCAGAGGAGCAAACACCTAACACCTTAGTGGTGGCAGCGCTGGCTGCAAAGAATTGTAGGCTGTGTGTTAATGTATTTAGTTATGATGGTTCTAGGTTAACTTTGTATTGCACATCAAGATCTAATCTGATTTTGCCTATTGTAATTAGAACTTCCCAGTATCCTCAGATAACTGAGAATGGAATTTTTGTTCACAACACTTATTCTGGCCATACACCAAAATTTCCTGCAACATTTGGGTCACTGCCTGGGACAATCATTTTTTGATACTTTTAATCCCAAACTAAATAGGCCAGGATGTAAAAACTGTTTAGATATTAGATCTGTGTAGTGTATGGCCAGTATTAGGGAACGTTTTTGTCTATTCCCCAAAAGAACATTGAGGATCTTTTGTGAGCAGATTTAAAGCCCTATGGGTAAGTCAACTTTTCAGGCAATGCTTTTCATTCAGGGCCTTTAGATGTGGCCTTGACCTGTTAAATGAGCTTTAGGTTGATTTTCTTTTAGTTAAAATATGGTTACTTGAAGCGTTACACTACATATTTATCAGGCTCAGTTTTCCTGTGTTTTGATTATTTAGTATTTGTTTTCTTCTTGGTTATGTCTCAAAAACGAAACTAGAGGGTAGAACCGATAGATCTGTCTTGTCCTATGTAAAAGTGTAATACCGGATGTACCGCCTTATGTTTTGTTTCTGTATATTTTTGTCCCATACACAGTCATTTTAACATTGTTAATTCATATTTTTTAAAGAAGATAATCTAGAACCAATAACCTGCTTCTCATCTGATAGGTGGTTGAAATAAAATGGATTTTACAGGAAATTAACTATTCCGTGTATTTTAATATAGTGCAAGTCAACGTCTCCTGATTAACCTGTTAACGGCACACGTAATTAGGTATGTTCACCCCTCAGATGAAAACTTATATAAAGGTTAATCACCCCCCAAGACTGCAATAGTTGTAAAGCTGACAGATGTAGGGCCGATCTGTTATGCAGTAAAATGATGCCCTGTACACACCAGCCAATTTTTATATTGGAAAGTCTGATTGTAAAACCGATCGATAGTCTGAACTACACAATTTGGAAAAAGCCCTGGTGATTGGCCCAAAATACAGCAATGTGTGTTCACTGTCCTTGTGACAGATTTAACCCCACCTTCCTGCACCTGTCCCTTTTTTGCATAGGGCTCACCTAAATTGTTTCTGCGGGGGTTCCACCAACAGTCCCATGTGTTCCATACCCCCTGCCATCCTTTGTACAGTCTGTATAAAAAGGGAAGTAGTTGCACAAACAAAATGATTATCTATTCACTATGCAGCTTTGACCAACCCCATGATAATTAGACAGCCGGAGAGACCTAGAAACAGGAAATTCGTGACCAAATCAATGGTTTTGCTGTGTATTGCAATTTTTTGCCAACCAACCCTTCATCAGGTGCATAGGAATTTTTACTGCTGGTTTTATAATAGTGGATGTAATTTACATTAAGGTTTTCTTAAAACAGGCAAGAATATTCCATTGAATTAAAGGGTCACTATACTCACTATACTACTCAAATCCCCCCTCCTTGTGAATAATATAACGCTCGGGGGATCTGGAACTTACCTTACCGCCGCTCCACTCGCAGCCGCTTCTTCACTGAACAGCTGTTCTCTCCCGATCACGCGCCCTATCTTTTGTATTGGCGCGCATGCGCCTAAGATAGGGCGTGCAGTCGGGACAGAGCGGCTGTCAGTGAAGGAGCGGCTGCGAGTGGATTGCGGTAAGGTAAGTTCCAGGTCCCCCGAGCGTAATATTATTCACATGGAGGGGGGAATAAGCGTTCTCACCTCCCTGTGAATAATACAAACGTATGGCAAATAGTTATTTTTTGGGGTTTAGTGTTCCTTTAAGCTCTTCAGGGCAGGGCCTGATGTGAATGTATCATGTAATTGTAAAGCACCACAGAACATGTTGGCGCTATATAAATCCTCAATAATAATAACTATAACAATCTCTGTTTGGGATGGGAAAGATATAGAATTTAGTGGTGGGGTTCTACCTTGCCAAACATTCCTGCAATGTTTCTGCCTTGCCCATTCATATTGCAATCAATAATAAGAACTGATCGGGTGATTTTTCAGATGTTGCAGGAACGTCTTTAAGAAATGAGAACGTTTGCCCACATTAACCAGTAAAAAGGTAACATCTGATTGGTTTCTGCATATTAATCAAACAGGAGAACCTTTAAAACGATTTATTATATCAGCCCCTTCATTTGTGGTTGAGACGCTTCCTCTGAGCGGAATTATAAATGTTTTGGCCTCATGTTAGTTTGTGAACACCAGGTGGCACTTTTGCTCTATATTATTAATGGTGGGAATCACTGGCTGATACCAATAGTCACTACCACCGTTTAGCCCGATCGGATAAACAGGGTTATTCAATAAAAGTTCTTATCGTTAAAAATGGTGCTAATTTTGCCCCAACCAATCCGATGTTAGCTTTCAAATGTTAAATAAGATCTGATTGGTTGGGGTAAAATTAGCACCATTTTTTAACGATAAGAACTTTTATTGAATCTCCCTGTATGTCTCTTACACAAACTATTTTAAGGATCATGTCAGGGCACCAATCAGGGGACAGTATGAAGCATGTACTTTCCTTCATATTCAGTTTTTTTTCTTTCCCTTTTATACGTACCAACCACCATATTGGGACAGAGCATTTTTTTTAGAGCTTGTCCCATATAAATGGTCTGTCCCACTGGGTAAGTTGTGGGCTATGAGACTTGTGTGCATGTGCACCTACTGGCCACACCTCTCAACCTCAATCACAGTCGTGGTTGTAGTGCTGTGTAACGGTTGGCTAGAGACTTTAGTGGTGACAGGACAGAATGAGTACCAGCTACTCTAGTTAATTGGTGACTGGACAGAATGAGTACCAGCTATCAGTTAATTGGGAGGCTGGGGACAGAATGAGTACCAGCTACTACTTAGTTAATTGGTGACTGGACAGATTGAGTACCAGCTACTCTAGTTAATTTGTGACTGGACAGAATGAGTACCAGCTACTACGAAGTTTAAATGGTGATGGAAAGATGAGTACCAGCTACTTAGTTAATTGGGAGACGTGGACAGAATGAGTACTAGCTACTCTAGTTAATTGGTGACTGTACAGAATGAGTACCAGCTACTCTAGTTAATTGGTGACTGGACAGAATAGTCAACCAATTAACTAGAGTAGCTATCACCATTCTGTCCAGTCACCAATTAACTAGAGTAGCTAGTACTCATTCTGTCCAGTCACCAATTAACTAGAGTAGCTAGTACTCATTCTGTCCAGTCACCAATTAACTAGAGTAGCTAGTACTCATTCTGTCCAGTCACCAATTAACTAGAGTAGCTAGTACTCATTCTGTCCAGTCACCAATTAACTAGAGTAGCTAGTACTCATTCTGTCCATTCACCAATTAACTAGAGTAGCTAGTACTCATTCTGTCCTCACCAATTAACTAGAGTAGCTAGTACTCATTCTGTCCAGTCACCAATTAACTAGATCCCCAAATCTTTCCATTACAGATGCACTTAACACAGAGTTTTTATGGTGTAGGTGGCACAGGGAATTAAATCCCCAATGCATCACCTTACATTTATCAACATTGAATCTCATCTGCCATTCTACTGCCATTTTGTAATTGTCTAGGGTCTGCTTGCAGCACTTGCCAAATCATTGGAAGGTTCCAAAGCTCTGCATAATTTAGTGTCATCAGCAAAAACCGAGACCTTGCTCTCAATGCCCCCTTCTAAGTAATTTATAAACAGATTAAACAGAAGCGGCCCCAGTACAGAACCCTTAGAACTTAGCCCACATAGATGTCCATTAACCACCACTCTCTGTTTGCGGTCCGATAACCAGTTCTCTATCCATGAACAAATGTTCTTCAAGGCCAACAGTCCTCAGTTTATACATTAGTCGCTATGGCACAGTATCAAAAGCTTTTGCAAAATCCAAATATAACACAACCACTGCTGGTGCCGAATCTAACATCTTACTCACTTCTTCATAAAAACCAATTAATTTGTCTGGCATGATCTATTTCTCATAAAACCATGCTGACTACTACTAATAAGATGATCTCTGGAGACAAAGTCAAGGATATGATCCTTAACAAAGTTTCATCACTTTCCCTACCACTGGTTAGGCTTACAGGTCTATAGTTTCCCAGGCTGTGAACACGACTACCTTTTTGAATATTGGTTTACATTGGCTTTTTTCCTATCCAGTGACATCCCCAGACAAAAGCGAATCTAAAAGACAATGGTCTAGATAGAACTGAACTAACTCTTTTAAAATCCGAGGATGCAATCCATCTGGTCCTGGGGCTTTATTGATATTAACTTTGTCTAATTGGTTCCGCTACACTGTAATTACTGTATGTCTTCGTACTGTATGTAATGTATGTATATAGATACACTGTATGTACTGTATGTATTCGTACTGTATGCAATGTATGTATGATGGATACACTGTATGTAATGTATGTATTCCGTACTGTAATTTATTATGTAGATGGATACACTGTAATTACTGTATGTCTTCGTACTGTATGTAATGTATGTATGATAGATACACTGTATGTCTGTACTGTATGTATTCGTATTGTATGTAATGTATGTATGATGGATACACTGTATGTAATGTATGTATCCTAGTTTAAAATCTCCAAATTCCCTCCCCAACCCCATAGGCCATCGTCTCCGCCAAAAACAACTGCGGCCATCAACATTGAATACAATTCGTCTCTCTAAAGAGAGTGTAGCCAACAGAAGTCGCCCAGTTTTCTCAAAACCCCAAACCCGCCTTCTCCTTACCCACCCTCTTAGCCACGTGTGCGTCTATCTGCTATAAATGATTATCGCGTTTGTATGCGTTTGTGTTGGGTTGTTTTCCGGATCTCGCTTGGCGGATTAAACCGAACAACCCTTTTTGGCCATGATCAATCGCAGTGTACGTTGTTTTCAGGTTCGGTTGGGCTCGGGGGTGCTTGGCAACAACATTGCAGGTGTGTAGACCTTTGGCCTTCAACCTGCAATAAAATAGCTATTTGCCGTCCCAGGCCACCTGCTGCCCATTGATAATTTGTGTTTCCATTGGAGTGTGGTAGCTTAACATAAAAACAGTGCACTGATTGTAAGATGTTGGATATCACAGTCCTTATGTCTGTTCAAGGATTGATTTCCCATAACCCTATGGGGCATGTGTCTAGTCAGAAAAAAAATATAAAAGTACTATTAAAAAATTACTTTACCCTTTATTTAAAACACTCTACAGAACCGCAAGGTGATCTTGAAGTAAAACAGATAAAGATCAGGCCATCCTAGCGCACTAATCTGCAGATGTTCCCCAGCCTGGACCCAGTCATTTGTATTTACATAATAGAACAAAAATGATGGACCCAGGTTGTGTCCCAAACACCGTAGCATGTTGGTGGGTAGGGCCATCACCAACAATAATGTGAATCTTACTTTAGAGGCTGTACACCTATACAATATTTCCGGCCGACTGAGTCCGAATTCCCCCCCCCCCCCGGCCGTCCCCCCAAAAAAAAAAAAAAAAAAAAAACCCCCCCCCCCCCCGTGCAGTTGCCCCTATGGGGCTGCACAACCATTGGCGGCGAACGACAGCCTGACTAAATTTGAAACATACTGATGACGCCACTTGGTGGTTGAAAGCTTTGATCTATCAATAAGATTTACTATTTCCACTACAAAATCCCAGTGAGTGCTCCTATTTATACTTGAATATATAATAGAGTCCCCTTGGCCCTACGAGTAGCTGTGGTGTCCGAACCCCGCTGTCTACCACGTCTCCGTCGGCATTCCTCTCCGACTATGAAGACTCTTGCTTAGTTTCCTCCTTCTTCCTATCCACTTTTACGCGATACTGTCGACTTGTTAACAATCGTGAGGGGGACTGTATCGTAAATTTACGATCGTTCCGGCCGATCGGAGATTAAACGATCGGTTTAATGATTATAAAATTTACCGATCGTAAATTTACTATACTGATCTATGATAACGAAATTGTAAATTTACAATCCCCCATATAACACCATGGCGATAGTTTTACCTCCGTGCAGGATTCACGATCGATTGTTCATCAATTAACGAACTTGGCCGTAAATGTATGATCATGATCCACATTATTACGGTCCAAATCAGAAATTAACTAAGCTCGCTTCGCTAAAAAGCAGTGGCCGCCCTTGTACCAACATGGCCCCTAGTGTTTTTTACTAAACCTCTCTGGCCTCGTCTTTACAATCTAACCCCTTCCCGCTTTCTGATCACCATCTCATAACATTTTCAGTTCAATCAACCCCCCTCTTCTTCCCTTCCTCCTGTTCCTACCATCTTGTGCGTCGGTCCGTATACTATATCCTATATCTCCCGAAACTCGCTCATCCGTTCTCTAGTCTCCTCCTCTCTTCTGACCGTTGGCCCCTGACTCCGTGCTAATTTCCTATAATTCTATCCTGACTAACACCATAGAGTCTTTTTGCCGCCCTATAGCATTCCCCAGTCCGAGGAAACTTTAAGCCTCCCGGCAGTCCTGTGTTCATATGCAGGTTGCGTGCGTGCTGCTGATCACGTCTTGTTGAGCCATTACCTACCTACCCCCGCCCTGTATCTCTCGAACCAATAGCCCGTTACTGCTAGAACTCGCCTTCTCCCGTATCACTACATACCTTCATGCTCATAACCTATTGGATCCTTTTTTCAATCTGGATTCCGTCCTGCAAATCTACTACTGAGCGGGCCTGTGTAAGGTTATAATGATCTGCTGTTTTGCAAAGCCAATGGTCACTTTTCTATTCTATCTTCCTTGACGCGCTCCTCTGCTTTCGACACCAGTCACATATCATTCCCTCCTAATTTCGGATACTTCACTCTTTGGGCATTTGGAATAAGTAGCATCCTGGTTTCTATCCTATCTCTCTAACCGCACTTCTGCTGTATCTAATGCTAAACACCTCTTCTCCCGGTTGCCCCTCTTGTTGTGGTGGTCCCGAAGGGGGTTCTGTTCCTGGATTCCTTATTGTTCTCACCTCTACACTATTTCCTTTTTGGGCTTCACAAGTATCATTTATTGTCAGACGATACACAAATCTACTGCCAACCCTACGCTACTCCTGACATCCAATCACGTGTCTCCGACTGCCTCCTTGCATCCTCCTCCTGGATGTCTCATCAATCAACCTACTCTCAATTAAATCTTTCTAAAAGAGCTGAAGAGCTTACAATGATAATTGGGAGGGAACCACATACAGATACACTACTTAGATTGTAATCATTCTGCTGCCACTTGATATCAATTTGCCATAATTTATAATATATGTGTTCTTAACCTATGTATGAATTGTTTTTTATTTTTTATCTATCTTATACTGGCTGCACTTATTCCCCTTGCTTGTATTCTCTGTAAGGAGAGAACAGTTAAGGCGGGAGAGAGCAAGTTTTAGTTGGGGTCTGTGGAGAAGATTCCATGAGAGAACGGCGGGCAATGAATGATGGCCCTGGGAACATAAGGACCAAGAGAGAATCGTAGGGAGGTTCAGTCGCTTATAAGGGATTTCACGGTTACCATGAAGGGTCTTGAATATATTTAGGTAATATATTTCTGTACTGATTAAATTTATTTTTAATATTTGTCTCCCCAATTTATCATTTTTTTCTTTTTTTATTTTTATATGAACGGCGCGGCATCCCCAGGTGGTGCCATATAAATACACGATACATACATGAACATAGTTTTCCTTTCCCATTGAATTTCAACCTACAGAAAGAGATTTGCCGGTCTTTACGTTGGCGACGCACATTGCGCTTGGAAGTTTAGGGAGATGGTGTCAAAGCAATATGGAGGTTCGAAATGAAAATATTTGGCAAACACATTGGGCGTTTCCTATGAACTATTTTGGTTTTAGGCCAAGGCCACAACTGAAACACTAACCAGCGTGTCGGAAACTTGGCGGATTTGCAATGCGCTCCTGAATAACGGATCGTCCTGCAGCATCACGCTGCCAACATCAATTGGCCACACTAGTCAGCCGCTTTTAATAATGCATTCGGATTTGCGTTTTAACAGTCAGCAGTGACTGCGTGGCCTAGCGCCCAGGATCCAGCAAACTAACGCTCTCCAGATGTTTGAAAATCACAACAACGTTCCAGCATTCCCTCAACTGCAGTGGGAATCCTAGAATTCTGTGAGTTGTATTTTTAAAACAATCTGGGAGCCGGTGTTTTGAGGATCCCTGGCCGAACCCTTAGTTGCTCATTGTGAATTTGCATTTTGTTTTGGTTTAAGCAGAAATTATAATCTATAATAAACCTCCAACCCATTAAAGATTTAAAATGAAAGATTTGGAATTGTTTCCCTGTATTAATAACCAATCAGAATACTATCACTGCACTTAAAAAGTTCCCATCTGATTGGTTGTTTCACAGACTGATAGTGCAGGCCAGCCCCTTTACAACCAGCAGCTCCCATGGTGCCTGTTCTGCTACTGATGGACGCTTCTTTTTTTAAGCCAATCACAATAGAGCCGTCCGCAATGCAGTCACCGGCCTGAATGGTCGGGGGTCCAGGTTTAGGTCACTTGATTCCCCATGGTTTCCGGTTTTCGGCCATGTTTAAAATGGGCATGAAAGATTTAAAAACCCGAATTAGCGGTACATTGGGATTTTCAACAAGCGCGTATATGAAATTCCTCCTAACTAAAAACAACGCAGACAATCATGTAGGCTGTGACGTGGACAAGTTGGCGAGAAACTCGTTACGTGTCCGAGTAATAACCATGGCCGACACTGTGGAATGTCCCGGGCGCGGTCGGCAGGAAACGGAAGTGTCCGTGATTTCTCTCTCTACTAAAGCTCTCTTCCGGTTTTGTGACGTGTGGGTGCGCGGGGGCGGCTCGGATAGGTGACGTGTCCTCGGGAGTTCTTCCACCACAGTCAGCGGACGGACGCGAGTCCTTCAGAGTCGAGACCGAGACCCACCCAGACCGGTCCCGTCCGCCCGCCTACAACACAGAGGCTGCCGAGCCCCCCACCCTCCCTCGGCCATGGGCCGTACGTAATCCCCGTGGATGAGGGGACAGGGATCGATCGGGTTATTTCCGCTTTCTGGTAGTTCAATGTAAGGAACCCGAACCTTGGAACCATCATAGAACCAACTGTCAGTGGGGGCAATCACTGCCCATGTCACCGGTGTTGTCCCCTGCCCCATGGGGAACCTCCTGTGTGTTTGTTCCCCTGCCCCCTGGGACCCTGTGTGTGTGTTCCTCTCCCTGCCCCATGGCAACCCTGTGGTGTGTCCACTGCCCATGGCAAACCCAGTGTGTGTGTCCCTGCCCCATGGCACCAGTGTGTGTGTCCCTCCCTGCCCCATGGCAACCCAGTGTGGTTGTCCCTGCCCCAATGGCACCCAGTGTTTGTGTCCCTTGCCGCCATGGCACCCAGTGGTGTGTTTTCCCTGCCCCCTGGCACCCGTGTTTGTGTCCCTGCCCCCCATGTCACCCAGTGTGTGTGCCGCTCCCAATGGCACACAGTGTGGTGTTTCCCTGCCCCATGGCCCCCAGTGTTGTGTCCCTGCCCATGGCACCCCAGTTTGTGTGGTGTCCCTGCCCCATGGCACCCAGTGTGTTGTCCCTGCCCCATGGCACCCGTTTGTGTGTCCCTTCCCCCATTGCACCAGTGGTGTGTGTCCCTGCCCCATGGCACCCAGTGTGTGGTGTCTCTGCCCATGGCACCCAGTGTTTTGTGTGTCCCTGCCCATGGCCCCCAGGGTGTGTGTGTCCCTGCCCCATGGCAACCCATGTGTGTGTGTGTCCCTGCCCCATGGCACCCCATTGTGTTTTGTGTCCCTGCCCCGTGGCACCCATGTGTGTGTGTGTGTCCCTGCCCCGGCACCGTGGCCCTCGTGCAAACCCGGTGTGTGTGTGTCCCTGCCCCGTGGCACCCAGTGTGTGTGTGTGGCCCTGCCCCGTGCACTGGTGTTGATTCCCTGCCTGTCACCGTGGGGGGTTCCCTGCCCCGTGGCCACCCGTTGTGTGTGTGTGTCCCTGCCCCGTGGCACACCCAGTGTGGGTGTGGTTGTTCCCTGCCCCGTGGCACCCAGTGTGTGTGTTGTCCCTGCCCGTGGCACCGTGTGGTGTGTCCCTGCCCCGTTGGCACCCAGTGTGTGTGTGTCCCTGCCCGACCCTTGTGTGTCCCCGCCACCCGGTGCTGTGTGTCCTCGCCTGCACCCCTGTTCCCCCAGTGTTGTTTATCTCCTGCCGCGTGTCCCCCCAGCGTGTTGTTCTCCTGACCCAGGGCCCCCTGCGATGTGTCCTTCCATGGCCCCGGTTGTGTCCTCCCATGTGCCCCCTGCGTGTGGTCCTCACGCCTCTATATCCTAGAATGCAACTAGTTGTTTTTTTAATTGCTACACTCTTAAAATTGTTGTAAGTTTCATGGAATTGCTAGGCATTAGATAGATTGTAATGAATGGCTCCTATTGCACTCGTCTGTAATCTAAAAATGTTCAACTTTTCTTTCGTTTAGTTAGAACCAGGTGTCCATTGTTATCCTAACAGGACAAAGCTGTCTAGGATGCAAACTCTCTAGCTGCTACCCCTATATGTACTAAGTATATGAATTACATTCTAAAGCTTATTACCAATGTTATGTTTTTGTTATATAGTTGGTGAATATGCTTTAGAGAGGTTATTAGTGTTAGGAAGGGAAATTCTGTCTTTAAGCTGGAAGAAACAACCCATATAATTAAATAATAACTTGACTCAAAGAGGATGATACTGCAATTCGGCTTACCACCGTCAATTGGGAATGTACATGTGTTTTTTTTGTGTACAAGCAAGTGTTTGGGTCAGTCTCCAATATATAATTTTCAGGTCTGTGCTGATAGTAACTTGCGACTGAATCTCATACATTTTCTGAAAAATAGTACTCTGCTACCTTATTATAGGTACCCCTGAACGTCCTTGCTTAATGGTTAGGTGAAAAAACGTAATCTTAGAAAGAGGGACACAGGGCTGAAGTGAATAAGAGGTAAAGCATTTGCCTGTGCTATTAATTTGAGGCAACAGCAAATTATTAGCCTTTACTGGTCTATTTGCACTTAGAATATGTTGGTTGCTGGCAGAATAATGCAAGGACCAAATTATGCACCAGTCCCTAATTCCTGTCCATTGGGCCAAAAGTGGGGTGTGCATGCTTTTTTGTCATCAGTGGGCCACCCAAAGCACTGTAAACTACTCTGTCATATCTTATTTGTCCATCTCAGGGGCTTACTGGTGTCAGCAAATCCAAGTGCAGAGGAGAATACAGGTACAGGAAGTGGAAGAGTAGTGTTTGGGAAAACATTTTCAATTACAAATTTAACCTTTATAGGTATGGTAGTTTGGGGGTTCAACATAGTAAAAAGATATTTTTGGCTTTTTAGGATTACAAATAGATACATTGGGCACACCAGAATGCTTTATCCTGGGATGGCAATCGGACACATGGGTCCATGTAAGCCAGAGATCCTTGTGGTGTGAAACTTTTTTAGGCAGAAACAGAAAGATTCTACAATCACCTAGAAGTGATTCGCAGTCTTATTAAAACAGGAGAGTTATCGGCCCACCCCCCAAATTTTGTTTGTGGCAATACTTGCTTTTTTTCTGGTTGCTCCTGGTCCGATACTCTTAATTGAAAATTCCTAATTTCCCCATCAGGCTATATACGACACCCTGGTCAGGATGTTAGTAATTGCCACTGTTTTGGTCAGTGGACTTTGTCGGTCCATTGAAGCTGCAGAATCAACTGGATTTATTGACGGATTGATCGCTCAGACAGGACTGGCGAGGTATGTATGGACTGATGAAAGGTTATTACAGTCCTGTCCAGTCTACCAAAAATTTGTTTATAGTGATCTATCATGCCAAAAATTTCAACCACTCTCTGTACACTTTCCTAACACGGCCATACACTTGTTCAGTATGTAATCACGAATGTTAAAAATGCCAATCTTACAACATAATACTCGTAATGTTTACTGTTCCTGCCCACTCATTTTTCGATTATATTTTTTGCCACAAATGATTAGATCTTGACAGGTTATCTGAAACGTTACGGATGTCTGGGTGGAAGTTTTAGTCGTGTATGGCTAACATAAGTTTTCCTTTTGTTTCTTTGCCTGTAAAAAAGAAGGTTTGCTTAATTGTGTGCCAATAATGGGCTTACCGGAGATGTTTTGAAACTGCACCCGGACCAACCCCATGCTTGAATGTTGCATGAAATTTAACGCTTCTTAAATTGGAGGCATTAAGAAACTACATAAGCTTAACCAGGACACGTTTTCTTGCGATGATTACTGCATTGCGAGAACGAGGATCGTAGGAGTTTCATTTAGTCAGATCACTGAATTCAGCCCCCAAGCAGCTTAAGTTGCAGACTTCTGATTAGTTCAGGACGCTCAAGAGGTACCCACAACGAATTGTTTCCATTCTATTGTGGTTGTAAAAAAGAATGATGCAGGATTATAGTGCTGATAGTCATGTGATCCTGTGTGTAGGTCTGTCTGTTGGGGCCGTACACATAGGAGAACGACAACAGGTATTGCTTTGAGCAAACCACTGCTTGCTCCATTCTGTGACATTAGATAATCTGATACCTTCAATAGTGTGACTTGCAGTATAATCAGGGAATAAAGTTTACTTGAAAGCAAATAAGGCTGCCAGTTTTTATAGCTGAAGAGGCATTAGGCATACAACTCTAGTACCCTAATAGGACTAAAAAATGAAGGTTATTTTTGCATTTTCATGTCTGCAAGAAGGAGCCTGTATGTATTGATTGCCAATGACAAGTGTTGTTTAAAATCAAGCACTTTGATTTGCAGTTCTGTATAGATCCTCCAGACCTTGTGGGTTTCACTACCATATAACTGGAAGGTTATACATCAGTACAATTAAAAGGGACATGTTCACCATTCCCCCACATTCTTTTGGAAAACCGAGACACATATTCAACACGCCCACCCAACAATTCTTTTTGTAATACTTGCCTTTTTTCCTGGGTCCGATATGTTAAATTGAATTGCCTTTGTTCACTCACCCCGCTTCTCTGGTCTTCTCTTTTAACTGCTTTGTGAGCGGCCATCACTGTAACAACAGGCGAGCAGTAATAAGGCATTGGTCGGTCACTGACTAAGTGCCACATCACATACAGAGTGGCAGGGGCACAGTTTCAAGTAAAGATATCTGCCTCAGGGAGTGTCCTGGTTAGAAAGGTAAGTAATTTTAGAACATGGTATAGGGGATGGAGTGTAGTGATATATCTGAAATAGATTGGGTGGGGGGGCGGTTGTGAACGGCACATTCCTTTTAAAAAAAAGAAAATATTGTAAGTTCTGCAACCCTAAATGGTCAAGTTAATTACCTGTTTAGATGCCCAGGCACCAAAAAAGGTAAAGACATTAAGAATGCCCAAAGCTCTTTATTTATGTTGTGATTGGCCATTAGTGCTCATTTGACCCTTTTTTTCTTTCTCTCAAATCAGTCAAATTTCTTGAAGAATCAAGCCCTTTTTGTGCGATACTGCCAGAATCCAAAACTCCGAAAGAAAGGTATGTTGCTTTACCTTTGGATTCGTATTTCAATAGCTAAAATGTCAATGTTCATGTCTTTAGTAATGTTCTTGTAACTTTTCTCCAAATTCAGTTTAAAGAGAAGGTTTACTATGGAACCGCAATCCCTTTGTTGATTCTTCTTAGGTATGTTGCCAGTGTAAGTACAGTATATGCTAACCTTAAATGTTAGCTTCTGTTCCTTATGGCCTTTTACCACAATCTCCCTTTTAGAGGTTTTAAAATACATGCTAATATTGAAATGAAACTGTGGTTTCCTCCAACAGTGGCCTTTTATTAAAAAGGGCAAAACTCCTTCCTTTAAATGAGCTCAGGAATCATGCCTTTTAGCTGCAGTTTATCCAAAAGTTAACAGCATGTAAGGGCGTTTTTTTCCTTTTCTTTGCTAGTTGTAACATCACCAGCTGACATCCCCAAGCCCACCCCGAACTCGAATCCTTTTTAAGGATTTGTGTGGTGGGACTTCTTATACAGTGACACATAAGTGTGACTGCCACAGACTCATTCAGGACAGTGAACTTTCAGTCAGTAACTTAAAAGGGAAGTCTCTCCTAAAAACTAATTTGAATATATTAAAGGGTCAATACTGTAGATATATAAAACAAACACAAACCGCGTGAAAAGATCCATCTAGGGAAAAACTTATGTCCTTCATTTTTGTTGGCATAGTTTGGTGCAGAGCGGGTAGAAATCTCTGAAATCCAAGCCAGGAATTCGCGTCACCTTCGCCCGTGCCTTTCCCGTTCCCACCGCAGCCTGGATCCTCCCTGGTCGGCCTTAACTTGGACATGAGCACCTTGGAGCACCTTCCTCCCCCTCCCTTTCTACTATCTTGCTGTCCAGTGCCCTACCTCAAAGGGACTTTCACATATGGTAGGGAAACCCTAGCACACCCCAAACCGCCAAGTCAATTCTAACAGAAACGGAACGGGAATCCTTTGTTCCCCCGACGATTTGTATTTTGTGGCTGCCTCTCAATTACAGACGCAGTTCCGACCCCTGCTTGGCGGTCCTGGCAAGCAGAAGGCATGGTTTAGAACGCCGGGGGATTGAAGGATTGTGTAGATTTCTTTAGACTTTTATTAAATCAAATAGACCAGCTGTTGGGGGTGGGGGGATAGTAGTATGCCCTGCAATATGTTAAGTTTTCTTTAGGGTGGACATACACTTTAGGATCCAGAGAAGCTAAAAACCTCAATCATAGGTTTGTTTGAAAGATGGAAAATGTGAGAAAAGTTCCTTACACTGTATGGATACCAAAGTTACCATTTCCATTTTTAACAAAGTTAATATCTAAAACATTTGTGTCCATCTTTAGATCCCCCTTTTCGGTATTATGTCTTCAGACTCTGCAGATCCTTTTCTACTGGATGAGAGTAATATTGGCTCTAACAGAGGTAAAATGCCATAGCCTAGTTTTTTTTATTTTTGCCTAAGAAAATTAAATCAATGAAACATTAATTTTTTAATGTATCCACTGCACATGCTCTGTAATATCCACACACTCTCACGTCTGCAAAATAATGGTCCAAAATTGAAAGGTAATTCTGTCACTCTCTGATTTTCCATCAATTGATTATCAAAGATTGGATCTAGTATCAAGGTTTGTGTACGAACTACTTTAGACTGAAGCCTAATTGCTTAAAATTCACACCCAAAACTTTAAATCCTTAGGATCCTTCTTCCCTCGGCTCTCTGCATAGTGGCAGTCATGATTAGTAGACACTCAGACAATCACAAGACACGGCTGCCAGTCCACCCCTATTTGCTACTTATTGAAAGCAGAGATAAAGGGGACGAAGTCTTTTTCTGGGGCTTGTTTTAGAAAAAAAAACCTAACAATAACGGTTAGGGGTGTTATAAAGTATTTGACACACCATCCAATGGTAGCTTTTATGTGCTTAATCCCCTCTCCTCCGTACCCAGGACCACCAAAATTAGAAAAGTAGGAAGGGAAATGCAGATTTATGTCTGCGAACTTAATTTAATTGTTGGGGCAGGCACTAAATCTGTGTTCCTACTTTTGCTAATGTTGGTGGTTCATGGCGGTGGGGGCGGCTGGGGTACACTTCACGACCGATAAAGCTAATTTTGGGGATGGAAATACCCGTAAATGTGTAACAGTTTTTATAACATCAGACACATTTTTAAAATCATCTTTTCAGCATGGCCTATGTGGGTCAGAGACAAGATATACATTACCCTTTCGTTTTCTACCTTACATCCCTAGTCAGAGAATTGCTAACAATTGTTGGCTGGAATCGAAAAATATTTGGCCCATTAAAGTACTTTGTTTCCTTTTACATCTGTCTCCAGTCCGAGGGAGGAAAATATAGCAGCTACTTCAGGATGTCTCCCTTACCGACGGTTGAGGCATGTGCAGTTGCTAACTCATGACAAAAAAGCAGTGGCACATGGCTGGATTTAATCGGAATGTGATGGAGCTCCTAGAAGTGAGCGATTTCATAGGAGGACCATTGTATTTCGGTCCACAGATACAGTGATGAAGCTAATTTGTTTTGGGCTGGGTAGAAGAAAGTTTTATACTTTCCAGAATCTGTAACATCCCCATTAAAAACATCCATAAAACTGTAAAGTCCCCACCCCATAAATAGCATTTAAAGTAAATTAACCCCCCGAAGAACTGTAAAATAACTGGTATGTACAGTGACTGGCCACACCCTGACCTCAGTCACATTCTCCTAATCTGTCCTGTAAATGGATTGGCTAGAAGATACTTGTGGTGTGACCAAATTTAAAGGCTATGTCCCCCGAAAATAAATTTTTAATATTATGCTCCCCATGTCCCCAGCCCCAACCGGCATATTTGTTTTTTTTCAGAAAGCCCCCCAAAACTCTTACTTACCTCCCCTCGATCCTCCCGCCGCACTGCCGGCCCTCTGCTGCGAGAATGCAACATAGGGGCGGGACCGGCAGTCGCGTCTGTTGATTGGCTGAGCGGCAGCCAATCACGGACGCTGGCTGCCGTCATTCATTGCAGCGGAGGAAAGCGGAGAGTAAGTAAGAGTTTGGGGAGCTTTTAAAAAAAAACAAAACTGCCGTTGGGGCTGGGGGAGCAGAAATTTAAGGGTTTTTCGCTAGGGGGAGGGATGTAGAACGGGAGGGAGAGGGAGGGGAGAGGAGGGGGGAGAGGCTGCAGCACGCATGGCAGGAATCTCCCGGGAGTCCAGGTAGCAGGCAGTGCCTATATGGACCTGCTAGCCTCCTGGTGGGCAGTTTTTGGAACTTGGGGGGGGGCTACGGAGAAACCAGATGGAGGTGGGATGTGAGTAAGGATTAAACTACACTAGTGGTGGGGCCAGTAGTGGGGGGATTATAGTTTTGGGGTGGACATGCCTTAACAAGTTTTCGCAGCATCTTCAGGACTGAGCATGGTGTAAAAAAACATAATGATCTGTGACCACAATGTGTGATACTGGGTTGTTTGTAAATAAAACCCATGTTAAAAGGTAAATTTCCCAACCATATCATATGAGAGGTGAGACACAGGTTACTGATTTTATATTAAGGTGCTCTTCCTTCTGATTCCCTGTGGTTCTGAGGCTTTAGGTTTCCTTTAACGCCAATTCCCCTTTAATCTGGTCAGACTTGTGTGATATTTTTATGATCGGACGACTTAAGGTATTTACTAGGTAGTAGTATTGTCTACTAGGAAGGTTGCACAGCCTGTCATTGACATGATGGTTTATTTTCATACAAACATCTTGTTGTCATTTGGTTTCCTCCACTATATGCTTGTTCTGAACCCTGATCTTTCTCCTATGTCAGGTACCCTTATGGAGCTGGGTATCTCTCCTATTGTCACCTCTGGGCTGATCATGCAGCTTCTAGCTGAACTAAAATTATTGAGGTCGGTGATACTCCTAAAGATAGAGCCCTTTCAACGGTGCTCAGAAATGTGAGTGTTCTGTATTATTATAAGTGTTTGCTGGTGCTCTCTATTGTCTTAACGAGAGTCAGTTTTGCTGCTTACCTCTCTATAGATTTTAAGGGACGGACATGACCTAACACTTCCTTGTCTAAAGCTATTTGTTAAGGAGAACTAAACCAACATTTTGAATAATTCTATTCTGAAAACCCCCCTAAAGGTTTGTACACACGTGCGATCGCTGGTCCCAACCTGACGCACGAGTGTACGAACATCTATTTCGCCCGATAATCAAACCCGTGTATGGCCACTTTATCGAAACCGAGCGCTGTTTCGGCCGATAAAGTGCCCATTCACGGTCCAATTATAGGCCGAAATGGACGTTCGTACATTGTTCGTTTGCGGGTCGGGCCGCGATTGCACATGTGTACAAACCTTTAGAATCCAAAAACGGGAAATTCTCACTCCAGTAAATGGCATTAAAGTTAATCCGCTGGATAACTGGGCAAGATAACTGTGTGTATGTGCACTGTCTGGCCACATGCCTAATAGTCACACACTCCTCTGCCTAATATGGACTTTAACTGGATTGGTTAGAGATTACTAGTTGGCGTGGGACCTGCTGTTACAAGTTAATGGAGTTCTATAGGGATTGGCATGTGCAAAGAACACAGTGTCAGGGACCACACTGCTATACTGAAATGCTGGGAAATAAAAAACACAAATACCATGTTCTAAAGGTAATTTCCCAGCACCTTCATTAAGTGAGAGGGGAGACCACCGATATTAAAGTGCTCTGCCTTCTGTATTCAGTGTGGTTATGGAGCTTTGTTGTTATTAATACAAGATTTTTTGTTTTTGTGTTCTAAATAGTGTTCGCATGATAATTACCATCGGTCAAGCCATTGTCTACGTCATGACAGGGATGTATGGAGATCCTTCAAAATGGGCGCTGGCATCTGCCTGCTTATCACTATCCAGGTAAAACATATTGGTCCTGTAGAAGGTGCCTTGATATTCCTGTAACCCTTCTGTAGATCATATCACATTTAATATTCTTTTTATTACGTACCTTTCTCCCCAGCTCTTTGTTGGCCGGTCTGATTGTCTTGCTTCTGGATGAATTGCTACAGAAGGGTTATGGTCTGGGCTCTGGAATCTCCCTCTTCATCGCTACAACATCTGTTGAAACCATCGTGTGGAAGGCCTTCAGTCCAACAACTGTAACACACAGGACAGAGGTAAAATTTTAATGTTTGTATTCAAATTTGGAATAAATGAGAGGGTTCATCCTGAAACAAAACAATGCCCCTTGTCTTTATATGTAATTCCTAATCAAGATACACACTGAATGTACATTACAGAGAGCACTGCAGTTACTGCCGTTTCCTTCAGTCACCCAGAAAGTGAGAAATTCTACATCATGTACTTTACTCTCTCCCTTTGTCACAGGGAGATACAAACAAAATGAGGAGGGAGGTTTCTGTAGTGTAAACTTTAATTGAATTTAAATTTTATCCGAATAAGCCAGATTTTATCGCATTTTTTAAGTATACTGATAGTTACATACAAACCAAGTGTTAACTACATTTTGTAGTTTCCTTTAAGGCAGGGAATTTTTTCTTTAAAGGTGCACTCCATAAATAGCACACATTTAGTGGACACCTTCATGTAAAACTAGATCTGCAGGACCTACAAGACTAACTCTTCATTCTTGTTTTCATATGCATAGGTACGGAGTTTTGAGGGAGCAATTATCGCTCTGTTTCACTTGCTCGCCACACGCACCGATAAAGTCCGTGCTCTAGGGGAGGCTTTCTACCGCCAGAATCTACCCAACCTCATGAACCTCATTGCTACTATTTTTGTGTTTGCTGTAAGTGATATACTTACTCCAGGTAATTATAAAGCTTATTTTAACTTTTGTCAAAAAGAATGTGCTTAATGTTAGTCTATTTCCCACTGAGCCTTTTAGATCTACCCCATCAGCCAGTAGGTGTGATAAATTAAGTGTTAAGAATTGTTTTCTGTAAAATCCAGTGAAATCTTTCCTCATTTAGGGCTAGGCCACCTAGCGCGTTGTTGCTGCGTTTTGTGACTGCAGTTGCCATTTTATTTATAATGTAAATTGCAGGAAGTTGACCCCACTGTGCACTGCGATCCATTGATATTTTTGAACACACGATCACCTGGTCCGTTTTTTGTTCAAAATTGCACTTAATTCAAGTCATGGAAGCGCATTTAATGGCGGACACAATGCAAGTGCATGCGGAGTAAACGCACATCGCTATTTTGTGCATTGTAGTGTGAGCTCAACCTTTCCAGCGAATATCAAATGCACACGCGCTTATATTATTATATAATATTAATTGTCATATGGCTGCACGCCTCACAACCAAAGTATTACCTCAATGCTTTCCCATATGGAATATAAAAAACCAATGCATGTAAGTGCACTCTGGAGGTCTCATTTTCAAAACAATTGATGCTTTATCAAGCGCGTATTAGCTCGCAGGAATTTAACCCTTTGAGTAAATCATTCATTTGTTTTGATAACAAATTTCTCCAGAGGCACCTTATATTTAAGGACAACTAAAGACTCAGAAAAACATTGAATAAAGGCAGGTCTCCTTGATATGAAAAACAGTAATTAGTGTCTCACTTCATTTTAATATGGTTGTTGAGAAATGCAACTTTCTACCATGTGGTTTGTTGTCTTATTTACCAGTGTTCTGGTATCGCACAGTGTGGTCACTGACCATTATGTTCTGTACACATGCTCAGTCCAAGTATACTGCAGGAATTTTACAGTTGGTCACACCCACTAGTAGACCTCTAGCCAATCCTTTTACAGGGCAGAATAGGCAAGGGAGCATGTGATCATTGGTGTGGCCAGTCATTGTACATACAAAGTTATTTCATCCAGTTCTTCAAGTGGTAACATTACTTTAATGCTTATTTACTGTATTGGTTTTTTAAAGTGTATTTGGTTTTTATACAGTGGTATATATTAAGAATTCTGGAGTGTAAAAATTTGGGTTTAGTTTTCCTTTGATTGGTTTGTTTATATTATATATAATGCCCCAAGCGTTTTTGACATTTTTCAAAAAGTAAGAAACTGATCATAGAGAGATTGTTTCCTAAATAATTTTTTGTAGTTATTTTGCTTTAGGTTGCTTTAGATGGATCTACCAATCAAACTGCTCGTACCGGGCCGTACACAACTTACCCAATCAACTCTTTTACACCTCTAACATCCAATCTCTCTGCAGTCTAGCCCTGGTTTCAAATCTCTACGTCATTTCCCGATGCTCTCTGCCCGCTTCAGTGGCAATTTCTGGTCAACTTATAGGCACAATGGTCGTAAGTATATTGAGATAACCTCACTAAAGACTATTTTTAAAGGTCATTCACAAATAAAGCAATTGTTTTGAATATGACAATAAACTGTTATGGTGAGGTCCTTTGAAATTATTTTTTAAGGATGCTAAACCACTGGGGGTCCAGCTAGGGCCTACCTCGTCGGTGGGTTATGTTATTATCTTGTCACCACACGGAACGTTTGGGTTCGGTCTAGATGATCCTGTCACTGCTGTAGTCTACATTGTCTTTATGGCTGGGATCTTGTCGTCCTCTTCTCCAAGGCTTGGATCGCGGTTCTGGATCACTCTGCCAATGTGTAAGTGTCTGGCCTACTTGAAGAGCTTTAATCTGTAATCGATCAACTGTAGCATTTTTTTAAACATTTGTTAGTTTCATTTAGGTTGCAAAAGCAACTTAAAGAACAGCAGAGTGTCGAGAGGTCACCGTGGACTGTCCTGGTCCATAGAGCTCATAGGTACGTAACTCTGCTTTTAATGCATCAAATAACCAGTATTCATGGCATTCTTTATTTGGATCTCTACTATCTACTACGATCTTTGATTAAAGTTATTTTAAAGGGACTCTAAACCCACATAAATCAGTTTAAGTATGTGCAATCTTCTATTATTCAGGGAGGAGAGAACGCTTATCCCACTACCTGTAATAATTGGACGCTCGGTGGCCTGGAACTTACCTTACCGCGCTCCTCTTGCAAGCCGCTCCTGCACTGACAGCCGCTCTGTCCCACCACTCCCAATCTAGCGCATGCGCGCCACTCAAAGATAGGCACGCATCGTGACAGAACAGCTGTTAGATACAGGAGAGCTTGCGAGAGGAGCGCGGTAAGGTAGTTCCAGGTCCCCCGAGTCAAACTATTATTCACAGGGAGGTGGAATACGTTCTCACCTCCCTGTTGAATATAGAAAACGGATGCCAAATACTTCAAAACTGGATTTAGTGTTCCTTTAAGAACCTCCATAATACAAACAATGAAAAGGCATTCGATAGTTTCCATTTGGGAAACCGTTTTCTAGAAGCTTGCATTAAAAAAATTTTTTGTTATATTACTAATGGCTAACACGTTCACAACTTCTCACAGCTTTAAATTGCCAGCTAATTCTGATTTTCTGAAAATTGCTGATTTTATTGGCCTTAGTGCTAATATTTTCTCTTTGCCAGGGAGTGATTCGAATATGTTGTGTCGAATTGTTGCCGTAATCAAATGTTTCTGAACGATTGTTGCTGCAAATTAACAAACACACAGGCACAATTCGGTCACCTCTTCTTAACAAGCATGTGAATCCTTAAAGAGCATCTATACCGAAAAATAGTTATTTTAAATTGACCATAACTGGAAACTAAACTCTTCCCAACCACACTGTATCATCTTTTTGTGATTGATCTCCCCATTTCTTTAGATATCCAATCTAAACTTCTTAATTTCAGCTGTCAATACAATTTCTTTGGCTTTCAAAAACTATTCTTCTGTGAGTAGTTTACTGTAGCTAGAATGTGACAGAGTGGAATGGTGACAGTTGAAGCTGTGTGCTGTGTGCAGGCTGACAGTTGGTTGTGGGGAAAAGTCAGGTCTGATGGCAGTGGAGTCGTTAACTGAAGGAGGTGGGGATACGGCTCTAAACATAATCAGGGAGATTCAATAAATTCTTTTCATTAAAAATGTGCTAACTTGCTCCACCAATCAGATCTTATTTAACATTTGAAACTAACATCTGATTGGTTGGGGCAAAATTAGCACCATTTTAACAATAAGAACTTTTATTGAAACCGTGAATGTGTGCTGGATTGAGGCATGCAGCAACACACGCACACAGAGTGCTACTTACATGTATTAATTATAGATTAAAGAGGCAAAGCAATTTTTTCCCGTATATGTCCGTTGAAAACGATAAAGGGGATCCTCTCACCCATATAAAAGCATTCTTAGAGGCCCTGCACATTAATATTTTTTCCTGGGACAATTATTGTATAATCAGCATTAAAAACAATCTTTTTGCAGTTTTCACCCGTGCCCTGACCTTTTATAACTGCAGTCCCTTACATTTTTTGGTTCATCTTTGCTGATCTTTGCATCATTACATTTGTACGGCTTAGGTAGATTTTTGCCAGCCAATATTTCCGACGTTTTGTCGCCACATAAAATCCCCCTGGCTGCGTTTTTGCAGACAGGAGCTACTGATGTAGTTTTTCTGATCCAGTGATAGGACATGCTGGTAAATCATGGGCGATTGTGTGGTCTCCTGGACCACCTATTGGTTGTGGCAAACGGTTGCCTGGGAAGTATTTGTCCTGGTTGGTAAAGCCCTAAGGTTTCTCACACTGAAATAACCATATAATTCTCTCTGGCAAGGCAGAGGCTTTGTGAACAGATAAGCAGTAAACTAGTGTATCCTTTTTTATTACAATTTTCTTTTATCTCTCGCAGATACATTCCCAACTGCTGCTGCTTTGAGGTCTAGCATTGGAGCACTTTCTGTCCTCGCAGACTTCCTGGGGCCATTGGCCGGAACTGGTATCCTATTGGCTGTCACCATCATCTACCAGTTTTTGAGATCTTCGTCAAAGAACAGAGCGAGGTTGAAGTATGGGAGCTTGCTTTTCTAGTCTTTTCACCTGACTAATCACAATCATTACACAACTTGAAAACAAAATGCACACTTGTGTTTCAAGGACTAAGCGTGGCAGACGCAGCACCATGTTGGTCTCCAACGGTGTCCTCCAGCATATGTATTTTTTCCTCCCAGCTCTGCCCTTTTTTGAAATCTTGGACAATGTGCAAACTTTATTTTTTTTTTAAAGAGATTTTTATTTCAATGTTAATAGCATGACTGTAGGTAGGCGTATATTTAAGGTCTGTCCTTGAAGACCCAGCTCAACCTTGTAAGCCAACACAGGCCTGCACAAGGAGCAGTGTTTTTTTTTTTTCCCCTTCTCTTTTTTCAATAAAACTTCTTGAAAACAAGTGTTGTCCCACTTTTTCCTGCTCATAAAACTTTCTGTTATGTTTTCTTCCGGACTATTAATATACTGCTGCTTGTTATTTCTAGTTAAATGGTTATATTGATGTTGGACACTTAATCTGGATCAAAACTTTATTCCTCTTATTACCTTACAATAGGCTTGAATTTTATAATTTGGTTCTAAATTCATTTAGTGATCTTTATCCTTAACACGAATAGTCTGGAATTGCTATAGATTGTGCAGATTCCATCAAAGGGGATTAAACCATGTCCACCTTTGGTATGGCGAGCCTCAAATAGATCCTTTCCTAATGAACTGATAGTGTAGCTTTATGTACAGTTGACATTATCCATAGAACAGACCTTTCACTCGACCACCACTAGAGTTTGACAAGCTGTTTGATTCCTATTTTTGTTTATAGTAACTTCCGTTAAATGGGGTGAAAATTCGGATGGATATTTTTGCTACAGTTGCAGAGCCGTCCCCTGTTCATCTTTAAGAGGTCTATTTGCGTCCACACCCAGACAAATTGTGATAGTGTAATTTTTCACTTTTATAGTCTTCTCATGCCCTTGAGGAAAGATTATTCAGACCGTTTGGCAGTTCCTGTATTGTGTTGTCATTGCTAGGCAGTGTAATTGTAACAGATACCCCAGCAGTGTTTTAATTAGATGAGCTAGCAGAGGAGCAAACACCCTAACACTTAATGGTGGCAGCGCTGGCTGCAAGAATTGTAGCTGTGTGTTAATGTATTTAGTTATGATGGTTCTAGGTTAACTTTGTATGGCACATCAAGATCTATCTGATTTTGCCTATTGAATTAGAATTCTCCCAGTATCCTCAGATAACTGAGAATGGAATTTTTGTTCCAACACTATTCGCCATACACCAAAAATTTCCTGCAACATTTGGGTCACTGCCTGGACAATCATTTTTTGATACTTTTTATCCAAACTAAATAGGCCAGGATGTAAAAACTGTTTAGATATAGATCTGTGTAGTGTATGGCCAGTATTAGGGAACGTTTTTGTCTATTCCCCAAAGACATGAGGATCTTTTGTGAGCAGATTTAAAGCCCTATGGGTAAGTCAACTTTTCAGGCAATGCTTTCATTCAGGCCTTTAGATGTGGCCCTTGACCTGTTAAATGAGCTTTAGGTTGATTTTCTTTTAGTTAAAATAGGTTACTTGAAGCGTTACACTAACATATTTATCAGGCTCAGTTTTCCTGTGTTTTGATTATTTAGTATTTTTTTTCTCTTGGTTATGTCTCAAAAACGAAACAGAGGGTAGAACCGATAGTCTGTTTGTCCTATGTAAAAGTGTAATACAGGATGTACCGCCTTATGTTTTGTTTCTGTATATTTTTGTCCCATACACAGTCATTTAACATTGTTATAATTCATATTTTTAAAGAAGATAATCTAGAACGCAATAACTGCTTTCATCTGATGGTGGTTGAAAATAAATGGATTTACAGGAAATTAACTATTCCGGTGTATTTATATAGTGCAAGTTCAAAGTCTCCTTATTAACCTGTTAACGGCACACGTAATTGGTATGTTCACCCCTCAGATGAAAACTATATAAAGGTTAATCACCCCCCAAGACTGCAATAGTTGTAAAGCTGACAGATGTAGGGCCGATCTGTTATGCAGTAAAATGATGCCCTGTACACCCAGCCAATTTTTATATTGGAAAAGTTCTGATTGTAACCACGATCGATAGTCTGAACTACACAACTTTGGAAAACCCTGGTGATTGGCCCAAAATACAGCAAGTGTGTGTTCACTGTCCTTGTGACAGATTTAACCCCACCTTCCTGCACCTTCCCTTTTTGGCATAGGGCTCACCTAAATTGTTTCTGCGGGGGTTCACCAACAGTCCATGTGTTCCTACCCCCTGCCCCATCCTTTGTACAGTCTTATAAAAAGGAAGTAGTTGCACAAACAAAATGATTATCTATTCACTATGCAGCTTTGACCAACCCCATGATAAATTAGACAGCCGGAGAGACCTAAAACAAGAAATTCGTGACCAAATCAATGGTTTTGCTGTTGTATTGCAATTTTTTGCCAACCAACCTCATCAGGTGCATAGGAATTTTTACTGCTGGTTTTTAATAATAGTGGATGTAATTTACATTAAGGTTTTCTTAAAACAGGCAAGAATATTCCATTGAATTAAGGGTCACTATACTCACTATACTACTACTCAAATCCCCCTCCTTGTGAATATATACGCTCGGGGGACCTGGAACTTACCTTACCGCCGCTCAACTCGCAGCCGCTTCTTCACTGAACAGCTGTTCTCTCCCGATCACGCCCCTATCTTTTGTATTGCGCGCATGCGCCTAAGATAGGGCGTGCAGTCGGGACAGAGCGGCTGTCAGTGAAGGAGCGGCTGCGAGTGGTTGCGGTAAGGTAAGTTCCAGGTCCCCCGATCGTAATATTATTCACATGGATGGGGGAATAAGCGTTCTCACCACTCCCTGTGAATAATACAAACTATGGCAAATGTTATTTTTGGGGTTTAGTGTTTCTAAGCTCTTCAGGGCAGGGCCTGATGTGAATGTATCATGTAATTGTAAAGCACCACGAACATGTTGGCGCTATATAATCCTCAATAATAATAACTATACAATCTCTGTTTGGATGGAAAGAATATAGAATTGTGGTGGGGTTCTACCTTGCCAAACATGTCCTGCAATGTTTCTGCCTTGCCCATCATATTGCAATCAATAATAAGAACTGATCGGGTGATTTTTCAGATGTTGCAGGAACGTCTTTTAAGAAAGAGAAACGTTTGCCCACATTAACCAGTAAAAGGTAACATCTGTATGGTTTCTGCATATAATCAAACAGGAACATTTTAAAACGATTTATTATACAGCCCCTTCTTTGTGGTTGAGACGCTTCCTCTGAGCGGAATTATAAATGTTTTGGCTCATGTTAGTTTGTGAACACCAGGTGGCACTTTTGCTCTATATTATAATGGTGGGAATCACTGGCTGATACCAATAGTCCTACCACCGTTTAGGCCCGATCGGATAAACAGGGTTATTCAATAAAAGTTTCTTATCGTTAAAAAGTGCTAATTTTGCCCACCACCAATCCGATGTTATGCTTTCAATGTTAAATAAGATCTGATTGGTTGGGGTAAAATTAGCACCATTTTTTAACGATAAGAACTTTTATTGAATCTCCCTGTATGTCTCTTACACAAACTATTTTAAGGATCATTTCAGGGCACCAATCAGGGACAGTATGAAGCATGTTACTTTCCTTCATATTCAGTTTTTTTTTCTTTCCCTTTTATAAGTACCAACCACCATATTGGGACAGAGCATTTTTTTTAGAGCTTGTCCCATATAAATGTTCTGTCACTGGGTAAGTTGTGCTATGAGACTTGTGTGCATGTGCACACCTACTGGCCACACCTCTCAACCTCATCACAGTCGTGTTAGTGCTGTGTAACGGTTGGCTAGAGACTTTGTGGTGACAGGACAGAATAGTACGCATCTACTCTAGTTATTGGACTGGACGATGAGTACCACTACTCTGTTATTGGTACTGGACAGAAGTGAGTAACAGCTACTCTAGTTAATTGGTGACTGACAGAATGAGTACCAGCTACTCTAGTAATTGGTGACTGGACAGAATGAGTCCAGCTACTCTAGTTAATTTGGAGGCTGGGGCAGAAATGAGTACCAGCTACTCTAGTTATGGTGACTGGACAGATGAGTACCAGCTACTCTATATGGTGACTGGACAGAATGAGTACCAGCTACTCTAGTTAATTGGTGAGTGAAGACAGATTGAGTACCAGCTACTCTAGTTAATTGGAGACTGGACAAATGAGTACTAGCTACTCTAGTTAATGTTGACTGGACAATGATACTCAGCTACTCTAGTAATTGGTGACTGGACAGAATGGTACTAGCTACTCTAGTTAATTGGTGACTGACAGAATGAGTACCAGCTACTCTAGTTATTGGTGACTGGACAGATTGAGTACCAGCTACTCTAGTTAATTGGAGACTGGACAGAATGAGTACCAGCTACTCTAGTTTAATTGGTGACTGGACAGATTAGTACCAGCTACTCTAGTTAATTGGTGACTGGACAGAATGAGTACCAGCTACTTCTAGTTTTAATTGGTGACTGGACAGAATGAGTACCAGCTACTCTAGTTAATTGGTGACTGGACAGAATGAGTACCAGCTACTATAGTTAATGGTGACTGGACAGAATGAGTACCAGCTACTCTAGTTAATTGGTGACTGGACAGAATGAGTACCAAGCTACTCTAGTTATTGGTGGCATGGACAGATGAGTTACCAGCTACTCTAGTTAATTGGTGACTGGACAGAATGAGTACCACAGCTACTCTAGTAATTGGAGGCTGGGCAGAATGAGTACCAGCTCTCTAGTTTAATTGGACTGGACAGAATGAGTACCAGCTACTCTAGTTAATTGGTGACTGGACAGATGAGTAAACTAGCTACTCTAGTTAATTGGTGACTGGACAGAATGAGTACTAGCTACTCTAGTTAATTGGTGACTGGACAGTGAGTACTAGCTACTCTAGTTAATTGGTGACTGGACAGA
Source organism: Hymenochirus boettgeri (assembly GCA_019447015.1). NCBI lineage: Eukaryota > Metazoa > Chordata > Amphibia > Anura > Pipidae > Hymenochirus > Hymenochirus boettgeri. Next base: position 257,076,695 of record CM033472.1, on the reverse strand, counting down.
TTGAGTACAGCTACTCTAGTTATTGGTGACTGGACAGAATGAGTACCACTACTCTAGTTAATTGGTGAGTGACAGATTGAGTACCAGCTACTCTAGTTAATTGGAGACGGACAGAATGAGTATCTACTACTCTAGTTATTGTGACTGGACGAATGAGACTAGCTACCTGTTATTGGTGACTGGACAGAATGAGTACTAGCTACTTAGTTAATTGGTGACTGGACAGAATGGTACTCAGCTCTCTCTAGTTAATTGGTGACTGACAGATTGAGTACCAGCTACTCTAGTTAATTGGTGACTGGACAGATGAGTACCAGCTACTCTAGTTAATGGTGACTGGACAGAATGAGTACACCGCTACTCTAGTTAATTGGTGACTGGACAGGAATGAGTACCAGCTACTCTAGTTAATTGGTGACTGGACATAATGAGTACCAGCTACTCAGTTAATTGGTGACTGGACAGAATGAGTACCAGTACTCTAGTTAATTGGTGACTGGACAGATGAGTACCAGCTACTCTAGTTAATTGGTGACTGGAACAATAATGAGTACTAGCTACTTCTAGTTAATTGGTGACGGACAGAAGGAGTACTAGCTACTCTAGTTAATTGGTGACTGGACAGAATAGTACTAGCTACTCTAGTTAATTGGTGACTGGACAGAATGAGTACTAGCTACTCTAGTTAATTGGTGGACTGGACAGAATGATACTAGCTACTCTAGTTAATTGGTGACTGGACAGAATGAGTACTAGCTACTCTAGTTAATTGGTGACTGGACAGAATGAGTACTAGCTACTCTAGTTAATTGGTGACTGGATAGAATGAGTACTAGCTACTCTAGTTAATGTGTGACTGGACAGAATGAGTACTAGCTACTCTAGTTATTGGTGACTGGACAGAATGAGTACTAGCTACTCTAGTTAATTGGTGACTGTACAGAATGAGTACCAGCTACTCTAGTTAATTGGTGACTGGACAGATGAGTACCAGCTACTCTAGTTAATTGGTGATGGACAGAGTGTGAACAAAAAGACACAAAAAGTAAAAACTTTAAAGGACACATCCATGTTAGTAATGCAGGTAATAAGTAAAATAGTGTCAGGTTACTGACATGTGACCAGTTTTTTGTTTAAAGGTGGACATGCCCTTTAAAGTATCTAGAATTAAAGACAATATGATCCATAAAATATGGATAAATGTTATGTATAGACATTGTCAATACAATATCTAATGTCAACTAAGGCGTAAATGATATAAATATACTAGATAATGCACCCCCTACTTGTAAATTTAAGGATATGAGATGGCACCTCGGTGTTCCGTGCCCTTTATAAAAGCACTCGGACAGATATTAATGTTACCGAGGAGTTCCGTGACCTATAAAAGTACGAGGCTGCAGGCCGATTATAACATTATTATGTTCAGTTGGCCCCATAGAAAAGTTGTAAGGGGGTAGATTAAAAAGGTTATTATTCTGTAACTATAACAAGAAAACTTGTGAGGGTAGAATTTCCCTTTAAGCCTTTAAGAAAAAAGAATTTCTTAGGGTTAGAACCCCACTATGTGCGCTGCTTTCCGTTTTCCTTTTGCGTGCGTTTTGCGAATCGCAACGTAATTTAAATATAATGGAAAATTGCGAGAATCAGTTCTCACTTTATAATTTGCATTCCGAATCTTTCAGTCTGTTTTTTATCCCCACGATTTTTGGTCTGTGTGTGTAAGATTCGTACTTTGATAAATCGTCTATAAAAATAAAAACCGTGGGCACGCGCGGACAAGCTTATTTATCGCATTATTTTTTTGCGTATTCTCTGGTATTTCCTGTTGATTTTCCATAAACTGCACACAAAGCAAATGAAGCGGAAATGTGTCCCATAAAAATGTGCGTGTTGTTAACCCACAAAAGTACCGGAACGCAGAAAAAAACACATTTTCCAAAAACACAGGCAAAACGGAATACATTCTGTATTACATACGTTCTGTATTACATACGTTCTGTATTACATACGTTCTGTATTCCGTTTTGCCTGGTTTTGGACAATGCGTTTTTTTTCTGCGTTCCAGGCATAATCTTAATTCACTTATTTCCTATCAGTACCTCTACATTACTGGTGGGTCTTGGCGCTCAACTCGCCTTTAACTTCTTAACATTCTTTTTTTAAACCTCAATAGAGATGACGAACTTAAGGAAGTTCAGCTTGGAAGTTTCGGAAACTAACCCATTAAAGGTAATTGAAGATAATAGTTTAAAAAGTTCAGGTAAATGAAAGATAAAACTAACAATGGTAACTTACTGTAAATGGCTGTGGCACCTAGGAAATGGTCTGGGGAAACATGTCACTATCTCCAAAACTCGTTTAAACCACTTCTTTCTTCAAGATCGGGCAATTGCGGGTTTCTGCATGCTACATTCAAGGGTTATGGAAAATTGAACGAAACATTCGATGGGTTCCAATTGAAGGAAACATTCGAGGGTTACGAAAATTTAAGGAACATTCAAGGGTTACGGAAAATTGAGAGAAACATTCGAGGGTTAGAAAATTGAAGAACATTCGAGGGTTACGGAAAATAAACGAAACATTCAAGGGATACGGAAATTGAACAAAACATCGAGCGTTATAGAAAATTGAAGGAAAACTTCAAGGGTTACGGAAAATTGAACGAAACATTCGACGTTATAAAAATTGAAGGAAACATTCGAGGGTTACGGAAAATTGAACGAAACATTCGAGTGTTATAGAAAATTGAACGAAACATTCAAGGGTTACGGAAAATTGAAGGAAACATTCGCGCTTATAGAAAATTGAAGGAAACATTCGAGGGTTACGGAAAATTGAACGAAACATTCGAGGGTTACGAAAATTGAAGGAAACATTAGAGGGTTATGAAAATTGAACGAAAAACATTCAAGGGTTACGGAAAATTGAAGGAAACATTAGAGGTTATGGAAAATGAACGAAACTTCGGCGTTATAGAAAATTGAACGAAACATTCAAGGTTACGGAAATTGAAGGAAACATTCAAGGGTACGGAAAATTGAACGAACATTCGAGCGTTATAGAAAATTGAAGGAAACATTCAAGGGTTATGGAAAATTGAATGAAACATTCGAGCGTTATAGAAAATTGAACGAAACATTCAAGGGTTACGGAAAATTGAAGGAAACATTCAATGGTTACGGAAAATTGAACAAAACTTCAGGGTTACGGAATTGAACAAACATTCGAGCGTTATAGAAAATTGAAGGAAACATTCAAGGGTTACGGAAAATTGAACGAAACATTCGAGCGTTATAGAAAATTGAACGAAACTTCAAGGGTTACGGAAAATTGAAGGAAACATTCAAGGGTTACGGAAAATTGAACGAAACATTCGAGTGTTATAGAAAATTGAAAGGAAACTCAAGGGTTACGGAAAATTGAACGAAACATTCAAGGTTACGGAAAATTGAACAAAACATTCGAGCGTTATAAAAATTGAAGGAAACATTCAAGGGTTACGGAAAATTGAACAAAACATTCAGGGTTACGGAAAATTGAACAAAACATTCGAGCGTTATAGAAAATTGAGGAAACATTCAAGGGTTACGGAAAATTGAACTAAACATTCGAGCGTTATAGAAAATTGAACGAAACATTCAAGGTTACGGAAAATTGGAGAAACTTCAAGGGTTACGGAAAATTGAACGAAACATTCGAGTGTTATAGAAAATTGAAGGAAACATTCAAGGGTACGGAAAATTGAACGAAACATTCGAGCGTTATAGAAATTGAAGGAAACATTCAAGGGTTACGGAAAATTGAATGAAACATTCGAGCGTTATAGAAAATTGAACGAACATTCAAGGGTTACGGAAAATTGAACGAAACATTCGAGCGTTATAGAAAATTGAAGAAACATTCAAGGGTTACGGAAAATTGAAGGAAACATTCAAGGGTTCGGAAAAAATTGAACGAAACATTCGAGTGTTATAGAAAATTAAGGAAACATTCAAGGGTTACGAAAATTGAAGGAACATTCAAGGGTTACGGAAAATTGAACGAAACATTCGAGTGTTATAGAAAATTGAAGGAAACATTCAAGGGTTACGGAAAATTGAACGAAACATTCAAGGGTTACGGAAAATGAACAAAACATTCGAGCGTTATAGAAAATTGAATGAAACATTCAAGGGTTACGGAAAATTGAAGGAAACATTCGAGCGTTATAGAAAATGAACGAACCATTCGAGCGTATAGAAAATTGAAGGAAACATTCGAGCGTTATAGAAAATTGAAGGAAACATTCGAAGGTATGGAAAATTAAACAAAACGTTCAAGGGTTATCAAAAATCGGATATTTCATTTGAGAGTTACCAAATTTTTAGGCTACATTTCACGGTTTATTGAAAATCGAACATTACTTCGAGTGTTACCAAATTTGACTGTTACATTCGATAATTATTGAAATAAGTCTGTGAGTTCAGAAAACCAAACTAGTTCGGAAAGTTCAAGTTCATCCAACTCATAAAGTTCGGCAAGAACTTGGGTTCGGATTGTGTCCATCATTTAACCTCAAATCTTTGCCTTACGACATTCACACTCATCTTTGCTGGCCATAAATTGAATTACAACTGAATACAAATTTCTAAACCAAATGACATTTTGTGCACTACATGCTACTGTACATTGCTACAAAGGTTAGAGGTTGGAGCCCACTAATATCTAATCTTGCACTTATGTTGAGATTATTACAACTACCAACAACCTTTTAAAAGCTGGTGCTTGGGATATATTTTTAAGTATATACAAAGTATGGCGAAGATGCTCAGTAACCTGTTTAGCACACATGCAGGGAGATCATAAAAGTTCTTATCGTTTAAAATGGTGCTAATTTTGCCCCAACCAATCAGATCTTATTTAACATTTGAAAGCTAAAATCTGATTGGTTGGGGCAAAATTAGCACCATTTTAAACGATAAGAACTTTTATTGAATAACCCTGAAAGTATGGTGAAGATGCCCAGTATCCCGTTTAGTTTTAGTGGATTTAAACCTAAATTGTGACCCTTATATATCAGGGAGTCAATAATCATTTCAATTATTTACTTTTAATCCAAAACCAACAACATGTTAACATTTTCTAATCACCAAAATTTCCCTTTGTAACACAGTACTCCTATTACTAATACATAAATATCTTCATACATTTGTAAAGGTAAAAACAACAACATAAATCATTCATAATACTGAGTATATAATCAAGTCCAAATGCATGCCATCTTATTGCACGTAATCCGAATTAATTGCACACATATCCAAATGTTAAAAGGATCTGATTGGTTGGGGCAAAATTAGCACCATTTTAAATGATAAGAACTTTAATTGAATAACCCTGTTAGTATATACTACTGTACATTGTATACTACATACTAATACATACAGTAACTATATTTATTAATACTAATAGATACAGTAAATATAGTATATATAAAATACACATGGCCGCCATACCCATGAAACAGGTTAAAAATCCTGCTCAGGGCGTTACAATCCTGTCTAATAGAAGTTATGATGGCACACTCCTGATGCACCATAACTTCTATTATAGGGGAATGTCACCAGATTAATTCAACATACATTACATACATATAGTACATACAGTGTATCCATCATACTAACATTACATAATACGATACTACTTACATACAGTGAATCCTCATACATACATTACAAAGACATACAGTAATTACAGTGTATCCCTCATACATACATTACATACAGTACGAATACATACATTACATACCGTGTATGTATTCGTACTGTATGTAATGTATGTATGATGGATACACTGTATGTATGTATTCGTACTGTATGTAATGTATGTATTCATACTGTATGTAATGTATGTATGATGGATACACTGTATGTACTGTATGTATTCGTACTGTATGTAACTGTATGTATTCATACTGTATGTAATGTATGTATGATGGATATGGATACACTGTATGTAATGTATATATTCGTACTGTATGTCTGTATGTATTCATACTGTATGTATGTATGTATGATGGATACACTGTAGTACTGTATGTATTCGTCGGTATGGTAATGTATGTATGTATGTATGGTCACTGTATGTAATGTATGTATTCGTACTGTATGTAATGTATGTATGATGGATACACTGTATGTACTGTATGTATTCGTACTGTATGTAATGTATGTATGATGGATACACTGTATGTACTGTATGTATTCGTACTGTATGTAATGTATGTATGATGGATACACTGTATGTACTGTATTATTCGTACTGTATGTATGTATGTATGATGGATACACTGTATGTACGTATTATTCATGTACTGTATAGTATGTATGTATGATGGATACACTGTATGTACTGTATGTATTCGTACTGTATGTAATGTAGTATATGTATTCATACTGTATGTAATGTATGTATGTGGATAATGGATACACTGTATGTATGATGTATTCGTACTGTATGTAATGTTATGGTATTCATACTGTATGTAATGTTGTATGATGGAATACGAACTGTATGTCCTGTATGTATTCAGTACTGTATGTAATGTATGTATGATGTGGATACACTGTATGTACTGTATGTATTCGTACTGTATGTAATGTATGTAATGATGTGATACACTGAGTAATGTAATGTATTCGTATTGTATGTAATGGTATGTATGATGGATACACTGTATGTACTGTATGTATTCGTACTGTATGTAAGTATGTTATGATGGATACACTGAAGTACTGTATGTATTCATACTGTATGTAATGTATGTATGATGGATACACTGTATGTAATGTATGTATTCGTACTGTATGTAATGTATGTATTCATACTGTATGTAATGTATGTATGTGATGGATACCCTGTATGTACTGTATGTATTTGTACGTATGTAATGTATGTATGATGGATACCACTGTTGGGTACTGTATGTATTCGTACTGTATGTAATGTATGTATGATGGATACACTGTAGTATGTATTCGTACTGTAGGTAATGTAATGTGATGTGGATACACTGTAGTAATGTATGTATTCGTACTGTATGTAATGTATGTATACATTTCGATGTATTACTTAGTACTAGTTTCACCTGTGTGTAATGTATGTATGATGGATACACTGTATGTACTGTATGTATTCATACTGTATGTAATGTATGTATGATGGATACACTGTATGTACTGTATGTATTCGTACTGTATGTAATGTATGAATGATGGATACACTGTATGTAATGTATGTATTCGTATTGTATGTAATGTATGTATGATGGATACACTGTATGTACTGATATGTTATTTCTTACTGTAAGTGTAATGATTAATGATGATGGATCACTGTAATGTAATGTATGTAATTATCGTACTGTAGTAATGTATGTATGTGGATACACTGTATGTACTGTATGTATTCGTACTGTATGTAAATGTAATGTATGATGTGATACACTGTATGTACTGTATGTATTCGTACTGTTGTAATGTTATGTATGATGGAACACTGTATGTACTGTATGTATTCGTACTGTATGTAATGTATGTATGATGGATACACTGTATGTACTGTTGTATTCGTACTGTATGTAATGTATGTATGATGGTCACTGTATGTACTGTATGTAGCGTATGTAATTTAATGTATGTATTCATACTGTATGTAATGTATGTATGATGGATATGATACACTGTATGTATGTATGTATTCGTACTGTATGTAATGTATGTATTCTACTGTATGGTATATGTATGTATGATGGATACACTGTATGTCGTATGTATTCATACTGTAGGTAATGTTATGTATGATGGATACACTGTATTTACTGTATGTATTCGTACTGTATGTAATGTATGTAATTGGGATACACTGTATGTAATGTATGTATTCGTAAGTGTAGTAATGTATTATGATGGATACACTGTATGTACTGTATGTATTCGTACTGTATGGAATGTGTATGATGGATACACTGTATGTACTGTATGTATTCTACTGTATGTAATGTATGTATAATGGATACACTGTATGTAATGTATGTATTCGTACTGTATGTAATGTATGTATTCATACTGTATGTATGTATGTATGATGGATACACTGTATGTACTGTATGTATTTGTACTGTATGTAATGTATGTATGATGGATACACCTGTATGTACTGTATGTATTCGTACTTGTAATGTATGTATGATGGATACACTGTATGTATGTATTTCGTACTGTAATGTAATGTATGTATGATGTATACCCTGTATGTAAAGTTGTATTCTACTGATGTAATGTATGTATTCATACTGTTGTAATGTATGTATGATGGATACACTGTATGTACTGTATGTATTCGTACTTTATGTAATGTATGATGATGGATACACTGAATGTACTGTATTATTCTTATGTAGGTAAGTGTATGTTTGATGGATACACTGTATGTAAATGTGTGTATTCGTACTGTATGTAATGTATGTATGATGGATACATTGTATGTAATGTATGTATGTATGGACCACTTTTTAAGGGATATTAAACTATTACATTTCTAAATCTGTACCTTTAGGTAACAAGTGTAAAAAAATGAGGTCCACTCCTGCATGGCTTAATGCTCAGGTAAAGAGGGAAATGGAAAAAAAGAAAAAGGCTTTTAAAATTTTGAAAACAGAAGGCACAGAACAGGCTTACAGGGAGTACAAAAGCTGTAATAAAGAGTGCAAGAAAGCAATTAAACTAGCTAAAATAGAAACTGAAATACAGATTGCCGAACAAAGCAAGTCCAACCCCAAAATGTTTTTTAAGTATATAAATGGTAAAAAGATGAGGTCTGAGAATGTGGGACCATTAAATAATGGGGCTGAGGTGGTTGTAGAGGATGCCGAAAAGGCTAATCTGCTAAACAGTTTTTTTGCATCGGTTTTTACTGTTGAGAATCCTTGTCCTTACAGTAGGGATTGTAATAATATGCAGGGAAGAAATAGAGAATATTCACATTGGCTAACAGAGGATATGGTACGGAAACAATTAGACAAAGTTAATATCAATAAAGCCCCAGGACCAGATGGATTGCATCCTCGGATTTTAAAAGAGCTTAGTTCAGTTCTATCTAGACCATTGTCTTTTAGATTCGCTTTTGTCTGGGGATGTGCCACTGGATAGGAAAAAAGCCAATGTAATACCAATATTCAAAAAAGGTAGTCGTTCACAGCCTGGAAACTATAGACCTGTAAGCCTAACATCAGTGGTAGGGAAAGTGATGGAAACTTTGTTAAGGGATCATATCCTTGACTTTGTCTCCAGAGATCATCTTATTAGTAGTAGTCAGCATGGATTTATGAGAAATAGATCATGCCAGACAAATTTAATTGGTTTTTATGAAGAAGTGAGTAAGATGTTAGATTCAGGCACAGCAGTGGATGTGTTATATTTGGATTTTGCAAAAGCTTTTGATACTGTGCCACATAGGCGACTAATGTATAAACTGAGGACTGTTGGCCTTGAAGAAAACATTTGTTCATGGATAGAGAACTGGTTATTGGACCGCAAACAGAGAGTGGTGGTTAATGGAGCTACATCTATGTGGGCTAAAGTTCTAAGGGTTCTGTACTGGGGCCGCTTCTGTTTAATCTGTTTATAAATTACTTAGAAGGGGGCATTGAGAGCAAGGTCTCGGTGTTTGCTGATGACACTAAATTATGCAGAGCTTTGGAAACTTCCAATGATGTGCAAGTGCTGCAAGCAGACCTAGACAGATTATCAAAATGGGCAGTAGAATGGCAGATGAGATTCAATGTTGATAAATGTAAGGTGATGCATTTGGGATTTAATAATCCCTGTGCCACCTACACCATAAATAACTCTGTGTTAAGTGCATCTGTAATGGAAAAAGATTTGGGGATACACTGTAATTACTGTATGTCTTCGTACTGTATGTATTCGTATTGTATGTAATGTATGTATGATGGATATACTGTATGTAATGTATGTATTCGTACTGTATGTAATGTATGTATGATCCTAGTTTAAAATCTCCAAATTCCCTCCCCAACCCCATAGGCCATCGTCTCCGCCAAAAACAACTGCGGCCATCAACATTGAATACAATTCGTCTCTCTAAAGAGAGTGTAGCCAACAGAAGTCGCCCAGTTTTCTCAAAACCCCAAACCCGCCTTCTCCTTACCCACCCTCTTAGCCACGTGTGCGTCTATCTGCTATAAATGATTATCGCGTTTGTATGCGTTTGTGTTGGGTTGTTTTCCGGATCTCGCTTGGCGGATTAAACCGAACAACCCTTTTTGGCCATGATCAATCGCAGTGTACGTTGTTTTCAGGTTCGGTTGGGCTCGGGGGTGCTTGGCAACAACATTGCAGGTGTGTAGACCTTTGGCCTTCAACCTGCAATAAAATAGCTATTTGCCGTCCCAGGCCACCTGCTGCCCATTGATAATTTGTGTTTCCATTGGAGTGTGGTAGCTTAACATAAAAACAGTGCACTGATTGTAAGATGTTGGATATCACAGTCCTTATGTCTGTTCAAGGATTGATTTCCCATAACCCTATGGGGCATGTGTCTAGTCAGAAAAAAAATATAAAAGTACTATTAAAAAATTACTTTACCCTTTATTTAAAACACTCTACAGAACCGCAAGGTGATCTTGAAGTAAAACAGATAAAGATCAGGCCATCCTAGCGCACTAATCTGCAGATGTTCCCCAGCCTGGACCCAGTCATTTGTATTTACATAATAGAACAAAAATGATGGACCCAGGTTGTGTCCCAAACACCGTAGCATGTTGGTGGGTAGGGCCATCACCAACAATAATGTGAATCTTACTTTAGAGGCTGTACACCTATACAATATTTCCGGCCGACTGAGTCCGAATTCCCCCCCCCCCCCGGCCGTCCCCCCAAAAAAAAAAAAAAAAAAAAAACCCCCCCCCCCCCCGTGCAGTTGCCCCTATGGGGCTGCACAACCATTGGCGGCGAACGACAGCCTGACTAAATTTGAAACATACTGATGACGCCACTTGGTGGTTGAAAGCTTTGATCTATCAATAAGATTTACTATTTCCACTACAAAATCCCAGTGAGTGCTCCTATTTATACTTGAATATATAATAGAGTCCCCTTGGCCCTACGAGTAGCTGTGGTGTCCGAACCCCGCTGTCTACCACGTCTCCGTCGGCATTCCTCTCCGACTATGAAGACTCTTGCTTAGTTTCCTCCTTCTTCCTATCCACTTTTACGCGATACTGTCGACTTGTTAACAATCGTGAGGGGGACTGTATCGTAAATTTACGATCGTTCCGGCCGATCGGAGATTAAACGATCGGTTTAATGATTATAAAATTTACCGATCGTAAATTTACTATACTGATCTATGATAACGAAATTGTAAATTTACAATCCCCCATATAACACCATGGCGATAGTTTTACCTCCGTGCAGGATTCACGATCGATTGTTCATCAATTAACGAACTTGGCCGTAAATGTATGATCATGATCCACATTATTACGGTCCAAATCAGAAATTAACTAAGCTCGCTTCGCTAAAAAGCAGTGGCCGCCCTTGTACCAACATGGCCCCTAGTGTTTTTTACTAAACCTCTCTGGCCTCGTCTTTACAATCTAACCCCTTCCCGCTTTCTGATCACCATCTCATAACATTTTCAGTTCAATCAACCCCCCTCTTCTTCCCTTCCTCCTGTTCCTACCATCTTGTGCGTCGGTCCGTATACTATATCCTATATCTCCCGAAACTCGCTCATCCGTTCTCTAGTCTCCTCCTCTCTTCTGACCGTTGGCCCCTGACTCCGTGCTAATTTCCTATAATTCTATCCTGACTAACACCATAGAGTCTTTTTGCCGCCCTATAGCATTCCCCAGTCCGAGGAAACTTTAAGCCTCCCGGCAGTCCTGTGTTCATATGCAGGTTGCGTGCGTGCTGCTGATCACGTCTTGTTGAGCCATTACCTACCTACCCCCGCCCTGTATCTCTCGAACCAATAGCCCGTTACTGCTAGAACTCGCCTTCTCCCGTATCACTACATACCTTCATGCTCATAACCTATTGGATCCTTTTTTCAATCTGGATTCCGTCCTGCAAATCTACTACTGAGCGGGCCTGTGTAAGGTTATAATGATCTGCTGTTTTGCAAAGCCAATGGTCACTTTTCTATTCTATCTTCCTTGACGCGCTCCTCTGCTTTCGACACCAGTCACATATCATTCCCTCCTAATTTCGGATACTTCACTCTTTGGGCATTTGGAATAAGTAGCATCCTGGTTTCTATCCTATCTCTCTAACCGCACTTCTGCTGTATCTAATGCTAAACACCTCTTCTCCCGGTTGCCCCTCTTGTTGTGGTGGTCCCGAAGGGGGTTCTGTTCCTGGATTCCTTATTGTTCTCACCTCTACACTATTTCCTTTTTGGGCTTCACAAGTATCATTTATTGTCAGACGATACACAAATCTACTGCCAACCCTACGCTACTCCTGACATCCAATCACGTGTCTCCGACTGCCTCCTTGCATCCTCCTCCTGGATGTCTCATCAATCAACCTACTCTCAATTAAATCTTTCTAAAAGAGCTGAAGAGCTTACAATGATAATTGGGAGGGAACCACATACAGATACACTACTTAGATTGTAATCATTCTGCTGCCACTTGATATCAATTTGCCATAATTTATAATATATGTGTTCTTAACCTATGTATGAATTGTTTTTTATTTTTTATCTATCTTATACTGGCTGCACTTATTCCCCTTGCTTGTATTCTCTGTAAGGAGAGAACAGTTAAGGCGGGAGAGAGCAAGTTTTAGTTGGGGTCTGTGGAGAAGATTCCATGAGAGAACGGCGGGCAATGAATGATGGCCCTGGGAACATAAGGACCAAGAGAGAATCGTAGGGAGGTTCAGTCGCTTATAAGGGATTTCACGGTTACCATGAAGGGTCTTGAATATATTTAGGTAATATATTTCTGTACTGATTAAATTTATTTTTAATATTTGTCTCCCCAATTTATCATTTTTTTCTTTTTTTATTTTTATATGAACGGCGCGGCATCCCCAGGTGGTGCCATATAAATACACGATACATACATGAACATAGTTTTCCTTTCCCATTGAATTTCAACCTACAGAAAGAGATTTGCCGGTCTTTACGTTGGCGACGCACATTGCGCTTGGAAGTTTAGGGAGATGGTGTCAAAGCAATATGGAGGTTCGAAATGAAAATATTTGGCAAACACATTGGGCGTTTCCTATGAACTATTTTGGTTTTAGGCCAAGGCCACAACTGAAACACTAACCAGCGTGTCGGAAACTTGGCGGATTTGCAATGCGCTCCTGAATAACGGATCGTCCTGCAGCATCACGCTGCCAACATCAATTGGCCACACTAGTCAGCCGCTTTTAATAATGCATTCGGATTTGCGTTTTAACAGTCAGCAGTGACTGCGTGGCCTAGCGCCCAGGATCCAGCAAACTAACGCTCTCCAGATGTTTGAAAATCACAACAACGTTCCAGCATTCCCTCAACTGCAGTGGGAATCCTAGAATTCTGTGAGTTGTATTTTTAAAACAATCTGGGAGCCGGTGTTTTGAGGATCCCTGGCCGAACCCTTAGTTGCTCATTGTGAATTTGCATTTTGTTTTGGTTTAAGCAGAAATTATAATCTATAATAAACCTCCAACCCATTAAAGATTTAAAATGAAAGATTTGGAATTGTTTCCCTGTATTAATAACCAATCAGAATACTATCACTGCACTTAAAAAGTTCCCATCTGATTGGTTGTTTCACAGACTGATAGTGCAGGCCAGCCCCTTTACAACCAGCAGCTCCCATGGTGCCTGTTCTGCTACTGATGGACGCTTCTTTTTTTAAGCCAATCACAATAGAGCCGTCCGCAATGCAGTCACCGGCCTGAATGGTCGGGGGTCCAGGTTTAGGTCACTTGATTCCCCATGGTTTCCGGTTTTCGGCCATGTTTAAAATGGGCATGAAAGATTTAAAAACCCGAATTAGCGGTACATTGGGATTTTCAACAAGCGCGTATATGAAATTCCTCCTAACTAAAAACAACGCAGACAATCATGTAGGCTGTGACGTGGACAAGTTGGCGAGAAACTCGTTACGTGTCCGAGTAATAACCATGGCCGACACTGTGGAATGTCCCGGGCGCGGTCGGCAGGAAACGGAAGTGTCCGTGATTTCTCTCTCTACTAAAGCTCTCTTCCGGTTTTGTGACGTGTGGGTGCGCGGGGGCGGCTCGGATAGGTGACGTGTCCTCGGGAGTTCTTCCACCACAGTCAGCGGACGGACGCGAGTCCTTCAGAGTCGAGACCGAGACCCACCCAGACCGGTCCCGTCCGCCCGCCTACAACACAGAGGCTGCCGAGCCCCCCACCCTCCCTCGGCCATGGGCCGTACGTAATCCCCGTGGATGAGGGGACAGGGATCGATCGGGTTATTTCCGCTTTCTGGTAGTTCAATGTAAGGAACCCGAACCTTGGAACCATCATAGAACCAACTGTCAGTGGGGGCAATCACTGCCCATGTCACCGGTGTTGTCCCCTGCCCCATGGGGAACCTCCTGTGTGTTTGTTCCCCTGCCCCCTGGGACCCTGTGTGTGTGTTCCTCTCCCTGCCCCATGGCAACCCTGTGGTGTGTCCACTGCCCATGGCAAACCCAGTGTGTGTGTCCCTGCCCCATGGCACCAGTGTGTGTGTCCCTCCCTGCCCCATGGCAACCCAGTGTGGTTGTCCCTGCCCCAATGGCACCCAGTGTTTGTGTCCCTTGCCGCCATGGCACCCAGTGGTGTGTTTTCCCTGCCCCCTGGCACCCGTGTTTGTGTCCCTGCCCCCCATGTCACCCAGTGTGTGTGCCGCTCCCAATGGCACACAGTGTGGTGTTTCCCTGCCCCATGGCCCCCAGTGTTGTGTCCCTGCCCATGGCACCCCAGTTTGTGTGGTGTCCCTGCCCCATGGCACCCAGTGTGTTGTCCCTGCCCCATGGCACCCGTTTGTGTGTCCCTTCCCCCATTGCACCAGTGGTGTGTGTCCCTGCCCCATGGCACCCAGTGTGTGGTGTCTCTGCCCATGGCACCCAGTGTTTTGTGTGTCCCTGCCCATGGCCCCCAGGGTGTGTGTGTCCCTGCCCCATGGCAACCCATGTGTGTGTGTGTCCCTGCCCCATGGCACCCCATTGTGTTTTGTGTCCCTGCCCCGTGGCACCCATGTGTGTGTGTGTGTCCCTGCCCCCCTTGTGTTGGCCGAAACCCGTGTGTGTGTGTGTCCTGGCCCCGTGGCACCCAGTGTGTGTGTGTGGCCCTGCCCCGTGACTGGTGTCATGTCCCGCCGTGTACCCAGTGTGGGGGTCCCTGCCCCGTGGCCACCCATTGTGTGTGTGTGTCCCTGCCCCGTGGCAAACCCCATGTGGGTGTGTTGTGTCCGCTGCCCCGTGGCACCCAGTGTGTGTGTTGTCCTGCCCGTGGCACCCGTGTCGTGTGTGTCCCTGCCCCCTGGCACCCAGGTGTGTGTGTCCCCTGCCCGACCTGGTGTGTCCCCTCCATCGCCCGTGGCCCCCTGTGTGTCCTCCCTGCACCCCTTTGCCCCCAGTTGTGTTTTCTCACTGCCGCGTGTCCCCCAGCGTTTTTCTCCACTGACCAAGGCCCCCTGCGATGTGTCCTTCCCATGGCCCCCGTGTGTGTCCTCCCATGCCCCCTGCGTGTGGTCCTCACTCCCTCCATATCTATCATGCAACTAGTTGTTTTTGTTAATTGCTACACGTCTTAAAATTGTTGTAAGTTTTTCATGGAACTTGCTAGCATTAGATAGATTGTAATAATGGCTCCTATGCACTTCGTCTGTAATCTAAAAATGTCAACTTTTTCTTCGTTAGTTAGACCAGGTTTCCTTGTTTATCCTAACAGACAACAGCTGTCTAGGATGCAAAACTCTCTAGCTGCTACCGTATATGTACATAATAATGAATTACATTCTAAAGCTTATTACACATGTTATGTTTTGTTATATAGTTGGTGAATATGCTTTAGAAGGTTATTAGTGTTAGAAAGGGAAATTCTTCTTTAAGCTGGAAGGACAACCCATATATTAAAAATACTTGACTCAAAAGAGGATGATACTGCAATTGGCTTACCGAGTCAATTGGAATGTACAAGTGTTTTTTTTGTGTACAAGCAAGTGTTTGGGTCAGTCTCCATATATAATTTTCAGGTCTGTGCTGATAGTAACTTGCGACTGAATTCATACATTCTGGAGAAATAGTACTCCTGCTAACCTTATTATAGGGTACCCTAACGTCCTGCTTAAATGGTTAGGTGAAAAGAAACGTAATCTTAGAAAGAGACACAGGGGGCTGAAGAATAAGAGGTAGAAGCATTTGCCTGTGCTATTAATTTGCAGGCAAACAGCAAATGTAGCCTTTTACTGGTCTATTTCACTTAGAATATGTTGGTTGCTGGCAGAATAATAGCAAGGGACCAAATTATGCACCAGTCCCTAATTCCTGTATTGGGCCAAAAGTGGGTGTGCATGCTTTTTTGCATCCAGGGCCACACCAAAGCACTGTAACTAACTCTGCATATCTTATTTGTCCATCTCAGGGCTTACTGGGTCAGCAATCAAGTTGAGAGGAGAATACAGGTAACAGGAAGGGAAGAGTATGTTTGGGAAACATTTTCAACTTACAAATTTTAACCTTTATAGGTAAGGTAGTTTGGGGTTTCAACCATAGTAAAAGATATTTTGCTTTTAGATTTACAAATAATACATTGGGCACACCAGAATTGTTTCCTTGGATGCAAATCGGACACAGGGTTCTAGTGTAAGCCAGAGATCCCTTGGTTGTGAACTTTTTTAGCAGAAAAAAAAGATTCTACAATCACCTAGAAGTGATTCAGCAGTCTTATTAAAACAGAGCAGTTATCGCCCACCCCCCAAATTTTGTTTGTCAATACTTCTTTTTTTTCTGGTTTGCTCCTGGTCCGATATCTAATTGAAATTCCTAATTTCCCCATCAGGCTATATACGACACTGGTCAGGATTGTTAGAATTGCCACTGTTTTGGTCAGTGACTTTGTGGTCCATTGAAAGGCTGCAGGAATCAACCTGGATTTATTTGACGGTGATTGATCGCTCAGAAGACTGGCGAGTAATGTATGGACTGATGAAAGGTTATTAACAGTCCTGTCCAAGTCTACCAAAAATTTGTTTATAGTGATCTATCAGTGCCAAAAATTTCAACACTCTCGTACACTTCCTAACACGCCATACACTTGTTCAGTATAATCACGAATGTTAAATAATGCCAATCTTACAACATAATACTCGTAATGTTTACTGTTCTTGGCCCATCATTTGTTGCATTTATTTT
This sequence comes from Hymenochirus boettgeri, assembly GCA_019447015.1. Lineage (NCBI taxonomy): Eukaryota > Metazoa > Chordata > Amphibia > Anura > Pipidae > Hymenochirus > Hymenochirus boettgeri. The sequence goes on along the minus strand of CM033472.1, from coordinate 257,059,263 downwards.
TTGCCACAAATGATTAGATCTTGACAGGTATCTGAAACGTGTACAGGATTGTCTGGGTGGAAGTTTTAGTCGTGGTATGGCAAACATAAGTTTTCCTTTTGTTTCCTTTGCCTGTAAAAAAGAAGGTTTGCTAATTGTTGTGCCAATAATGATGCTTACGGAGATGTTTTGAAACTGCCAACCCGACCACCCCCAATGCGTTGAATGTTGCATGAGAATTTAACGCTTTCTTAAAGTGGAGGCATTAAAAGAACTACACTATACAGGACACGTTCTTTCGCGATGATTACTGCATTGCGAGAACGAGGTATCGTAGGAAGTTTCATTTAGTCAGATCACTGAATTAGCCCCAAGCAGCTTAAGTTGGCAGCATGTCTGATGTAGTTCAATGACGCTCAAGAGGTTCCCCACAACCAATGGTTTCGTTCTATGTGGTTGCTAAGCATAATGATGCAGATTATAGTGGTCTGATAGTCATGTGATCCTGTGTGTAGGTCTTGGTCCTGTTTGGGGCAGTTACACATAGGAGAACACAACAGGTATTGCCTTGAGCAAAAACCACTGCTTGCTCCATTCTGTGACATAGATAATCTTATACCTTCAAATAGTGTGACTTGCAGATAATAGGGATAAAGTTTACTTGAAAGGAAATAAGGCTGCCAGTGTTTTAGCTGAAGAGGCATTAGGGCATACAATCTCTAGTACCCTAATAGGACTAATACAATGAATGTATTTTTGCATTCTCATGTCTGCAAGAAGAGCCGTGGATGTATTGATTGCCAATGACAAGTGTTGTTTAAAATCACAGCACTTTGAATTTGCAGTGCTGTAAGGATGCCTCCAGGGTACCTTGTGGGTGTTACTACCATATAACTGGAGGTTATAACATCCAGTAAATTTAAGAGGGATGTTCACCATTCCCCACATTTTTTGGAAAACCGAGTACATATTTCACACACGCCCACCCACAATTCCTTTTTGTATACTTGCCTTTTTTCCTGGGTCCGATATTTTAAATTGAATTCCTTTGTTCACTCACCCCGCTTCTTCTGTCTTCTCTTTTACTGCTTTGTGAGCGTGCCACTCTGTACAACAGGCGAGCAGTAATAAGCCATTGGTCGGTCACTGGACTACTGCCACATCACATACAGAGGTGGCAGGGGCAAAACAGGTTTCAAGTAAGATTCTGCTCAGGGAGTGTCCCTGGTTAGAAAGGTAAGTATTTTAAGAACAGTGGATAGGATGAGTGTAGTGATATATCTGAAATGATGGGTGGGGGGGCGGTGAAACGGAATTCCTTTTAAAAAAAAGAAAAATATTGTAAGTTCTGCAACCCTAAATTGGTCAGTTATTACCTTTTAGATGCCCAGGCACCAAAAAAGGTAAAGACATTAAGATGCCCAAAGCTCTTTATTTATGGTTGTGATTGGCCATTAGTTGCTCATTTGACCCTTTTTTTCTTTCTCTCAAATCAGTCAAATTTCTTGAAGTAATTCAAAGCCCTTTTGTGCGATACTGCCAGAATCCAAAACCCGAAAGAAAGGTATTGCGTTTACCTTTGATTCGTATTTCAATAGCTAAAAATGTTCAATGTCATGTCTTTAGTAATGTTCTTTGTAAAGAACTTTCTCCAAATTCAGTTTAAAGAGAAGGTACTATGGACGCAATCCCTTTGTTGTATTGTCTTAGGTATGTTGCCACTGTAAAGTCAGTATAGTGCTAACCTTAAATGTTAGCTTCTGTTCCTTCTGGCCTTATTACCACAATCTCCCTTTAGAGGTTTTAAAATACATGCTAATATAAAATGAAAACTGTGGTTCTCCAACAGTGGCCTTTATAAAAAGGGCAAAACTCCCTCCTTTAAATGAGCTCAGGAATCATGCTTTTTAGCTGCAGTTTTATCCAAAAGTTACAGCAGTGTAAAGGGCGTTTTTTTGCCTTTTTTGCTAGTTGTAACAATCCCAGCTGCATCCCAAGCCCACCCCCGAACTTCGGAATCCTTTTTTAAGGATTTGTGTGGGTGGGGACTTCTATACAGTGACATAAGTGTGACTGCCACAGCTCATTCAGGACATTGTGAACCTTTTCCATCAGTAACTAAAAGGGAATGTCTCCCTAAAAACTACATTTTAATATAATAAAGGGTCAATACTGTAGTATATAAAAACAAACACAAACCGCGTGGAAAAGTCCATTAGGGAAACTTAATGTCCTTCATTTTTGTTGGCATAGTTTGTTGAAGAGCGGGAGAAGAATCTCTGAATCCAAGCCAAGGATCGTACACCTTCCCCGTGCCTTTCCCGTTCCCACCGCAGCCTGGGATCCTCCCGGTCGGCCTACTATTGGAATGAGCACCTTGGGAGCACCTTCCTCCCCCTCCCTTTCGTACTATCTTGCGCCAGTGCCCTACCTCTAAAGGACTTTCACATATGGTAGGGAAACCCTAGCACACCCCAAACCGCCAAGTCAATTCTAACAGAAACGGAACGGGAATCCTTTGTTCCCCCGACGATTTGTATTTTGTGGCTGCCTCTCAATTACAGACGCAGTTCCGACCCCTGCTTGGCGGTCCTGGCAAGCAGAAGGCCTGGTTTAGAACGCCGGGGGATTGAAGGATTGTGTAGATTTCTTTAGACTTTTATTAAATCAAATAGACTCAGCTGTTGGGGGTGGGGGGATAGTAGTATGCCCTGCAATATGTTAAGTTTTCTTTAGGGTGGACATACACTTTAGGATCCAGAGAAGCTAAAAACCTCAATCATAGGTTTGTTTGAAAGATGGAAAATGTGAGAAAAGTTCCTTACACTGTATGGATACCAAAGTTACCATTTCCATTTTTAACAAAGTTAATATCTAAAACATTTGTGTCCATCTTTAGATCCCCCTTTTCGGTATTATGTCTTCAGACTCTGCAGATCCTTTTCTACTGGATGAGAGTAATATTGGCTCTAACAGAGGTAAAATGCCATAGCCTAGTTTTTTTTATTTTTGCCTAAGAAAATTAAATCAATGAAACATTAATTTTTTAATGTATCCACTGCACATGCTCTGTAATATCCACACACTCTCACGTCTGCAAAATAATGGTCCAAAATTGAAAGGTAATTCTGTCACTCTCTGATTTTCCATCAATTGATTATCAAAGATTGGATCTAGTATCAAGGTTTGTGTACGAACTACTTTAGACTGAAGCCTAATTGCTTAAAATTCACACCCAAAACTTTAAATCCTTAGGATCCTTCTTCCCTCGGCTCTCTGCATAGTGGCAGTCATGATTAGTAGACACTCAGACAATCACAAGACACGGCTGCCAGTCCACCCCTATTTGCTACTTATTGAAAGCAGAGATAAAGGGGACGAAGTCTTTTTCTGGGGCTTGTTTTAGAAAAAAAAACCTAACAATAACGGTTAGGGGTGTTATAAAGTATTTGACACACCATCCAATGGTAGCTTTTATGTGCTTAATCCCCTCTCCTCCGTACCCAGGACCACCAAAATTAGAAAAGTAGGAAGGGAAATGCAGATTTATGTCTGCGAACTTAATTTAATTGTTGGGGCAGGCACTAAATCTGTGTTCCTACTTTTCTAATGTTGGTGGTTCATGGCGGTGGGGGCGGCTGGGGTACACTTCACGACCGATAAAGCTAATTTTGGGGATGGAAATACCCGTAAATGTGTAACAGTTTTTATAACATCAGACACATTTTTAAAATCATCTTTTCAGCATGGCCTATGTGGGTCAGAGACAAGATATACATTACCTTTCGTTTTCTACCTTACATCCCTAGTCAGAGAATTGCTAACAATTGTTGGCTGGAATCGAAAAATATTTGGCCCATTAAAGTACTTTGTTTCCTTTTACATCTGTCTCCAGTCCGAGGGAGGAAAATATAGCAGCTACTTCAGGATGTCTCCCTTACCGACGGTTGAGGCATGTGCAGTTGCTAACTCATGACAAAAAAGCAGTGGCACATGGCTGGATTTAATCGGAATGTGATGGAGCTCCTAGAAGTGAGCGATTTCATAGGAGGACCATTGTATTTCGGTCCACAGATACAGTGATGAAGCTAATTTGTTTTGGGCTGGGTAGAAGAAAGTTTTATACTTTCCAGAATCTGTAACATCCCCATTAAAAACATCCATAAAACTGTAAAGTCCCCACCCCATAAATAGCATTTAAAGTAAATTAACCCCCCGAAGAACTGTAAAATAACTGGTATGTACAGTGACTGGCCACACCCTGACCTCAGTCACATTCTCCTAATCTGTCCTGTAAATGGATTGGCTAGAAGATACTTGTGGTGTGACCAAATTTAAAGGCTATGTCCCCCGAAAATAAATTTTTAATATTATGCTCCCCCTGTCCCCAGCCCCAACCGGCATATTTGTTTTTTTTCAGAAAGCCCCCCAAAACTCTTACTTACCTCCCCTCGATCCTCCCGCCGCACTGCCGGCCCTCTGCTGCGAGAATGCAAGCATAGGGGCGGGACCGGCAGTCGCGTCTGTTGATTGGCTGAGCGGCAGCCAATCACGGACGCTGCTGCCGTCATTCATTGCAGCGGAGGAAAGCGGAGAGTAAGTAAGAGTTTGGGGAGCTTTTAAAAAAAAACAAAACTGCCGTTGGGGCTGGGGGAGCAGAAATTCAAGGGTTTTTCGCTAGGGGGAGGGATGTAGAACGGGAGGGAGAGGGAGGGGAGAGGAGGGGGGAGAGGCTGCAGCACGCATGGCAGGAATCTCCCGGGAGTCCAGGTAGCAGGCAGTGCCTATATGGACCTGCTAGCCTCCTGGTGGGCAGTTTTTGGAACTTGGGGGGGGGCTACGGAGAAACCAGATGGAGGTGGGATGTGAGTAAGGATTAAACTACACTAGTGGTGGGGCCAGTAGTGGGGGGATTATAGTTTTGGGGTGGACATGCCTTAACAAGTTTTCGCAGCATCTTCAGGACTGAGCATGGTGTAAAAAAACATAATGATCTGTGACCACAATGTGTGATACTGGGTTGTTTGTAAATAAAACCCATGTTAAAAGGTAAATTGCCCAACCATATCATATGAGAGGTGAGACACAGGTTACTGATTTTATATTAAGGTGCTCTTCCTTCTGATTCCCTGTGGTTCTGAGGCTTTAGGTTTCCTTTAACGCCAATTCCCCTTTAATCTGGTCAGACTTGTGTGATATTTTTATGATCGGACGACTTAAGGTATTTACTAGGTAGTAGTATTGTCTACTAGGAAGGTTGCACAGCCTGTCATTGACATGATGGTTTATTTTCATACAAACATCTTGTTGTCATTTGGTTTCCTCCACTATATGCTTGTTCTGAACCCTGATCTTTCTCCTATGTCAGGTACCCTTATGGAGCTGGGTATCTCTCCTATTGTCACCTCTGGGCTGATCATGCAGCTTCTAGCTGAGCTAAAATTATTGAGGTCGGTGATACTCCTAAAGATAGAGCCCTTTCAACGGTGCTCAGAAATGTGAGTGTTCTGTATTATTATAAGTGTTTGCTGGTGCTCTCTATTGTCTTAACGAGAGTCAGTTTTGCTGCTTACCTCTCTATAGATTTTAAGGGACGGACATGACCTAACACTTCCTTGTCTAAAGCTATTTGTTAAGGAGAACTAAACCAACATTTTGAATAATTCTATTCTGAAAACCCCCCTAAAGGTTTGTACACACGTGCGATCGCTGGTCCCAACCTGACGCACGAGTGTACGAACATCTATTTCGCCCGATAATCAAACCCGTGTATGGCACTTTATCGAAACCGAGCGCTGTTTCGGCCGATAAAGTGCCCATTCACGGTCCAATTATAGGCCGAAATGGACGTTCGTACATTGTTCGTTTGCGGGTCGGGCCGCGATTGCACATGTGTACAAACCTTTAGAATCCAAAAACGGGAATTCTCACTCCAGTAAATGGCATTAAAGTTAATCCGCTGGATAACTGGGCAAGATAACTGTGTGTATGTGCACTGTCTGGCCATATGCCTAATAGTCACACACTCCTCTGCCTAATATGGACTTTAACTGGATTGGTTAGAGATTACTAGTTGGCGTGGGACCTGCTGTTACAAGTTAATGGAGTTCTATTAGGTATTGGCATGTGCAAAGAACACAGTGTCAGGGACCACACTGCTATACTGAAATGCTGGGAAATAAAAAACACAAATACCATGTTCTAAAGGTAATTTCCCAGCACCTTCATTAAGTGAGAGGGGAGACCACCGATATTAAAGTGCTCTGCCTTCTGTATTCAGTGTGGTTATGGAGCTTTGTTGTTATTAATACAAGATTTTTTGTTTTTGTGTTCTAAATAGTGTTCGCATGATAATTACCATCGGTCAAGCCATTGTCTACGTCATGACAGGGATGTATGGAGATCCTTCAAAATGGGCGCTGGCATCTGCCTGCTTATCACTATCCAGGTAAAACATATTGGTCCTGTAGAAGGTGCCTTGATATTCCTGTAACCCTTCTGTAGATCATATCACATTTAATATTCTTTTTATTACGTACCTTTCTCCCCAGCTCTTTGTTGGCCGGTCTGATTGTCTTGCTTCTGGATGAATTGCTACAGAAGGGTTATGGTCTGGGCTCTGGAATCTCCCTCTTCATCGCTACAACATCTGTTGAAACCATCGTGTGGAAGGCCTTCAGTCCAACAACTGTAACACACAGGACAGAGGTAAAATTTTAATGTTTGTATTCAAATTTGGAATAAATGAGAGGGTTCATCCTGAAACAAAACAATGCCCCTTGTCTTTATATGTAATTCCTAATCAAGATACACACTGAATGTACATTACAGAGAGCACTGCAGTTACTGCCGTTTCCTTCAGTCACCCAGAAAGTGAGAAATTCTACATCATGTACTTTACTCTCTCCCTTTGTCACAGGGAGATACAAACAAAATTAGGAGGGAGGTTTCTGTAGTGTAAACTTTAATTGAATTTAAATTTTATCCGAATAAGCCAGATTTTATCGCATTTTTTAAGTATACTGATAGTTACATACAAACCAAGTGTTAACTACATTTTGTAGTTTCCTTTAAGGCAGGGAATTTTTTCTTTAAAGGTGCACTCCATAAATAGCACACATTTAGTGGACACCTTCATGTAAAACTAGATCTGCAGGACCTACAAGACTAACTCTTCATTCTTGTTTTCATATGCATAGGTACGGAGTTTTGAGGGAGCAATTATCGCTCTGTTTCACTTGCTCGCCACACGCACCGATAAAGTCCGTGCTCTAGGGAGGCTTTCTACCGCCAGAATCTACCCAACCTCATGAACCTCATTGCTACTATTTTTGTGTTTGCTGTAAGTGATATACTTACTCCAGGTAATTATAAAGCTTATTTTAACTTTTGTCAAAAAGAATGTGCTTAATGTTAGTCTATTTCCCACTGAGCCTTTTAGATCTACCCCATCAGCCAGTAGGTGTGATAAATTAAGTGTTAAGAATTGTTTTCTGTAAAATCCAGTGAAATCTTTCCTCATTTAGGGCTAGGCCACACTAGCGCGTTGTTGCTGCGTTTTGTGACTGCAGTTGCCATTTTATTTATAATGTAAATTGCAGGAAGTTGACCCCACTGTGCACTGCGATCCATTGATATTTTTGAACACACGATCACCTGGTCCGTTTTTTGTTCAAAATTGCACTTAATTCAAGTCATGGAAGCGCATTTAATGGCGGACACAATGCAAGTGCATGCGGAGTAAACGCACATCGCTATTTTGTGCATTGTAGTGTGAGCTCAACCTTACCAGCGAATATCAAATGCACACGCGCTTATATTATTATATAATATTAATTGTCATATGGCTGCACGCCTCACAACCAAAGTATTACCTCAATGCTTTCCCATATGGAATATAAAAAACCAATGCATGTAAGTGCACTCTGGAGGTCTCATTTTCAAAACAATTGATGCTTTATCAAGCGCGTATTAGCTCGCAGGAATTTAACCCTTTGAGTAAATCATTCATTTGTTTTGATAACAAATTTCTCCAGAGGCACCTTATATTTAAGGACAACTAAAGACTCAGAAAAACATTGAATAAAGGCAGGTCTCCTTGATATGAAAAACAGTAATTAGTGTCTCACTATCATTTTAATATGGTTGTTGAGAAATGCAACTTTCTACCATGTGGTTTGTTGTCTTATTTACCAGTGTTTCTGGTATCGCACAGTGTGGTCACTGACCATTATGTTCTGTACACATGCTCAGTCCAAGTATACTGCAGGAATTTTACAGTTGGTCACACCCACTAGTAGACCTCTAGCCAATCCTTTTACAGGGCAGAATAGGCAAGGGAGCATGTGATCATTGGTGTGGCCAGTCATTGTACATACAAAGTTATTTCATCCAGTTCTTCAAGTGGTAACATTACTTTAATGCTTATTTACTGTATTGGTTTTTTAAAGTGTATTTGGTTTTTATACAGTGGTATATATTAAGAATTCTGGAGTGTAAAAATTTGGGTTTAGTTTTCCTTTGATTGGTTTGTTTATATTATATATAATGCCCCAAGCGTTTTTGACATTTTTCAAAAAGTAAGAAACTGATCATAGAGAGATTGTTTCCTAAATAATTTTTTGTAGTTATTTTGCTTTAGGTTGCTTTAGATGGATCTACCAATCAAACTGCTCAGGTACCGGGCCGTACACAACTTACCCAATCAACTCTTTTACACCTCTAACATCCAATATCTCTTCAGTCTGCCCTGGTTTCAAATCTCTACGTCATTTCCCGATGCTCTCTGCCCGCTTCAGTGGCAATTTCTGGTCAACTTATAGGCACAATGGTCGTAAGTATATTGAGATAACCTACACTAAAGACTATTTTTAAAGGTCATTCACAAATAAAGCAATTGTTTTGAATATGACAATAAACTGTTATGGTGAGGTCCTTTGAAATTATTTTTTAAGGATGCTAAACCACTGGGGGTCCAGCTAGGGCCTACCTCGTCGGTGGGTTATGTTATTATCTTGTCACCACACGGAACGTTTGGGTTCGGTCTAGATGATCCTGTCACTGCTGTAGTCTACATTGTCTTTATGGCTGGGATCTTGTGTCCTCTTCTCCAAGGCTTGGATCGCGGTTCTGGATCACTCTGCCAATGTGTAAGTGTCTGGCCTACTTGAAGAGCTTTAATCTGTAATCGATCAACTGTAGCATTTTTTTAAACATTTGTTAGTTTCATTTAGGTTGCAAAACAACTTAAAGAACAGCAGAGTGTCGAGAGGTCACCGTGGACTGTCCTGGTCCATAGAGCTCATAGGTACGTAACTCTGCTTTTATGCATCAAATAACCAGTATTCATGGCATTCTTTATTTGGATCTCTACTATCTACTACGATCTTTGATTAAAGTTATTTTAAAGGGACTCAAACCCACATAAATCAGTTTAAGTATGTGCAATCTTCTATTATTCAGGGAGGAGAGAACGCTTATCCCACTACCTGTGAATAATTGGACGCTCGGTGGCTGGAACTTACCTTACCGCGCTCCTCTTGCAAGCCGCTCCTGCACTGACAGCGCTCTGTCCCAACACTCCCAATCTAGCGCATGCGCGCCACTCAAAGATAGGCACGCGATCGGACAGAACAGCTGTTAGATATCAGGAGAGCTTTGCGAGAGAGCGCGGTAAGGTAAGTTCAGGTCCCCGAGCAAACTATTATTCACAGGGAGGTGGAATACGTTCTCACCTCCCTGTTGAATATAGAAAACGGATGCCAAATCTTAAAACTGGATTTAGTGTTCCTTTAAGAACCTCCATAATTACAAAACAATGAAAGGCAACCGATAGTTCGCTTTGGGGAAACCGTTTTCTGAAGCTTGCATTAACAAAAATTTTTTTTATATTACTAATGGCTAAACACGTTAACAACTTTCACAGCTGTTAAATTGCCAGCTAATTCTGATTTTCTGAAAATTGCTGATTTTATTGGCCGTTAGTGGTAATATTTTCTCTTTGCCAGGGAGTGATTCGAATATGTTGTGTTCGAATTGTGCCGTTAATCAAATGTTTCTGAACGATTGTTGCTGCAAATTAACAACACAAAGGCACAATTCGGTCACCTCTTCTTAACAAGCATGTGAATCTTAAAGAGCATCTATACCGAAAAATAGGTTATTTTAAATTGACCATAAACTGGAAACTAACCTTCCCAACCACACTGTATCATCTTTTTTGGATTGATCTCCCCATTTCTTTAGATATCCAATCTAAACTTCTTATATTTCAGCTGTCAATACAATTCTTTGCTTTGCAAAAACTATTCTTCTGTGAGTAGTTTATCTGTAGCTAGAATGTGACAGAGTGGAATGGTGACAGTGAATGCTGTGTGCTGTTGTGCAGGCTGACAGTTGTTGTGGGAAAAGTCAGTCGATGGCAGTGGAGTCGTTAATGAAGGGAGGTGGGGATACGGCTCTTAACATAATCAGGGAGATTCAATAAAGTTCTTTATCATTAAAAATGTGCTAACTTGCTCCAACCAATCAGATCTTATTTAACATTGAAAACTAACATCTGATTGGTTGGGGCAAAATTAGCACCATTTTAACAATAAGAACTTTTATTGAAACCGTGAATGTGTGCGGATTGAGGCATGCAGCAACACACGCACATCAGAGTGCTACTTACATGTATTAAATTATAGATTAAAGAGGCAAGCAATTTTTTCCCGTATATGTCCGTTGAAAACTGATAAAGGGGATCCTCTCACCCATATAAAAGCATTCTTAGAGGCCCTGCACATTAATATTTTTTTCCTGGGACCAATTATTGTATAATCAGCATTAAAAACACATCTTTTTGCAGTTTTCACCCGTGCCCTGACCTTTTTACTGCGTCTCCCTTACATTTTTTGGTTCATCTTTGCTGATCTTTGCATCATACATTTGTAGCGGCTTAGGTAGATTTTTGCCAGCCAATATTCCGACGTTTTGTCGCCCATAAAATCCTGCTGGCGTTTTTGCAGACAGGAGCTACTGATGTAGTTTTTTCTGATCCAGTGATAGGACATGCTGGTAAATCATGGGCGATTGTGTGGTCTCCTTGGACCACACTATTGGTATGTGGCAAACGGTTGCCTGGGAGTATTTGTCCCTGGTGTGGAAGCCCTAAGGTTTCTCACACGAAATAACCATATAATTCTCTCTGCAATGGCAGAGGCTTTGTGAACAATAAGCCATGTAAACTAGTGTATCTTTTTTATTACCATTTTCTTTTATCTCTCCAGATACATCCCAACTGCTGCTGCTTTTGAGGTCTAGCATTGGAGCACTTTCTGTCCTCGCGACTTCCTGGGGCCATTGGTCCGGAACTGGTATCCTATTGGCTGTCACCATCATCTACCAGTTTTTGAGATCTTCGTCAAAGAACAGAGCGAGGTTGGAAGTATGGGAGCTTGCTTTTCTAGTCTTTTCACCTGACTAATCACAATCATTACACAACTTGAAAACAAAATGCACACTTGTGTTTCAAGGACTAACGTGGCAGACGCAGCACCATGTTGGTCTCCAACGGTGTCCTCCAGCATATGTATTTTTTCCTCCAGCTCTGCCTTTTTTGAAATCTTGGACAATGTGCAAACTTTATTTTTTTTTTAAAGAGATTTTATTTCAATGTTAATAGCATGACTGTAGGTAGGGCGTATATTTAAGGTCTGTCCTTGAAGACCCAGCTCAACCTTGTAAGCCAACACAGGCCTGCACCAAGGAGCAGTGTTTTTTTTTTTTCCCCTTCTCTTTTTTCAATAAACTTCTTGAAACAAAGTGTTGTCCCACTTTTTCCTGCTCATAAAACTTTCTGTTATTTTTCTTCCGGACTATTAATATACTGCTGCTTGGTTATTTCTAGTTAAATGGTTATATTGATGTTGGACACTTAATCTGGATCAAAACTTTATTCCTCTTATTACCTTACAATAGGCTGAATTTTATAATTTGGTTCTAAATTCATTTAGTGATCTTTATCCTTAACACAGAATAGTCTGGAATTGCTATAGATTGTGCAGATTCCATCAAAGGGGATTAAACCATGTCCACCTTTGGTATGGCGAGCCTCAAATAGATCCTCCTATGAACTGATAGTGTAGCTTTATGTACAGTTGACATTATCCATAGAACAGACCTTTCACTACGACCACCACTAGAGTTTGACAAGCTGTTTGATTCCTATTTTTGTTTATAGTAACTTCCAGTTAAATGGGTAAAATTCGGAATGGATATTTTTGCTACAGTTGCAGGCCGTCCCTGTTCATCTTAAGAAGGTCTATTTGCGTCCACACCCAGACAAATTTGTGATAGTGTAATTTTTCACTTTTATAGTCTTCTCATGCCCTGAGGAAAGATTATTCAGGACCGTTTGGCAGTTCCTGTATTTGTTGTCATTGCTAGGCAGTGTAATTGTAACAGATACCCCAGCAGTGTTTTAATTAGATGAGCTAGCAGAGGAGCAAACACCCTAACACCTTAATGGTGGCAGCGCTGGCTGCAAGAATTGTAGTCTGTGTGTTAATGTATTTAGTTATGATGGTTCTAGGTTAACTTTGTATGCACATCAAGATCTAATCTGATTTTGCCTATTGTAATTAGAATTCTCCAGTATCCTCAGATAACTGAGAATGGAATTTTTGTTCCAACACTTATTCGCCATACACCAAAATTTCCTGCAACATTTGGGTCACTGCCTGGACAATCATTTTTTGATACTTTTTATCCCAAACTAAATAGGCCAGGATGTAAAAACTGTTTAGATAGTAGATCTGTGTAGTGTATGGCCAGTATTAGGGAACGTTTTTGTCTATTCCCCAAACAGACATGAGGATCTTTTGTGAGCAGATTTAAAGCCCTATGGGTAAGTCAACTTTTCAGGCATGCTTTTCATTCAGGCCTTTAGATGTGGCCCTTGACCTGTTAAATGAGCTTTAGGTTGATTTCTTTTAGTTAAAATGGTTACTTGAAGCGTTACACTACATATTTATCAGGCTCAGTTTTCCTGTGTTTTGATTATTTAGTATTTTTTTTCTCTTGGTTATGTCTCAAAAACGAAACAGAGGGTAGAACCGATAGTCTGTCTTGTCCTATGTAAAAGTGTAATACGGAATGTACCGCCTTATGTTTTGTTTCTGTATATTTTTGTCCCATACACATCATTTAACATTGTATAATTCATATTTTTAAAGAAGATAATCTAGAACCAATAACTGCTTTCATCTGATGGTGGTTGAAAATAAATGGATTTACAGGAAATTAACTATTCTCGCGTGTATTTATATAGTGCAAGTCAAAGTCTCCTATTAACCTGTTAACGGCACACGTAATTGGTATGTTCACCCCTCAGATGAAAACTTATATAAGGTTAATCACCCCCCAAGACTGCAATAGTTGTAAAGCTGACAGATGTAGGGCCGATCTGTTATGCGTAAAATGATGCCCTGTACACACCAGCCAATTTTTATATTGGAAAGTTCTGATTGTAACCGATCGATAGTCTGAACTACACAACTTTGGAAAAATCCCTGGTGATTGGCCCAAAATACAGGCAAGTGTGTGTTCACTGTCCTTGTGACAGATTTAACCCCACCTTCCTGCACCTTCCCTTTTTGGCATAGGGCTCACCTAAATTGTTTCTGCGGGGGTTCACCAACAGTCCCATGTGTTCCTACCCCCTGCCCATCCTTTGTACAGTCTTATAAAAAGGAAGTAGTTGCACAAACAAAATGATTATCTATTCACTATGCAGCTTTGACCAACCCCATGATAAATTAGACAGCCGGAGAGACCTAGAAACAGAAATTCGTGACCAATCAATGGTTTTGCTGTGTATTGCAATTTTTTGCCAACCAACCCTTCATCAGGTGCATAGGAATTTTTACTGCTGGTTTTTATAATAGTGGATGTAATTTACATTAAGGTTTTCTTAAAACAGGCAAAATATTCCATTGAATCAAGGGTCACTATACTCACTATACTACTCTCAAATCCCCCTCCTTGTGAATAATATACGCTCGGGGGACCTGGAACTTACCTTACCGCCGCTCCAACTCGCAGCCGCTTCTTCACTGAACAGCTGTTCTCTCCCGATCACGCCCCTATCTTTTGTATTGCGCGCATGCGCCTAAGATAGGGCGTGCAGTCGGGACAGAGCGGCTTGTCAGTGAAGGAGCGGCTTGCGAGTGGATTGCGGTAAGGTAAGTTCCAGGTCCCCCGACGTAATATTATTCACATGGAGGCGGGGAATAAGCGTTCTCCCTCCCTGTGAATAATACAAACGTTATGGCAAATGTTATTTTTGGGGTTTAGTGTTTCTAAGCTCTTCAGGGCAGGGCCTGATGTGAATGTATCATGTATTGTTAAAGCACCACGAACATGTTGGCGCTATATAAATCCTCAATAATAATAACTATAACAATCTCTGTTTGGGATGGAAAGATATAGAATTGTGGTGGGGTTCTACCTTGCCAAACATTCCTGCAATGTTTCTGCCTTGCCCATCATATTGCAATCAATAATAAGAACTGATCGGGTGTTTTTCAGATGTTGCAGGAACGTCTTTAAGAAAGAGAAACGTTTGCCCACATTAAACCAGTAAAAGGTAACATCTGATATGGTTTCTGCATATTAATCAAACAGGAACCATTTTAAAACGATTTATTATATCAGCCCCTTCATTTGTGGTTGAGACGCTTCCTCTGAGCGGAATTATAAATGTTTTGGCCTCATGTTGTTTGTGAACACCAGGTGGCACTTTTGCTCTATATTATAATGGTGGGAATCACTGGCTGATACCAATAGTCCTACCACGTTTAGCCGATCGGATAAACAGGTTATTCAATAAAAGTTCTTATCGTTAAAAATGTGCTAATTTTGCCCACCACCAATCCGATGTTAGCTTTCAATGTTAAATAAGATCTGATTGGTTGGGGTAAAATTGCACCATTTTTTAACGATAAGAACTTTTATTGAATCTCCCTGTATGTCTCTTACACAAACTATTTTAAGGACATTTCAGGGCACCAATCAGGGACAGTATGAAGCATGTACTTATCCTTCATATTCAGTTTTTTTTTCTTTCCCTTTTATAGTACCAACCACCATATTGGGACAGAGGCATTTTTTTTAGAGCTTGTCCCATATAAATGTTCTGTCACTGGGTAAGTTGTGGCTATGAGACTTGTGTGCATGTGCACACCTACTGGCCACACCTCTCAACCTCAATCACATCGTGTTGTAGTGCTGTGTACGGTTGGCTAGAGACTTGTGGTGACAGGACAGAATAGTACGCATCTACTCTAGTTTATTGGACTGGACAGAATGAGTACCAGCTACTCTAGTTTAATTGGGACTGGACAGAAATGAGTAACAGCTACTCTAGTTAATTGGTGACTGACAGAATGAGTACCAGCTACTCTATTAATTGGTGACTGGACAGAATGAGTCCAGCTACTCTAGTTAATTGAGGCTGGGGCAGAAATGAGTCACCAGCTACTCTAGTTAGATGGTGACTGGACAGATGAGTACCAGCTACTCTATATTGGTGACGGACAGAATGAGTACCAGCTACTCTAGTTAATTGGTGAGTGAGACAGATTGAGTACCAGCTACTCTAGTTAATTGGAGACTGGACAAATGAGTACTACTACTCTAGTTAATGGTTGACTGGACAATGATTACTCAGCTACTCTAGTTTTAATTGGTGACTGGACAGAATGAGTACTAGCTACTCTAGTTAATTGGTGACTGACAGAATGAGTACCAGCTACTCTAGTTAATTGTTGACTGGACAATTGAGTACCAGCTACTCTATTAATTGGAGACTGGACAGAAGAGTACCAGCTACTCTAGTTTAATTGGTGACTGACAGATTGAGTACCAGCTACTCTAGTTAATGGTGACTGGACAGAATGAGTACCAGCTACTCTAGTTTAATTGGTGACTGGACAGAATGAGTACCAGCTACTCTAGTTAATTGGTGACTGGACAGAATGAGTACCAGCACTATAGTTAATGGTGACTGGACAGAATGAGTACCCAGCTACTCTAGTTAATTGGTGACTGGACAGTAATGAGTACCAGCTACTCTAGTTATTGGTGACATGGACAGAATGAGTTACCAGCTACTCTAGTTAATTGGTGACTGGACAGAATGAGTACCACGCTACTCTAGTAATTGGAGGCTGGGCAGAATGAGTATCCAGCTCTCTAGTTTAATTGGTACTGGACAGAATTGAGTACCACTACTCTAGTTAATTGGTGACTGGACAGAATGAGTAACTAGCTACTCTAGTTAATTGGTGACTGGGACAGAATGAGTACTAGCTACTCTAGTTAATTGGTGACTGGACAGCTGAGTACTAGCTACTCTAGTTAATTGTGACTGGACAGATTGAGTACAGCTACTCTTAGTTATTGGTGACTGGACGATGAGTACCACTACTCTAGTTAATTGGTGAGTGACAGATTGAGTACCAGCTACTCTAGTTAATTGGAGACGGACAGAATGAGTATCACTACTCTAGTTATGGACTGGACGAATGAGACTAGCTACTCTGTTATTGGTGACTGGACAGAATGAGTACTAGCTACTTAGTTAATTGGTGACTGGACAGAATGGTACCAGCTCTCTCTAGTTAATTGGTGACTGACAGATTGAGTACCAGCTACTCTAGTTAATTGGTGACTGGACAGATGAGTACCAGCTACTCTAGTTAAGTGGTGACTGGACAGAATGAGTACACGCTACTCTAGTTAATTGGTGACTGGATCAGGAATGAGTACCAGCTACTCTAGTTAATTGGTGACTGGACAGAATGAGTACCAGCTACTCAGTTAATTGGTGACTGGACAGAATGAGTCCAGTACTCTAGTTAATTGGTGACTGGACAGAATGAGTACCAGCTACTCTAGTTAATTGGTGACTGGAACATAATGAGTACTAGCTCTTCTAGTTAATTGGTGACGGACAGAAGAGTACTAGCTACTCTAGTTAATTGGTGACTGGACAGAATAGTACTAGCTACTCTAGTTAATTGGTGACTGGACAGAATGAGTACTAGCTACTCTAGTTAATTGGTGACTGGACAGAATGAGTACTAGCTACTCTAGTTAATTGGTGACTGGACAGAATGAGTACTAGCTACTCTAGTTAATTGGTGACTGGACAGAATGAGTACTAGCTACTCTAGTTAATTGGTGACTGGACAGAATGAGTACTAGCTACTCTAGTTAATGTGTGACTGGACAGAATGAGTACTAGCTACTCTAGTTATTGGTGACTGGACAGAATGAGTACTAGCTACTCTAGTTAATTGGTGACTGTACAGAATGAGTACCAGCTACTCTAGTTAATTGGTGACTGGACAGAATGAGTACCAGCTACTCTAGTTAATTGGTGACTGGACAGAGTGTGAACAAAAAGACACAAAAAGTAAAAACTTTAAAGGACACATCCATGTTAGTAATGCAGGTAATAAGTAAAATAGTGTCAGGTTACTGACATGTGACCAGTTTTTTGTTTAAAGGTGGACATGCCCTTTAAAGTATCTAGAATTAAAGACAATATGATCCATAAAATATGGATAAATGTTATGTATAGACATTGTCAATACAATATCTAATGTCAACTAAGGCGTAAATGATATAAATATACTAGATAATGCACCCCCTACTTGTAAATTTAAGGATATGAGATGGCACCTCGGTGTTCCGTGCCCTTTATAAAAGCACTCGGACAGATATTAATGTTACCGAGGAGTTCCGTGACCTATAAAAGTACGAGGCTGCAGGCCGATTATAACATTATTATGTTCAGTTGGCCCCATAGAAAAGTTGTAAGGGGGTAGATTAAAAAGGTTATTATTCTGTAACTATAACAAGAAAACTTGTGAGGGTAGAATTTCCCTTTAAGCCTTTAAGAAAAAAGAATTTCTTAGGGTTAGAACCCCACTATGTGCGCTGCTTTCCGTTTTCCTTTTGCGTGCGTTTTGCGAATCGCAACGTAATTTAAATATAATGGAAAATTGCGAGAATCAGTTCTCACTTTATAATTTGCATTCCGAATCTTTCAGTCTGTTTTTTATCCCCACGATTTTTGGTCTGTGTGTGTAAGATTCGTACTTTGATAAATCGTCTATAAAAATAAAAACCGTGGGCACGCGCGGACAAGCTTATTTATCGCATTATTTTTTTGCGTATTCTCTGGTATTTCCTGTTGATTTTCCATAAACTGCACACAAAGCAAATGAAGCGGAAATGTGTACCCATAAAAATGTGCGTGTTGTTAACCCACAAAAGTACCGGAACGCAGAAAAAAACACATTTTCCAAAAACACAGGCAAAACGGAATACATTCTGTATTACATACGTTCTGTATTACATACGTTCTGTATTACATACGTTCTGTATTCCGTTTTGCCTGGTTTTGGACAATGCGTTTTTTTTCTGCGTTCCAGGCATAATCTTAATTCACTTATTTCCTATCAGTACCTCTACATTACTGGTGGGTCTTGGCGCTCAACTCGCCTTTAACTTCTTAACATTCTTTTTTTAAACCTCAATAGAGATGACGAACTTAAGGAAGTTCAGCTTGGAAGTTTCGGAAACTAACCCATTAAAGGTAATTGAAGATAATAGTTTAAAAAGTTCAGTAAATGAAAGATAAAACTAACAATGGTAACTTACTGTAAATGGCTGTGGCACCTAGGAAATGGTCTGGGGAAACATGTCACTATCTCCAAAACTCGTTTAAACCACTTCTTTCTTCAAGATCGGGCAATTGTCGGGTTTCTGCATGCTACATTCAAGGGTTATGAAAATTGAACGAAACATTCGATGGGTTCCAATTGAAGGAAACATTCGAGGGTTAACGAAAATTTAAGGAACCATTCAAGGGTTACGGAAAATTGAGAGAAACATTCGAGGGTTACGAAAATTGAAGAAACATTCGAGGGTTACGGAAAATAAACGAAACATTCAAGGGATACGGAAATTGAACAAAACATCGAGCGTTATAGAAAATTGAAGGAAAACTTCAAGGGTTACGGAAAATTGAACGAAACATTCGACGTTATAAAAATTGAAGGAAACATTCGAGGGTTACGGAAAATTGAACGAAACATTCGAGTGTTATAGAAAATTGAACGAAACATTCAAGGGTTACGGAAAATTGAAGGAAACATTCGCGCTTATAGAAAATTGAAGGAAACATTCGAGGGTTACGGAAAATTGAACGAAACATTCGAGGGTTACGAAAATTGAAGGAAACATTAGAGGGTTATAGAAAATTGAACGAAAAACATTCAAGGGTTACGGAAAATTGAAGGAAACATTAGAGGTTATGGAAAATGAACGAAACTTCGGCGTTATAGAAAATTGAACGAAACATTCAAGGTTACGGAAATTGAAGGAAACATTCAAGGGTACGGAAAATTGAACGAACATTCGAGCGTTATAGAAAATTGAAGGAAACATTCAAGGGTTATGGAAAATTGAATGAAACATTCGAGCGTTATAGAAAATTGAACGAAACATTCAAGGGTTACGGAAAATTGAAGGAAACATTCAATGGTTACGGAAATTGAACAAAACTTCAGGGTTACGGAATTGAACAAACATTCGAGCGTTATAGAAAATTGAAGGAAACATTCAAGGGTTACGGAAAATTGAACGAAACATTCGAGCGTTATAGAAAATTGAACGAAACTTCAAGGGTTACGGAAAATTGAAGGAAACATTCAAGGGTTACGGAAAATTGAACGAAACATTCGAGTGTTATAGAAAATTGAAAGGAAACATCAGGGTTACGGAAAATTGAACGAAACATTCAAGGTTACGGAAAATTGAACAAAACATTCGAGCGTTATAGAAAATTGAAGGAAACATTCAAGGGTTACGGAAAATTGAACAAAACATTCAGGGTTACGGAAAATTGAACAAAACATTCGAGCGTTATAGAAAATTGAGGAAACATTCAAGGGTTACGGAAAATTGAACTAAACATTCGAGCGTTATAGAAAATTGAACGAAACATTCAAGGTTACGGAAAATTGGAGAAACATTCAAGGGTTACGGAAAATTGAACGAAACATTCGAGTGTTATAGAAAATTGAAGGAAACATTCAAGGGTACGGAAAATTGAACGAAACATTCGAGCGTTATAGAAATTGAAGGAAACATTCAGGGTTACGGAAAATTGAATGAAACATTCGAGCGTTATAAAAATTGAACGAACATTCAAGGGTTACGGAAAATTGAACGAAACATTCGAGCGTTATAGAAAATTGAAGAAACATTCAAGGGTTACGGAAAATTGAAGGAAACATTCAAGGGTTCGGAAAAAATTGAACGAAACATTCGAGTGTTATAGAAAATTAAGGAAACATTCAAGGGTTACGAAAATTGAAGGAACATTCAAGGGTTACGGAAAATTGAACGAAACATTCGAGTGTTATAGAAAATTGAAGGAAACATTCAAGGGTTACGGAAATTGAACGAAACATTCAAGGGTTACGGAAAAATGAACAAAACATTCGAGCGTTATAGAAAATTGAATGAAACATTCAAGGGTTACGGAAAATTGAAGGAAACATTCGAGCGTTATAGAAAATGAACGAACCATTCGAGCGTATAGAAAATTGAAGGAAACATTCGAGCGTTATAGAAAATTGAAGGAAACATTCGAAGGTATGGAAAATTAAACAAAACGTTCAAGGGTTATCAAAAATCGGATATTTCATTTGAGAGTTACCAAATTTTTAGGCTACATTTCACGGTTTATTGAAAATCGAACATTACATTCGAGTGTTACCAAATTTGACTGTTACATTCGATAATTATTGAAATAAGTCTGTGAGTTCAGAAAACCAAACTAGTTCGGAAAGTTCAAGTTCATCCAACTCATAAAGTTCGGCAAGAACTTGGGTTCGGATTGTGTCCATCATTTAACCTCAAATCTTTGCCTTACGACATTCACACTCATCTTTGCTGGCCATAAATTGAATTACAACTGAATACAAATTTCTAAACCAAATGACATTTTGTGCACTACATGCTACTGTACATTGCTACAAAGGTTAGAGGTTGGAGCCCACTAATATCTAATCTTGCACTTATGTTGAGATTATTACAACTACCAACAACCTTTTAAAAGCTGGTGCTTGGGATATATTTTTAAGTATATACAAAGTATGGCGAAGATGCTCAGTAACCTGTTTAGCACACATGCAGGGAGATTCATAAAAGTTCTTATCGTTTAAAATGGTGCTAATTTTGCCCCAACCAATCAGATCTTATTTAACTTTGAAAGCTAAAATCTGATTGGTTGGGGCAAAATTAGCACCATTTTAAACGATAAGAACTTTTATTGAATAACCCTGAAAGTATGGTGAAGATGCCCAGTATCCCGTTTAGTTTTAGTGGATTTAAACCTAAATTGTGACCCTTATATATCAGGGAGTCAATAATCATTTCAATTATTTACTTTTAAATCCAAAACCAACAACATGTTAACATTTTCTAATCACCAAAATTTCCCTTGTGTAACACAGTACTCCTATTACTAGAATACATAAATATCTTCATACATTTGTAAAGGTAAAAACAACAACATTAAATCATTCATAATACTGAGTATATAATCAAGTCCAAAATGCATGCATCTTATTGCACGTAATCCGAATTAATTGCACACATATCCAAATGTTAAAAGGATCTGATTGGTTGGGGCAAAATTAGCACCATTTTAAATGATAAGAACTTTAATTGAATAACCCTGTTAGTATATACACTGTACATTGTATACTACATACTAATACATACAGTAACTATATTTATTAATACTAATAGATACAGTAAATATAGTATATATAAAATACACATGGCCGCCATACCCATGAAACAGGTTAAAAATCCTGCTCAGGGCGTTACAATCCTGTCTAATAGAAGTTATGATGGCACACTCCTGATGCACCATAACTTCTATTATAGGGGAATGTCACCCAGATTAATTCACATACATTACATACATATAGTACATACAGTGTATCCATCATACTAACATTACATAATTACGATACTACTTACATACAGTGAATCCTCATAACATACATTACAAAGACATACAGTAATTACAGTGTATCCTCATACATACATTACATACAGTACGAATACATACATTACATACGTGTATCCATCATACATACATTACTACAATACGAATACATACAGTACATACAGTGTATCTATCATACAACATTACATACAGTACAAGACATACAGTAATTACAGTGTATCCCCGGGATACGCAGTGCCGCGGGCCACTCGGGGGGGAGGCCGCTTCTTCACTAACAGCTGTTCTCTCCCGATCACCGCCCTATCTTTTGTTATTGCGCGCAATGCGCCAAGATAGGGCGTGCAGTCGGGACAGGAGCGCTGTCAGTGAAGGAGCAGCGGCGAGTGGATTGCGGTAAGGTATTTCCAGGTCCCCCGGCGTAATATTATTCACATGTGAGTGGGGGAATAAGCGTATCTCAGCCAGGCCCCTCCCTGTGAATAATACAAACGTATGGCAAATAGTTATTTTTTGGGGTTTAGTGTTTCCTTTAAGCTCTTCAGGGCAGGGCCTGATTGTGAATGTATCATGTAATTGTAAAGCACCACAGAACATGTTGGCGCTATAAAATCCTCAATAATAATAACTATAACATCTCTGTTTGGGATGGGAAAGATATAGAATTTAGTGGTGGGGTTCTACCTTGCCAAACATTCCTGCAATGTTTTCTGCCTTGCCCATCATATTGCAATCAATAATAAAACTGATCGGGTGATTTTTCAGATGTTGCAGGAACGCCTTTAAGAAATGAGAACGTTTGCCCACATTAAACCAGTAAAAAGGTAACATCTGATTGGTTTCCTGCATATTAATCAAACAGGAGAACCTTTAAAACGATTTATTATTATCCTCCCCTTCATTTGTGGTTGAGACGCTTCTCTCGACTCGGAATTATAAATGTTTTGGCCCTCATTTAGTTTGTGAACACCAGGTGGCACTTTTGCTCTATATTATTAATGGGGGAATCACTGGCTGATACCAATAGTCACTACCACCGTTTAGGCCCGATCGGATAAACAGGTTATTCAATAAAAGTTCTTATCGTTAAAAAATGGTCTAATTTTGCCCAACCAATCCGATTTTAGCTTTCAAATGTTAAATAAGATCTGATTGGTTGGGGTAAAATTAGCACCATTTTTTAACGATAAGAACTTTTATTGAATCTCCCTGTATGTCTCTTACACAAACTATTTTAAGGATCTGTCAGGGCACCAATCAGGGGACAGTATGAAGCATGTACTTTCCTTCCTCATATTCAGTTTTTTTTTTCTTCCCTTTTATCGTACCAACCACCATATTGGGACAGAGGCATTTTTTTTAGAGCTTGTCCCATATAATGGTCTTCCCCACTGGGTATTGTGGGCTATGAGACTTGTGTGCATGTGCAACCTACTGGCCACACCTCTCAACCTCAATCACAGTCGTGGTTGTAGTGCTGTGTAACGGTTGGCTAGAGACTTTGTGGTGACAGGACAGAATGAGTACGCACTCTAGTTAATTGGTGACTGGACAGAATGGTACCCAGCTTCCTCTATTTTAATTGGTACTGAAGACAGAATTACCACTACTCTAGTTAATTGGGACTGACAGAATGAGTACCAGCTACTTCTAGTTTTAATTGGTGACTGGACAGAAGAGTACCACCTACTCTATTTAATTGGAGGCTGGGCAGAATGTACCAGCTACTCTAGTTAATTGGTGACTGGACAGATTGAGTACCAGCTCCTCTAGTTAATTGGTGACTGGACAGAATGAGTACCAGCTACTCTAGTTAATTGGTGAGTGGACAGAATTGAGTACCAGCTACTCTATGTATTGGAGACTGGACAGATGTACATCTACTCTATTAATTGGTACTGCCAGATGAGTACAGCTACTCTAGTTAATTGTTGACTGGACAAATGGAGTACTAGCTACTCTAGTTAATTGGTGACTGGACAGAATGAGTACCAGCTACTCTAGTTAATTGGTGACTGGACAAATTGAGTACCAGCTACTCTAGTTATTGGAGACTGGACAGAATTGAGTTACCAGCTACTCTAGTTAATGGTGACTGGACAGATTAGTACCAGCTACTCTAGTTTAATTGGTGACTGGACAGAATGAGTACAGCAATACTCTAGTTAATTGGTGACTGGACAGAATGATACCACTACTCTATAATTGGTGACTGACAAATGAGTACCAGCTACTCTAGTTAATTGGTGACTGGACGAATGGAGAGTACCAGCTCCTCTAGTTTATTGGTGACTGACAGAATGAGTACCAGCTACTCTAGGTTAATTGGGACTGACAGAATAGTACCAGCTACTCTAGTTATTTGGTGACTGCAGAATGAGTACCAACGCCTACTCTAGTTAATTGGAGGCTGGGCAGAAATGAGTACCACTCACACTCTATTTAATGGTGACTGGACGATTGAGTACCAGCTACTCTAGTTAATTGGTGACTGGACAGAATGAGTACTAGTACTCTAGTTAATTGGTGACTGACAAGAATTAGTACTAGCTACTCTAGTTAATTGGTGACTGCAGCATGAGTACTAGCTACTCTAGTTAATTGGTGACTGGACAGATTGAGTACAACAGCTACTCTAGTAATGGTGACTGGACAAATGAATCCAGCTACTCTAGTTAATTGGTGAGTGACATTGAGTACCAGCTACTCTAGTTAATTGGAGACTGGACAGCTGATATCTTCACTAGTTAATTGGTGACTGGGACCAGAATGAGTACTATTCTACTCTAGTAATTGGTGACTGGACAGAATGAGTACTAGCTACCTAGTTTAATTGGTGACTGGAACAGATGAGTACCAGCTACTTCTAGTTAATTGGTGACCTGGACGAGAATGTGAGTACCAGCTACTCTAGTTAATAGGTGACTGGACAGATTGAGTACCAGCTACTCTTTAATTGGTGACTGGACAGAATGAGTACCAGCTCCTCTAGTTAATTGTGACTGGACAAGAATGAGTACCGCTACTCTATATTAATTGGTGACTGACGAATGGAGTACCAGCTACTCTATTTAATTGGTGACTGGACAGAATGAGTACAGCTACTCTAGTTAATTGGTGACTGGACAGAATGAGTACCTAGCTACTCTAGTTAATTGGTGACTGGACAAAATGAGTACTAGCTACTCTAGTTATTGGGTGACTGGACAGAATGAAGTACTAGCTACTCTAGTTAATTGGTGACTGGACAAAGTGAGTACTAGCTACTCTATTTAATTGGTGACTGGACAGAATGATTACTAGCTACTCTAGTTAATTGGTGACTGGACGAATGAGTACTACTACTCTAGTTAAATTGGTGCTGATGACAAATGAGTCTAGCTACTCTAGTTAATTGGTGACTGGACAGAATGAGTCTACTACCTCAAGTAATTGGTGACGGATAGAATGATTACTAGCTACTCTAGTTAATTGGTGACTGGACAGACAATGAGTACTAGCTATCTGTTAAATTGGTGACTGACAGAATAGAACTCGCTACTCTAGTTATGGTGATGTACAGAATGAGTACAGCACTTACTCGATTTATTGGTGACTGGACAGAATGATCCCTTTTTTTGTGATGGACAGAGTTAACAAAAAGACACAAAAAGTAAAAACTTTAAGGACACATCCATGTTAGTATGCAGGTAATAAGTAACTATGTCAGGTTACTGACATGTACCAGTTTTTTGTTTTAAAGGTGGACATGCCCTTTAAAGTATCTAAATTAAAGACAATATGATCCATAAAATATGGATAATGTTTATTATAGACATTGTCAATAAATATCTAATGTCAAACTAAGCAGCGTAATGATATAATTACTAGATAATGCACCC
This sequence comes from Hymenochirus boettgeri, assembly GCA_019447015.1. Classification (NCBI taxonomy): domain Eukaryota; kingdom Metazoa; phylum Chordata; class Amphibia; order Anura; family Pipidae; genus Hymenochirus; species Hymenochirus boettgeri. The sequence goes on along the minus strand of CM033472.1, from coordinate 257,033,304 downwards.
CCTACTGTAATTCTAAGATAATGAGATGGCACCTCGGTTTCCGTCCCTTTATAAAGCACTCGGCCAATATTAGATGTTACCGAGGAGTTCTGACCATATAAAGTACGAGGCTGCAGGCCGATTATACATTATTAGTCAGTTGGCCCCATAGAAAGTTGTAGGGGGTAATTAAAGGTTATTATTCTGTAACTATAACAGAAAACTTTGTGAGGGGGTAGAATTTCCCCTTAGCCTTTAAGAAAAAAGAATTTCTTAGGTTAGACCCCCACTATGTGCGCTGCTTTCCGTTTTCCATTTTGCGTGCGTTTTTGCGAATCGCAACGTAATTTAAAATATAATGGAAATTGCGAGAATCAGTTCTCACTTTATAATTTGCATTCCGAATCTTTTCAGTCGTTTTTTTATCCCCACGATTTTTGGTCTGTGTGTGTCAGATCGTACTTTGATAAAATCGTCTATAAAATAAAAACCGTGGGCAACGCGCGAACAGCTTATTTATCGCATTATTTTTTGCGTATTCTCTGGTATTTCCTGTTTGATTTTCCATAAACTGCACACAAAGCAAATGAGCGAAATGTGTACCCATAAAAATGTGCGTGTCTTGTATACCCACAAAAGTACCGGACGCAGAAAAAAAACACATCATTTTCCAAAACACAGGCAAAACGGAATACATTCTGTATTACATACGTTCTGTATTACTACGTTCTGTATTACATACGTTCTGTATCCGTTTTGCCTGGGTTTTGGACAATGCGTTTTTTTTGCGTTCCAGGCATAATCTTATTCACTTATTTCCTCCCTATCAGTACCTCTACATTACTGGTGGGTCTTGGCGCTCAACTCGCCTTTAACTCTTAACATTCTTTTTTTTTAAACCTCAATAGAGATGGACGAACTTAAGGAGTTCAGCTTGGAAGTTCGGAAACTACCCTGTAAAGGTAATTGAAGATAATAGTTTAAAAAGTTCAGATAATGAAAGATAAACCTCAATGTAACTTACTGTAAATGGCTGTGGCACCTAGGAAATGGTCTGGGGAACATGTCACTATCTCCAAACTCGTTTAAAACACTTCTTTCTTCAAGATCGGGCAATTGTCGGGTTTCTGCATGCTACATTCAAGGGTTATGGAAAATTGAACGAAACATCGGAGGTTACGGAAAATTGAAGGAAACTTCGAGGGTTACGAAAATTTAGGAAACATTCAAGGGTTACGGAAAATTGAGGAAACATTCGAGGGTTACGAAAATTGAGAAACATTCGAGGTTTACGGAAAATAGAACGAAACATTCAAGGGATACGGAAAATTGAACAAAACATTCGAGCGTTATAGAAAATTGAAGGAACATTCAGGGTTACGGAAAATTGAACGAAACATTCGAGCTTTATAGAAAATTGAAGGAAACATTCGAGGGTTACGGAAATTTGAACGAAACATTCGAGTGTTATAGAAAATTGAACGAAACATTCAAGGGTTACGGAAATTGAAGGAAACATTCAGCGTTATAGAAAATTGAGGAAACATCATCGAGGGTTACGGAAAATTGAACGAAACATTCGGTTTACGGAAAATTAAGGAAACATTAGAGGGTATAGAAAATTGAACGAACATTCAGGGACGGAATTAAATTGAAGGAACATTAAGGGTTATGGAAAATTGAACGAAACATTCGAGCGTTATAGAAAATGAGACGAACTTCAAGGTTCGGAAATTGAAGGAAACATTCAGGGTTACGGAAAATTGAACGAACATTCGAGCGTTATAGAAAATTGAAGGAACATTCAAGGGTATGGAAAATTGAATAAAACATTCGAGCGTTATAAAAATTGAACGAAACATTCAAGGGTTAACGGAAAATTGAAGGAAACATTCAAGGGTTACGGAAATTGAACAAACATTCAGGGTTACGGAAATTGAACAAAACCTTCGAGCGTATAGAAAATTGAAGGAAACATTCAAGGGTTAGGACGAAAATTGAACGAAACATTCGAGCGTTATAAAAATTGAACGAAACATCAGGTTAACGAATTGAAGGAAACATTCAAGGGTTACGGAAATTGAACGAAAACATTCGAGTTATAGAAAATTGAAGGAAACATTCAAGGGTTACGGAAAATTGAACAACATTCAAGGGTTACGGAAAAATTGAACCAAAACATTCGAGCGTTATAGAAAATTGAGGAAACATTCAAGGTGTTACGGAAAATTGAACAAACATTCAAGGGTTACGGAAAATTGAACAAAACATCGAGCGTTATAGAAATTGAAGGAAACATTCAAGGTTCCGGAAAATTGAACTAAACATTCGAGCGTTAGAAAATTGAACAAACATTCAGGTTTCGGAAAATTGAGGAAACATTCAAGGTTACGGAAAATGGAACGAAACATTCGAGTTTATAGAAATTGAAGGAAACATTCAGGTTACGGAAAATTGACGAAACATTCGAGCGTTATAGAAAATTGAAGGAAACATTCAAGGGTTACGGAAAATTGAATGAAACTTCGAGCGTTATAGAAAATTGAACGAAACATTCAAAGGGTTACGGAAAATTGAACAAACTTCGAGCGTTATCGAAAATTGAACGAACATTCAAGGTTAGAAATTGAGGAAACATTCAAGGTTACGTAAATTGAAGAAACATTCAGTGTTATAGAAAATTGAAGGAAACATTCAAGGTTACGGAAAATTGAAAAACATTCAAGGTTACGAAATTGAACGAAACATTCGTTTGTTAAGAAAATTGAAGGAAAACATTCAAGGGTTACGAAAATTGAACGAAACATTCAAGGGTTACGGAAAATTGAACAAACATTCGAGCGTTATAGAAAATTGAATGAAACATTCAAGGTTACGGAAAATTGGGAAACATTTCGAGCGTTATAGAAATTGAACGAACCTTCAAGCGTTATAGAAAATTGAAGGAAACATTCGAGCGTTATAGAAAAGTTGAAGGAACATTCGAGGTTATTGGAAATTAAACAAAACGTTCAAGGGTTATCAAAAATCGGATATTTCATTTGAGAGTTACCAAATTTTTAGGCTACATTTCACGGTTTATTGAAAAATCGAACATTACATTCGAGTGTTACCCAAATTTGACTGTTACATTCGATAATTATTGAAAATAAGTCTGTGAGTTCAGAAAACCAAACTAGTTCGGAAAGTTCAAGTTCATCCAAACTCATAAAGTTCGGCAAGAACTTGGGTTCGGATTTGTGGTCCATCATTTAACCACAAATGCTTGCCTTACGACATTCACACTCATCTTGCTGGCCAATAATTGAATTACAACTGAATACAAATTTCTAAACCAAATGACAATTTTGTGCACTACATGCTACTGTACATTGCTACAAGGTTGAGGTTGGAGCCCACTAATATCAATCTTGCATGCACTTATGTTGAGATTATTACAACTACCAACACCCTTTTAAAAGCTGGTGCTTGGGATTAATTTTTAAAGTATATACAAAGTATGGCGAAGATGCTCAGTAACCTGTTTAGCACACAGGCAGGGAGATTCAATAAAAGTTCTTATCGTTTAAAATGGTGCTAATTTTGCCCCAACCAATCAGATCTTATTTAACATTTGAAAGCTAAAATCTGATTGGTTGGGGCAAAATAGCACCATTTTAACGATAAGAACTTTTATTGAATAACCCTGAAAGTATGGTGAAGATGCCCAGTATCCCTGTTTAGTTTTAGTGATTTTTTAAACCTAAATTGTGACCCTTATATATCAGGAGTCAATAATCATTTCATTATTTTACTTTTAAATCCAAAACCAACAACATGTTAACATTTTCTAATCACCAAAATTCCCTTTGTTGAACACAGTACTCCTATTACTAAATACATAATATCTTCATACATTTGTAAAGGTAAAACAACAACATTAAATCATTCATATAACTGAGATATATAAATCAAGTCCAAAATGCATGCCATCTTTATTGCACTAATATCCGAATTAATTGCACACATACCAAATGTTAAATAGGATCTGATTGGTTGTGGGCAAAATTAGCACCATTTTAATGATAAGAACTTTAATTGAATAACCCTGTTAGTATATACACGTACATTGTATACTACATACTAATACATACAGTAACTATATTTATTAAATACTAATAGATACAGTAAATATAGTATATATAAAAATACACATGGCCGCCATACACCCATGAACAGGTTAAAAATCCTGCTCGGGGCGTTACAATCCTGTCTAATAGAAGTTAATGATGGCACACCTCCTGATAGCACCATAACTTCTATTATAAGGGAATGTCCCAGATATTAAATTAACATACATTACATACATATAGTAACATACATGTATCCATCATACTAACATTACATACAGTACGATACATACCATTACTCACAGTGAATCCATCATACATACATTACAAAGACATACTCAGTAATTACAGTGTATCCATCATACATACATTACATCGTACGAATACATACATACATTACTCAGTGTATCCATCATACATACATTACATACAATACGAATACATACAGTACATACAGTGTATCTTCATACATACATTACATACAGTACGAAGACATACAGTAATAACAGTGATCCTAAAAGAAATAAAGTTAAGATACAGATCCCCCACCCTGTTTCATCCAATCTATACCCAGTATAATCCTTGCTCCGTGTGTCTTTATAAAGGGAGAGGAGAGTAGTGTAACAGGTTACAACGTCACAGCTGTGTGTCTTTTTTCAAAACGTAACGGTTAGCGCTGTGCGATGAACATTCTAATTTTCAATGCGGTAAAGAAGTTTCATAGAGATCACACATAATCCAGATTAGACCTTTCTAGGTTTAATTTAAACAAGGAGCCTTATGTTATCTTGTTATGGAGCTGCCAAAGTGAAAAAATACCTGTATTATAGAGACTTTGCTATCTCAGCAGTACAAACAAAAAACATTTATATCCAGCCTTAGCCTTATCACTCAGCAGTGAGAGTGGCTTTTAGGAGTGTTTTGTGCCTCCCCCCCCAGCTCTTAAACACTCACTTTACACCATTCATTCATGTCATTTCTAATATAGGACATCTCCGATCCAACCTGTTACCTCACCTGTAAAAAGATCTGAAGCTATGAACAGATAATGGTGTTTGGAACGATCCAAAACATTTCAAAGGCTATTATCTGTCAGATTCTGTACACACAGGCCATTTTGGCTCTGGCCAGAAGTTCTGTTTTCTCGCAAGGAGATGGGAGCGATCCGAGAGATTCCTGCAACCCTGGAAAAACAATAGATCATTCTTGATGTGTTAAGGAATTCAACACACACTCCATTAATTAGGTCTGATGCTAACTTGACTACACACATACGAGTGTGCCCAATGGAGGTGTTCACAGGCCGATAACGACTAATATGTAATAGTTTTACACGATATAGATGATTAGAAAGTACCTTGAATGTGTAAAAGTGAGAACATTAAAGGGATTATCTACACTTCCAAAAATCGAATTTTTCAAAACTCTAACTTAGATGTGTAATGCCCAATACTCCCACACACTTTGCACAGCTTCTCAGCACTCTTCGTCTTACAATAACAGCATATACAGGCAAATACATGTCAATCCAAAACCAGCAAAAAAAGAGCCTTCAGACATCATGCTGATGAAGGGCAGGTGACACCGAAAACATTACACATGATGGTTGACTAAAACAGTTAGGTTGTCACTAAAGACGGGGTGTGCCTAAGGCTTTTTTCAATTAGATGGCACTCAAACAGGTATTGCTAATGTGTCCCTCCAGGACTTCTTTACTAGGATCTCCCAAAACATTTTATTAATACAACCACCAAATATGAGTGATAATCATATTGGTCTCCTGTCTACTGTCTGTATAATTCTAGATAGCTATCTTATCGCTCTGTCTGTTCATATTATATATCAATTATATCTATCTATTGTCTTTCTATCAGTATATATCAATCTATAGTCTGTCTGTGATCTGCTGGGTCTACCTGCCTGTCTTCATCTATGTATCTGCTGTTATGTTGTCTATCGGTCTCAATATATATCTTATATATATATGTCTTCTGTCTGGTATCTGTCATCTGTCTATCTATATATCGGTAGTGTGTCACAAGAGGCTTATTTTGGTCTTCTCCAAATGTTCCCAGCTCTGCCCCTACTTTCTTTAAATGTTTCTTGCCTGTGTCAGAGAGCTGCCAAGTTACATCACAAGTATTATGTTCCTAATGCGTAACATGAATACTATGGATTATGGGCTGAGTATACAGAGGGTTTTTTGGTCAGAATTGTTGACTGCACGGCTGTGTGGTTTGTGACGTATCATATGTCAATATGGAATCACTTTTTTAAAAAAAACAAGGTCAAAAACATGGTTTTGTGGTAATCGCAGTCAGCCAAAACACGGACCAGTGATACCCACCAAACCAAGTTTTAGATTGTACGATGGGTCCAGTTTTTTTAATTGGCTTTTTGTTTTTATAGGGTTATAATGCTTTGTAGGGATTTAATTAAAAACACTGCTGAATTGTTCAGCGATATGTTTGTCTATCCTAGGTAAGTTTATTGCTATTTACATTTAAATTTACAATTTGTTTTTACAAGAAATCAAAAGGAAAAGCCCTGAATTACCATGTTAGGTTTAGGTCTTTAGCTTGGCCTGTGGCTTGGTTACGTGTTTATTCAGTCAAGACACTTCGCTGTTTAGGATCATTAAGATTAGCGCCAGGACAGAGGGAATAACATCAGTGAAGAAGCCCTGAATCACCTGGGAGAGATAGTACCCAAGACACATTAAGGTAAGTGATTTGCACGCATGCAACGTCAAATCTTCTTAATCACCAAGAAAGCTGTAAAAGGGCTGACTGGGAAGTCCTACAGCGCTGCTCAGGTCGACTAATGTGACCTGTCTTTTATCTGAACAGTACAGGTGGCATTAGACATTCCTCTGTGCCTTGATAAGACTTCATTTAGAAAGCACGGGCGTCTTGTCCCTATGTAAAAGTACAAAGGCTCTTTCATTTCAATTATCTTTGTGCAGTTGTGTATTTAAAAAATATACCATATTGAAATAAGGATTGTAAAGGCAAAATGTAAGTGGTGACATGAAGTGCCCCTGTTATTAAGTTTTAGATCTGACGTCTTTCTACAGGCCATACATAATAAAACTTAACTCCCAACGTTCGCAACGTTCAGACAACCACCCAGGCAGTTCATTTTGCTATTGATTTGTGTCTGTATGTCCTTTACAGTTCAAGTGTAAAAGACAGGTATGGCCTGCATCAGTCACAGTAAATACTAATAGGCATTTGTGTTCTAATTGACAGGCATCTTTAAACTACTGATGGGTGTACTTTACTACTTCTTTCCCTCCCCTGGTAATCCCAATCCAGTATTCGGTTGCAGCTTGCTGACCCCCGCTAATTACTTGCCAAAATCACCGGCAAAGACAGTATTGAGAAAGAGCACGTGGAAGAAATCCAATGAATGTTCTATGATGCAAAGTTCTTCAGCCAAAATCCCTCGTGAGCAGCAGGAAAAATACCATGTAAGTAGCAAGAAAACCGTCTTTTACAGAAATGACATCGCCGTATTCCGGGGCTTATATCTCAAAGTGCACGGGGAGCAGATGTGGGAGAGAGACCAGCCTGAAAAGAACGTTTACTGCCTGCAGCCGAACGAGACACTGCAATCCCAAGGGGCTCTGCTGTGATCTCCACAGGAGGGTGAGGGTTTGATGATGAAACAGTTTAAAAGTATTAAAATATTTAATGGACTTTCAGTAGTGAAACAGATTTTTTTTTTTTTGTTTTTTTACAGAGGAAACACGACTGATCAAAATTTGATCTCAATAAACGTTTTTGTTTGACCCGTACATAACAGATTGCGGGTTTGTTTTTTTTTCCGTTGCGTTCTGTTACAGACTGTTCACTGTTAATATCATGAACACGTGTTCCCCATTGTTTTAAGCTAGGTTGCACCACAGTCCACTTTATAGGCAGATGCCTGATCTATTTCGATGGGAAGATTGCTTTGTATAGGAGATCGCTGTGGGACCATACTTGCCTATTGAACCCTAGCTGGGGCAGAAGGCCTACTTATATTTTGGTGTGGGCGTGTTAGCTCAGGGACATCAATAGAAGGAGGACTGGGTTTGGCCCCCATCTCTGATGCACTGCCGGCCCTTTTTTTTTTTTTCTTTGCATAGCATGTGCTGCGCTAGGTGTTACATCAAAAGGAATTGGCAGCAACATGCGCAGGTAGCTCAATGAATCGTGAACATTGTGGTTTTGCTGCGTCGTGCGATTTTTGGGGTGCTGACCAGTTGTGGGTCTAGACCTTAAAAGTATAGGAGGCTGATAGACATTGTTTCATGGTTAATGGTGGTAGTTGAGCATGGAAAAGTTTTACGGCCACACAAAAGACTATTAATAGGCCATCGGACTAATCATGGTCACTTTTTTCTTCTTATTGTAGTGTGTGTCAGCTTTAAATCTGTATCCTGCTTCCTGGCTCTCCACTAGGCAGGGAAAGTAAAATAATAAACCAACCCACAAACCTTCCAGATCTGAAAGACCCTTACCTTAAAAATGGTATGAGACCAGTGACACGCTTTACAATATTTTAGCCCAGAAATACCAGAGAAAATCATCTGCAAAAAAATTTACAAAAAAAATTGGGCCTCATTGATAATTTTTAATCACTACATGTAGGTAGCCCTTACTTGGATCTGTTGTTTGTGTCATGTTGTAATCCAGTATTTATTTGCTAAAGCTCCTGAGTCGGATCCCCTAACCTACTTCCCTTCCATCTAACCAAACTTTCTGTGACGGCAAGCATGGCTCAGTAATCCCACTACAAGGGCCACACGCATTGGAAGAATGAATTTCCCAATGCAGATCAAACATTTACTAACTGTCACCATGCCAGTTACAGTTAAAACTGCACACAGCAGAAAAGTTAGATAATAAGGGACTTGATTGACAAGCGAAATGTAAGATGGGGTTCACATTGGTTACCTAAAAAAAAATAGGGGACAGGATTAACAATTTGCCAGGCAAATTGAGTTGTTTCCCACTGATGGACCCAGATCCCATAGAAAAAAAAGCAGTCACAAGTAACACTACACCCATAATCCCCAGACAGCTTTCACAACTATGGAATTATTCTCTCAGAAAGCATAATCAGCTTGCAGTTAATGACGACCCTAAAAACCAGAAAAAAATTAAGTTAGGGCGTGTTGCCCTAGAACCTGCAACCGGCAGAAGAAGGCACAAGCCATGCGTTCGTCAGTTTCTGAAGTTTTTTTTGAATTGCATTGTGTCTAATTTTTCACTGTGTTGCCATAGATTTATTATAGAAAGACATGCAAAAAACAGAGGAATGCTGTGTGCAATGCCGTTTTTTTTTTAAAGCAACGACCAGAATGCAAGTGACACAATCGGATCGAAATAGTGTAAAACGCTACAGTGGAATCTATCAGGCGATGCATCAAATTTGCGCAATGCTTCTGTTCTGGAATTTAATATCGGTTAGCGATGACTTCATACAAATCCTTTTTCAAGTGTTTTATATGCCAAAAGTGGCAGCTTAGAGCTGGCTACAAAGTACCGTAAGAGAAAATCACCACGTTAGCGATGCTATCGTGTAATTGGTGCATATAGCCCTGTATGGTGTCCCTGGTTTTTAAAAAATGGGTTCGTTCTGAAAAAACGCACCAAAAACAGGACCTTCGCTATTGATGATGCAAAATCGCAACAAATTTCAGTGAAATTCGTTCGAAACGTAGTGTGGCGTAGCCATAAGTGCTGGTTTATAATGCATGTTTCAGGCTATTCCTATCAATAAAAGAGGTCTCTGTCAAGTAGCCTAGTAAACAGGAACGCGCCCAAGGCCCTGCTCAGATTTTGGCTGAAGTTCCATTCGGCAAAAGATTTGTATTTTCTCTTGTACATTGCCCTTTTGCAGAAGGTAATTAACATGTAACCATTTTTACGAGTGGCTACATGTTTATAAGAAAAGAGCGTTTTTTAAAAGCGGAATGTCCATTAATTCCACCGACTATAAAGAGATTTAAGTCTCGAAGAAAATTGCAAACAAGAAGATTTTTTTCCCTTCTAGTAAATTTTGTAATCAATAGAGGCCTACCAGCAAGAGGGCCTCACTTTTGCCGTGTGATTATTCTTGTAGCAAGTGAAGGTTTTCCTTCGTTTGCATTAATCTGACCACATTTTTATTGCATGTAGTAATTACAAATGCTTAAAATGTATACACCCATGTAATTTAATTAAGGTAAAGTTCAGGCTAAAACACATCCCCTCGTTTCATCTATATCAAGGAAAGGAAAAAAGAGTCGCACACCAATCAGTAATGTGTTTATGAAAAATTTCACAAATTAATACATGGGGGGGGGGGGGGACACTAAAAGTCACAATCCTAGGTGATGATCTTGCTGGCGTCCTGAACGCTTCCTCTGTCAGTTATACCATAACCTTTAAAATAATAGAATTTTTAGTTATTGTAAGTATTGCCAACCTTAGAAACCTTAGAAACACCTGTAAACGGTTTTATTTTAAACCAAGATGTGAGAGTAGTTGATACCTCCCTAACATTGATACAGCTCAGTGGAAAAGATCTATATTATGAAGAAGCTTACTGAGCCTGTCCAAAAGTGTGGCTGGAAGGAGGATGGGGTTAAAGTGGGATGCCAGGATCCAGTGTATCCTGGGATCCTGGCCCCCTGGCTCATTTGGAGATGAGAATCTTCTTAATCTCTTGCTCTCTTGTGAAAAGAGACATCCCAGGTGGTTTGTGTCTAGTCCAAGGAAAAGACTGCACGGAGGGGTTCAGGGATTGTGGGGTACGTGAAACATGGAGAAGGGGGCGATCTTCTCATTCATTCATATTTGGGTTATGCAATGTTTACATTTTTACAATGTTACATTGAGTAAGGGCACGGCCACACTAGCCAAGCGCAAAGCATCGTCACATGAATTTGCGTGTGATTTCCGTGCATTTTTCTTCATTAGGTATAGGAAAACGCATGCGATTGCATTAAACAAAATGAACGCAAAATCCAAAACGCACCCGAAAACGCGCGGTTTTAGTGAGTTGCCCAGCCCGCCAGCCACCGCGTTTCATGATTTGAAAAAAACGCCAAAACTGCAGAAAAAATCGAAGCAGTGTGGCTAGCCCTAAAAGGGTTACCGTTACCAGTTGTTAACTTTCCTATCTATAAACCCCATAAGCCTTTTAAACAGAATAAACTAGATGGCTGTGTAAATGTGAATAAAAAGATGAGAGGTGGATAGAGAGCAGTGTTTGTCCATGTTTCTTATTCTCCAAACAGTCACAATTATCAAATCCATCTCCGCCACTGAAGTTTTTACAACCAAATTGCCAGGTGAGTAGAAGCTCGGCCAATTATCTATGTGTGAGACGCAGGGCCCAGCTGAGGGGACATATTTGTTACATCTTATCAGCCTGACACCTATCTAGCAACAATTACAGCAGACACATAGATCCTGAATTTTCAATTTCAGTATAGGGAAAGAAATTGTGATGCTAAAACGCAGTGCTTGTGGAAAGACCTGGGAATTTTGCATACAGAAATATGATTGTGTTTAAGCGAAAGCTGTAGAGTTGGTGCTCCCACCCTTTGGCCCCAGGGTAACAAGCAGACCTGATAGATTATCAAAAGGGCAGCAGAATGTCAGGTGATATTCAATGTTGATAAATGTAGGTGAGCATTTGGGGTTTAACAATCTTTATGCCACCTACACCATAAATAATTTGCTAAGGAGATGGAAAAAGATCTGGGGGTTCTAGTAGGAAACAGTTGCCAGGCAGCAACAACTACATAATTTGTCTCTTGAATAGAGAGGGGTATAAGATTCAAAGGAGAAAAAATTATTATCTCCCTCTTTACAAAGCATTGGTAAAGCCTCATTTGGAATGGGCAGATGCAGGTTTTTTAATTGTGTGTTATAAAAAAAGGACATCTTGGAAATGTAAATGGAAATTTGAGAAGGGCAACTAAATTATAAGGGAAATGGAGGGGAGTGAGATATGCAGGAGGATTAGACAAGTTAGGGCTGTTTACATTGGAGAAGCGACGTTTCAATAATACAATAATAGAAATAATAATGGGCCATACAATAAACTCTCTGGTGCATTGTTCACTAATAGGTCATATCAGAGGACACGTGGACGTTCCTTTAAAGGGCATGTGCACACCCCAAATCAAAATTTTCCCCAACTGCTGGCCCGATGTTTAGCTTTGAAAGTTCTTACCTTACATTCCTGCTCCCCATGGTTCTCTTGTAGTCCTCACCCAAAGTCAGAAAAACTGAAGTGCAGTGTGTCTTTCCAACTGTTCTGCCTTGTTGAAGCTCTGGGAGGGATGCAGACATGCGCAGGGAACCCTTTCCCCCCCCCTCCCTCCCTCCGGATCCAATATTCACACGCTTTCTCCTAGCGTGTAAGGCTAAAAGTCGTATACCCTTTAGTGTGCCCACCCCCAACTGCTATAAGAAACCTAAAAAAAACTTTTGGATATTTACTTACAGGCACCTTCGCTCCCGCGACTTCTTTCTTAGCCAGCAGGCCGCTCTGTGATTGGCTGACCGCAGCCAATCACAGACCCGGCTGCCGTCAGGCCCCCTCTCTGCTGTTTCTTTAGCAGAGAGGGAGAAAGGAACTCGCTGGAGCGAAGGGGCTGTAAGTAGTTATCTGAGCATTTTTTTTTTGTTTTATTATAGCGTTGGGGTGGGCTGCCATACCAAACATTATGCCCAAAGTGATTTTCGGGTGGACATGCCCTTTAAGGTTTGGAAGAAAAGAAGTTTCATCTTCAGGTTAGGAAAGGTTTTTTTACATTGAGAACAGTGAAACTGTGGAACTGTCTTCCCAGCAGATGTGGTAATGGCAAGTTCATCAAATAGTTTTTCAAGATTGGGCTGAATAAGTTTCTTAAATTCAAAATATTGAAAATTATTGGTATTAATAAATTTAGTTCTTGTTGTTCAGGAATTCTTTCCAATTTCCATTTGTAATCAGGTAGGAATCCCTGACCCTCCCCCTTTTTTTAAAAAGCTTTTTTAATGCTGTTAGGCAGACATTATAAATAATAAATAATAAAATTATACATAAGGACATTATGGGTAGGGTATAAAGTTTGGACTAAATGGATGTATGCTTTATTCAACCTCCACTACTAGTTATTTATGTAACTGTTATATAGACATTATGGGTAGGGTATAAAGGTTTGGACTAAATGGATGTAGTCTTTACGCAACCTTCATACTATGTTACTGTGTAACTGTTATACAGACATTAGGGTAGGGTATAAAGGTTGGACTAGATGGACAAATGTCTTATATAACCTCCAATACTATGTTACTATGAACTGTTATACAGACATTATGGTAGGTATAAAGGTTGGACTAAATGGACATATGTATTTATTCAACCGCCAATACTATGTTACTGTAACTGTTATACAGACATTTATGGGTAGGGTATAAAGGTTGGACTAGATGGATGGATGTCTTATTCAACCTCAGTACTATGTTACTATGTAACTGTTATACAGACATTATGGGTAGTGGTATAAAGGTTGGACTAAATGGACATATGTATTTATTCAACCTCCAATACTATGTTACTATGTAACTGTTATACAGACATATGGGTAGGGTATAAGAGGTTGGATAGATGGAGGAGTGTCTTCATTCAACCTCCAATACTATGTTTACTATGTAACTGTTTACACAGAATGGGTAGGGCATAAGGTTGGACTAGAGGACATATGTCTTTATACAACCCTCCAAATACTATGTACTCATGTAACTGTTATACAGACATTATGGGTAGGGTATAAAGGTTGGACTAAAGAGATGTATGTCCTTTAACAACCTTCAATACTATGTTACTGTGTAACTGTTGATACAGACATTATGGTAGGTATAACGGTTGGACTAGATGGAACATATGTCTTTTATACAACCTCCAATACTATGTTACTATGTACTGTTATACAGACATTATGGGTAGGGTATAAATGTTGGACTAGATGGACATATGTCTTTATACAACCTCTATACTATGTTACTATGTAACTGTTTATACATATATTATGGGTAGGGTATAAAGGCGGACTAGATGGACAAATGTCTTTATAAACATCAAGACTATGTTACTATGAACTGTTATACAGACATTATGGGTAGGTATAAAGGTTTGGACTGGATGGATGGATGTCTTCATTCAACCTCCATACTATGTTACTATGAACTGTTATACAGACATTATGGGTAGGGTATAAAGGTTGACTAAAGGGACATATGTATTTATTCAACCTCCAATACTATTTACTATGTAACTGTTATAAAGACATTATGGGTAGGGTAGTTATAAAGGTTGGACTAGAGGATGGATGTCTTCATTCAACCTCCATTACTATGTTAACTTGTAACTGTTTACAGACATTATGGGTAGGGATAAAGGTTGGACTAGATGGAGGTATGTCTTATATAACCTCAATACTATGTACTATGTAACTGTATACAGACATTATGGTAGGGTATAAAGGTTGGACTAGATGGATGGTGATGTCTTCATTCAACCTCAATACTATGTACTATGTAACTGTTTATACAGACATTATGGGTGGGACATAAGGTTGGACTAGATGGACATATGTCTGTTTATACAACCTCCAATATCTATGTTACTATGTAACTGTTATACAGAAATTATGGTAGGGTATAAAGGTTTTGGACTAAATGGATGTATGTCCTTTATACAAACCTTCAATACTATGTTAACTGTGTAACTGTATACAGACATTATGGGTAGGGTTATAACGGTTGGGACTAGATGGACATATGTCTTCTTATACAACCTCTAATACTATGTTACTATGTAACTGTGTATCCTATATTATGGGTAGGGTATAAAGGCTGGACTAGATGGACAAACTGTCTTTATACAACAATCCAATACTATGTTACTATGTAACTGTTTACAGACATTGGGGAGGTATAAAGGTTGGACGGATGGATGTAGTCTTCATTTCAATCCCAGTACTATGTTACTATGTAACTGTTATACAGACATTATGGGTAGGGTATAAAGTTGGACTAAATGGACATATGTATTTATTCAACCTCCAATACTATGTTACAATGTAACTGTTATACAGACATTATGGGTAGGAATAAGGTTGGACTAGATGGATGGATGTCTTCATTCAACCTCCAGTACTATGTTACTATGTAACTGTTATAAGACATTATGGGTGAGGGTATAAAGGTTGGACTAGATGGAGGTATGTCTTATATAACCTCCAATACTATGTTACTATGTAAACTGTTATACAGACATTATGGGTAGGGCATAAAGGTTGACTAGATGGATGTATGTCTTATACAACCTCCAATACTATGTTACTATGTAACTGTTATACAGAATTAAGTGGTAGGGTATAAAAGTTGGACTAGATGGATGCTATTGTCTTTATACCACCTCCAATACTATGTTACTATGTAACTGTTATACAGACATTATGGGTAAGGTATAAAGGTTGGACTAGATGGATGTATGTCTTATACAACCTCCAAACTATGTTACTATGTAACTGTTAGACAGCAGTATGGGTAGGGTATAAAGGTTGGACTATATGGATGTATGTCTTTATACAACCTCCAATACTATGTTACTATGATCTGTTATACAGCATTAAAGGGTATGGTATAAAGGTTGGACTAGATGGACCTATGTCTTTATATAACCTCCAATATATGTTACTATTGGTACTGTTATACACATTATGGGTAGGGTATAAGACTGGACTAGATGGATGTATGTCTTATACAACCTCCAATACTATGTTACTATGTAACTGTTAGACAGCACATTATGGGTAGGGTATAAAGGTTTGGACTAGATGCTACAGATGAAGTCTACAACGATTATTTTGTTTAGGGAATGTAATTGCATTTTCAAAATTAAAATATTTTTTCAGCTCCCCTCGGGGAAATATATTTTCTAGGGTATTCAATAAAAAATTCTCATTGTTAAATATGGGCTAATTTTGCATAACCAATCAGATGTTAGCTTTCAAATGAAATAGGATCTGATTGGTTGGGGAAAATTAGCACCATTTGAAACAATAACGAATTTTATGAATCTCCCTAGTCCTCACTGGTCATTACCATACCCAGTGTTTGGTTGGTAAGGAAGAGATGTGGTGTTTGCGGTAGTAAATATAATTTTACACAGGTAGATCTTTGTATAATAAAGACTTCGGTTGGTACATCGAGTTCACACAGGAGACTTTAGCCTATATTCCACCTGACAAATCATTGGGTGGGATTTATAAAGGATGTGGTGATTAATACGCGGTCATCCCATCCTATTTAATAAAACCCTAACTGCTACATCCGTTGCTGCCGTGCGTGTGTGTGTCACTGCAGTCTCTATTGACTCACCAATAAAGGAGATGGTAAGATTGTCTCTGCAGTTCCTATTGACTCACTACTAGAGGGAGAAACACAGGAAGCTGCAGGGAGGCAGGACACACCAATTACACAGACCGCAAGTCAAGGTTGCTTGGGACAGAGGGAGGGCCCTGAATTTGGGACAGTGGGATTTGGATAGAGGGGACGACGACCATGGATTGGGACAGAGGGGGCTCTTGATTTGGGACAGAGGGAGACCCTGCATTTGGGAACAGAGGGGGACCCCTGGATTTGGACAGAGGGGGGATCCTGGATTTGGGACAGAGGAGGGACCCTGGATTTGGGACAGAGGGGGGGACCTTGGATTTGGGCCAGAGGGGGGACCCTGGATTTGGGACAGAGGGGGGATCGGGATTTAGGGACAGAGGAGAACTCTGAATTTGGGACAGAGGGGGAGGAACCCTGGATTGGGACAGAGGGGGGACTCTGGATTTGGGACAGAGGGGGAAACTCGGTGTGGTCAGAGGGGGGATCCTGGATTTGGGACAGAATGGGGATTCTGAATTCTGGGACAGAGGTGGGACTCTGATTTGGGACAGAGGGGGGACCCAGGATTTGAGACAGAGGGGGGACCCTGGATTTGGGACAGAGGGGGACTCTGGACATTAGGACAGAGGGGGACTCTGGATTTGGGACAGAGGGGGGATCCTGGATTTGGGACAGAGTGGGGATTCTGAATTTAGGAAGAGTGGTAGACCCTGGATTTGGGACATAGGGGGGACCTCTAGATTTGGGACAGAGGAAGGGACCCTGAATTTTGGACACAGGGGGGACCCTTGGATTTGGGACAGAGGGGGACTTGGATTTTGGACGAGGGGACATGAGTTGGAAGAGGGGGGACTCTGGATTTGGGACCGAGGGAGATCCTGATGGGGGACAGAGGGTGACCCGGATTTGGGACAGGGGGTATTCTGGATTTGGAAACAGAGCAAGACTCTGGATTCGGGACGGGGGGATTCTGGATTTGGGACAGAGAGGGGGGGCTGGCTTTGGGGACAGAGGGGGGGACTCTGGATTTGGGAAGAGTGGAGACTCAGGATATGGGACAGAGGGGGGACTCTGGCTTGGTCACACTGAGAGGAGACTCGGCCTGAGACACTAAGAGGGGATTCCTGGGTTTCTAATTTAACAAGCTTAATGTAAATTAGTAAAATTCCATTCAGCGGATAAACTTCTGATAATTTTATGCTATCTCTATATATATTATAGGCCATAGTTAAAAGAGAACATTATTGATTTTCTCTGGCTTTTCTTTGAATCTACTAGGAGAAGCATAGCAGGAATCCAAACTGCCAGCAGTGGATGTTAGAACGAGAATCCGCCCCTTCTAGTCTAGGGAGCTGCTGTATATTGTGCAATGTTGTGGGACCATCCCGGGTACGGTTATTTTTTTGCATTATTTGCTTTTAGTACGAATGAATCCATCAAATATGAATGTTATCACTTAACACCCCAGTCAATTTTTATATCTGTTACCTACACGCTAACTGAAAGACTTCTTCTTTGTATTGAATTCCGAAGAGACCAAATCACAACGGATAGAATTAAAGAACGAATCTCTTATATTGTTTTATGCACATACAAATACCATCCTATTGTGTCCATTAAAGGAGAAGCTAAAATATAAATAGCCCTGAATGGATTCTATCATTCCAAACTGGCAGATAGCTGTAACTCTGAAATCAGCATTATTGTGGCGAAATCATCTTTTTGATGCCACTCATTCTCTTATAAGCCCTCCTGCCAGTGTGGGTCCCAGACCAGATTCTTATTTGCACAGCTTGGTGAGTTTCTTCTAATCCCATTCATTCTTCCAATTTGTTAAGATCTTTCAAGAAACTACTTGGTGACTTGCTCTGTGACCTTTCTATAATCGTGACGCACCAGTAGAAAGAAGGGTGTCAGAAATCAGGAAATGCCACCTGAACATTACATACATTCCCCAAATGGTGCGGATTTCATTGGTATGGCCAGGTACACACAGTACCGAGTCACCACTAACGATAGCCAGCAGGGAAAAAAATCACTGGCGGTCAAGGAAAAAGTAGCCGTAGCTGAAGGTTTGCTACAACTGATCAATGACCCCATGTAGAACGCATGATCGGCTGTGATTTACCAGGGTGTCCGTTCTAGACAATGGCCACTGACATTAGTCAAGGACAGACTTAAAAAACACAGATTTTTTGGGCCAACTGACCAATATATAGAAATATGGTTGGTTGTCCCAATAAATTGCATGGTATGTGCCGCCTAAGACATAACAGAAAGAACCATAGAATCCATTCACCCAAATTTTTTATTTTTAGTTTCATTCTTTCAAAGCCTTACGGTTGGTACGTTGGTACAGACACAACCAATTTTGCACGCGAGAGGGCTAACAGAACGGAAGTACCAGATTATAAATATACTCGCTTGGCCATAGATCATTGATGATGAGTCGGACCAAATTGATGTCCAACCAAATCCTACATCTGGACTTAGCTTTTAGGATTCCTTTAAAAAGGCTTTCCAGGTTTAACAGAGGGGACCTTAACACTCAAGACCCATGAATTTACTTACCTGGTCGACGCAACTAAAATATCGTCCCGTGTGTATTAGCCCATGTCCTGGTAAAATGCGTTTAGACTGCAACACTTTATACAGCAAAGGGTGTGATTACAATAGGAGTCACAGAAGGACCTGGAAGCCAGTAGGGCCCCCTACTACTTTCCCTTTCACAGATAGATGAAGCAGGGAGGGGGGTCCCATTATAATTTTCCTGGGGGGCCCACTGATTCCTAGTAACTGTTTATTACGTGTATTCGAACATGGAAAGAATAAAGAACGTTTCCAAATCTCTAATATATTTCTATATGTGTTTTATATAACGGAGGGAGCCGTATACGAGCCTGTATTCTCTCTCATATCTGGCCTACACACGCAGACATTGTGAATTGGCGCAGGCACATAAATAAATATAATGAAGCACCTTTTCTGCATCCGTCACGGGAAGCAGCCTGGAGATCAGCCATGTGGTGGTCCTGTCACTTCGGCCACTTCCACTTTTGATTAATGTTCTTCAAAAACTTTTCCCTTGCTCCCATTCCTCTGCCTTATTACTATGTAGATCTTTTCATCTGCGCAAGAGGAAGAAAGAAAAAAAAAAGATGAAAATGCGGAGAGAGAAGAGAGAAGTGCGCGGGTGAGGGTGGGAGGTTGATCTTTCCCGCCTGACGGCGCTTTTGTTATTAAAGGTAATAATTGCAGGTGCGAGAGCTTGTCTCGGTGAGAAAATGGCTTTTTATTTTTAATGCACATGTACATCCGAGGCCTCTTTCTGACAGAGATGGATTAACCCTGCGGTGTCTTGAGAGGCCTGTAGCTTCCATTGTGATCTTTTTTTTTTTTTTTTCCCATCCCTGACGGGTTAATCGTATCTGCCTCGACTTGAACTTAAAGCCCCGGAGTGGGATACAATTTCCTCACGGCTAGACAGCACGATTAATTCCTGTGCCCTGCAAGGGTCTTGCCGGAGCACCTCGAGTTCCAGCTGGCCCAGAGCTGATAAAGATGTACCTTTTGATTCGTTTCTTTCTTGATTGGTCTTTCTGTCACCACAATAGCTACTCACAGTTGGGACCTCTCTGTCTGCTTGACTGATCTATCTATCCGCAGGCTTCTCCATTACCAACCACTCAACACCTACCCACACCCCACATTTTCCCCCCCCCCGTGCCCTTTGGCTTTCCCCACTCTTTTCACCTTACTTTCCATGCTCACCTTGTCCATAAAGAAGCACTGACTTCCTCCCTACCCCTCCTCATCCTCTGCGCCGACATCTAATAGAAATCCACTGAAGCTCGTCTGTAAAAAAACATCTCCAGCCTTCTCTCTGCCAGATAAAGGGCCTGTCAGTGTTTATTTGCAATCTTGGGCAGTTTTGATTATGGTGAAAAGCCAAAGCAAGATCGACTACTGTTTTTTTTTTTTTTACAAGGGCTGTCAACGTCGTAGGCCTTTCACAATACGCCACCGCATCCATAACATGCAACGTGAGGAAAGGTGGGAGGGGGTCAGGACGTGTGAAGGGTGGGGGCTTCTCTGGGTACCCAAATCATATTAGTCTCTGGACTAATATAAATACTCCAAGGCTATCCATGAGCTGTCGGTAGGGGGTGGAGAATGAAACAGGAGAGTGCTGTGGCACATTGTAATAACTAAATGCAAATATAATCATTGTTGAAGGACATGGCTGATAATATTTTTTGTCTCGCTGGTCTATAAGAAGGTGCGGGGACTTGGGGAGGGGGGAGGGAGGGAGAGAAGAAGCCTGGAGCAAGTTATTAATCTGTCAGTCACCTCCTGCAGCCTGTCTCCAACCTCCCCCCCTCCAACATCCCATGGAAATGGCCATAGCAGACTCGAAGTCTTATACACACACGTGCGTCCAAAGAAACACGTTGGTACGAGCCTTTATTGGAGGGGTTACCATTCATTTAAAGAAATGTTTTAAACTGGACCATCATAGATATGGGATTCATTACATCACAATATGATGATAAAATTCATTAGTGGACAAAAAAATGACATTCCTGGCTGACACTACTATAGTATACTATATAAACTATTTATATATATATATATATAACATAAACACCTACATTGTCAGGACATAATAGATAATAATATTTATGGAGAAATGTTTCATCATTGATCTTAGCATCCTTGATACTCAAAATGAATTGTAAGATTGGCCCCATCAGCCCGTAAAGGAGTCCATACATGATCAATCTCCGACCATAAGATAGTGCGATATTGTTAGATAATCAGGATTTGTATGGACAATACGCCCAATCTGGACAGGAATTGTATCAAGGTTGTACAATCAGGTAGGAAGCATTGTACATTCAGGTCAGAATTGTTTGTGACATTTTATACAATTTATAGGATAAAGACATTTCACGTATTTCTGTGGGAAACTGTTTGTCTTGGCGTCACCCATGACCCATGTACAGACTCCCACAATGAGACTATACTGTACTATTATGAGGCTATAGAGACTGGAAATGATTTACTGTGCAGCTCTGGATATCAGAGGAATAGCAGATTGAGTAATGAATGTATTTTAAGCTGGGTACACACTAAAAAGATTTTTTGAAAGATGACAGAGAGGATCTTGCAGATCTGCAACTCACTCCCATAGGGAGTCTACCTCAGCGAGAGAAATGTTCTCTCTTTTCTGAATGAGCGTTTGGCAGTGCGCTCTTTCGGAAAAGCCAAGGTACACACAGTACCGATAAAGCCCGAACCGTCGTCGGATCCGATGGTATCGGGGCTTTATCGGTACTGTGTGTACCCGCTTTAGACTGGCCCTTCCTGTTCTATGTACTATGTATTGTTCTAATGTACTATGGGCCGTATTTATAAAGCTGCAGTATCGCTTTGTTAAACCATCGTTTAACTGATCATTAATTTCTGATTGGTTTAACGATCGTTATTTCCGATTGTTAATCTCCGATCGGAAGTTAACGGTACTGATCGTAATCTACGATAACGAAATCATAGATTTCAGATCCCCATAGAATACCATTGCGGTAGTCTACTACCGCATGGTATTTTACACACTCGATCGTACATTAACTAACCCGCAGTATCGCAAAAAGCGGTAGCACGGGTTATAAATATGGCCCTATGTATTGTTCTAAGTATTGTGTGAGCCTTGTGAATAATCCTGCTCTCCCCCCCCCCCAACTGTCCTGGTTTGGCAGGTTTATTCATTCTTGCACTCCATGAAAATGATATAGGAGGTAGGAATTAACAATCCTACCTCCCGCCCCCCTACCTACCTCCCTGCCCCAGGTACTAAAAAAATCTTGAAATTAAAGATATCTCATCTGCAGTGTGAAATTACTGACATTCTGGTTAAGATCATCCACAGTTACGCGCTTTGGGTAATGGGGCCAATTGGAAATGTTGTGTGTCCTGATAACAGAAAACTTAGAACACCAGGAGCAATCTAATTCTGCAGTAAATGGGACATTTAATGTGAAAGGGGAATCTAAAATATTCTCTTTCCTCTTCTCTGACCCATCAATGGTATGTATGGGCACATGTATGGCAACATAACTGATTCCCAGTGCTGACAAACTGCCACCATCAGCATCTGTCATCCAAGTAGAAAAATATGGTGGTCCACGTGCCTTATTTCAGCATTCCAGTCTCACAGGCACACCCATTTGTGTTTTTTGTTTTGTTTCATTTTATGTTATGACACATGCCAGTCAAAAAATAACTGGCTGTTTGAACAGCTCAAGTTATACTGGCACTAAAAATGACCTAGTTCAGGTAATGGTGAGTATTGCAGTTAAACTCCATTCATGTTCTTGTGCGGATTCTTTCAGATTATAGTATTATACAAATTTAGAGGGCCTTATAATAAAGGGTTGCTAACTTTTTGCCACTGTTATTACCATCATTTTCGCCAAATTTGGACTTAGTAACAATATCTAAAGAGGCGATAACCAGCTGCGAAACGTTATTACCTCCACGATCACTCATTTCACTCATTACTGCTTATCGCCAGTGGTAACTGCTCGATCGTATTCATAAATAACGATTGAAGATATTGAGCAGTTGGGCAAAAAAGCCTGACGGATAACTTACCCCCTGTTTCATCTTCCAATCTTCCAGTGCACAACTTTAGAAGATTTCAAGCTGATGAAAGTGAAAGATTTTGATTGGTTCTTCAGGATAATCTGGTATCAGTCTATGCGTGTATGGCTTACCTCTTCAGTTACATCTAACTACTACGATTTCTCCCAATGTCCAACAAGTTACAGTGAAATCTCCCTTCATTTTCTTCTTTTCAAAGTAGTTAGTGATTTAAGGGAGTCATCTCCGACCTCCATCTGTCTCCTGCGTTGGGACAATAATGTCTAGAGAGGAGCCGTTAGGGTTTGATAACACTAAAGATTGATTTAGAAGGTCCAGGGGAGGGAAATAATTGCTGTCACACAATGTGTGTTATGGTTAAGCTGTAAAATTATCCCTGTAATAGAAAACATCAGTTGACTGCAGAGGTCACAGGCACAGCGATCCGATTATCCTTGGCTAGATCCCCGCTCTGCCATTAATGAAAGATTTCACTATAAAAGGGGATGTGATGGGTACACTGTATGTCTACTGTATGGTATTGTTACTGTATGTAATGTATGTATGATGGATACACTGTATGTATGTATTCGTACTGTATGTAATGTATGTATTTCTACTGTAATGGTAATGTATGTATGATGGATCACTGTATGATTGTATTCGTACGTATGTATGTTGAATTCATACTGTATGTAATGTATGATATGATGTGATTCTACTGATGTACTGTATGTATTCGGTACGAATGTAATGTATGTATGATGGATACACTGTATGTACTGTATGTATTTCGTATGTATGTAATGATGTAGATGGATACACTGATGTACTGTATGTATTCGTACTGTAGTAATGTATGATGATGGATACACGTATGTACTGTATGTATGCGTACTGTAGTAATGTATGTATGATGGTACCTGTATGTACTGTATGTATTCGGACTGTAGTATGTATGTATTCATACTGGTATGTATGTATGTATGATGGATATGGATACACTGTATGTAAGTATATATTCGTACTGTATGTAATGTATGTATTCATACTGTATTGTAATGTATGTATGAATGGATACACTGATGTACTGTATGTATTCGTACTGTATGTAATGTATGTATGTATGATGGATACACTGTATGTAATGTATGTATTCGTACTGTATGTAATGTAGTATGATGGATAACTGTATGTACTGTATGTATTCGTTACTGTATGTAATGTATGTATGATGGATACACTGTATGTACTGTATGTATTCGTACTGTATGTAATGATGATATATGGATACTACTGTATGTACTGTATGATATCGTACTGTATGTACTGTTGTATGTATGATGGATACACTGTATGTACTGTATGTATTCGTACTGTATGTATGTATGTATGATGTATACACTGTATGTACTGTATGTATTCGTACTGTATGTAATGTATGTATTCATACTGTAATGTAATGTATGTATGATGGATACCACTGATGTATGGATGATCTTTACTGTATGATGTACTGTTTCATGTACTGTATGTAATGTATGTATGAGGGATACGTATGTACTGTATGATCATGTCTGTATGTAATGTAGTAGATGGATCACTGATATGATGATGTATTCGTACTGTATGTAATGTATGATATGATGGATACACTGTATGTAATGTCTGTATTGTATTTAGTAATGATTAGCTGGATACACTGTATGTTACTGATGTATTGTACTGTCTGTAATGTGTATGATGGATACACTGAGTACTGTATGTATTATATTTACTGTATGTAAGGATGTATTATATGGCTACACTGTATGTAATGTACTGTATTCGTACTGTGATGTCATGTATGTATCATACTGTATGTTAATGATGTATGATGGGATACACTGTATGTACTGTATGTATTTGTACTGTATGTAATGTATGTATGATGGATACCACTGTATGTACTAGTGTATTCGTACTGTATGTAATGTATGTATGATGGATAAACTGTTGTATTATTCGTACTGTATGTAATGTATGTATGATGGATTACACTGTATGTAATGTATGTATTCGTACTGTATGAATGTATGTATTCATTACCTGTGTGTAATGTATGTATGATGGATACACTGTTGTACTGTATGTATTCGTATGTATGTATGTATGATGATGGATACATGTATGTACGTATGTATTCGTACTGTATGTAAGTATGTATGATGGATACACTGAATGTAATGTATGTATTCGTACTGTATGTAATGTATGTATGAGGATACACTGTATGTACTGATTATTGTACTGTAGTAATGTATGTTGATGGATACATTGTATGTATGTATGTATGATGGACCACTTTTTAAGGGATATTAAACTATTACATTTCTAAATCTGTACCTTTAGGTACAAGTGTAAAAAAATGAGGTCCACTCCTGCATGGCTTATGCTCAGGTAAAGAGGGAAATGGAAAAAAAGAAAAAGGCTATTTAAAATTTTGAAAACAGAAGGCACAGAACAGGCTTACAGGAGTACAAAAGCTGTATAAAGAGTGCAAGAAAGCAATTAACTAGCTAAAATAGAAACTGAAATACAGATTGCCGAACAAAGCAAGTCCAACCCCAAAATGTTTTTTAAGTATATAAATGGTAAAAAGATGAGGTCTGAGAATGTGGGACCATTAAATATGAGGGCTGAGGTGTGTTGTAGAGGATGCCGAAAAGGCTATTGCCTAAACGTTTTTTTGCATCGGTTTTTACTGTTGAGAATCCTTGTCCTTACAGTAGGGATTGTAATAATATGCAGGGAAGAATAGAGAATATTCACAATTGGCTAACAGAGGTATGGTACGGAACAATTAGACAAAGTTAATATCAATAAAGCCCCAGGACCAGATGGATTGCATCCTCGGATTTTAAAAGAGCTTAGTTAGTTCTATCTAGACCATTGTCTTTTAGATTCGCTTTTGTCTGGGGATGTGCCAAGGATAGGAAAAAAGCCAATGTAATACCATATTCAAAAAAGGTAGTCGTTCACAGCCTGGAAAACTATAGACCTGTAAGCCCACATCAGTGGTAGGGAAAGTGATGGAAACTTTGTTAAGGATCATATCCTTGACTTTGTCTCCAGAGATCATCTATTAGTAGTAGTAGCATGGATTTATGAGAAATAGACATGCCAGACAAATTTAATTGGTTTTTATGAGAAGTGAGTAAGATGTTAGATTAGACACAGCAGTGGATGTGTTTATATTTGGATTTTGCAAAAGCTTTTGATACTGTGCCACATAGGCGACTAATGATAAACTGAGGACTGTTGGCCTTGAAGAAAACATTTGTTCATGGATAGAGAACTGGTTATCGGACCGCAAACAGAGAGTGGTGGTTAATGGAGCTACATCTATGTGGGCTAAGTTTCTAAGGGTTCTGTACTGGGGCCGCTTCTGTTTAATCTGTTATAAATTACTTGAAGGGGGGCATTGAGAGCAAGGTCTCGGTGTTTGCTGATGACACAAAATTATGCAGAGCTTTGGAAACTTCCAATGTGTGCAAGTGCTGCAAGCAGACCTAGACAGATTATCAAATGGGCAGTAGAATGGCAGATGAGGTCAATGTTGATAAATGTAAGTGATGCATTTGGGATTTATAATCCCTGTGCCACCTACACCATAAATAACTCTGTGTTAAGATGCAATCTGTAATGGAAAAGATTTGGGGATACACTGTAATTACTGTATGTCTTCGTAGTGTATGTAATGTATGTATGATAGATACACTGTATGTACTGTAGTAGTTCGTATTGTATGTAATGTATGTATGATGGATATACTGTATGTAATGTATGTATTGTACTGTAGTAATGTATGTATGATGATACACTGTAATTACTGTATGTCTTCGTACTGTAGTAATGTATGTATATAGATACACTGTATGTACTGTATGTATTCGTACTGTATGCAATGTATGTATGATGGATACACTGTATGTAATGTATGTATTCGTACTGTATGTAATGTATGTATGATGGATACACTGTAATACTGTAGTCTTTCGTACTGTATGTAATGTATGTATGATAGATACACTGTATGTACTGTATGTATTCGTATTGTATGTAAGTAGTATGATGGATACACTGTATGTAATGTATGTATTCGTACTGTATGTATGTATGTAGTGGATACACTGTAATTACTAGATTTGTAAATGTATAGATGGATTCACTGTATGTAATGTATGTATCGTTACTGTGTAATGTTAGTATGATGGATACACTGTATTGTACTATAGTAGTAATGTATGTGAATAATTGGTGACATTCCCCTATAATAGAAGTATGGTGTATAGGAGTGCCATCATTAACTTCTATTAGACAGGATTGTAACGCCCTGAGCAGGATTTTTTAACCTGTTTCATGGGTATGGCGGGCCATGTGTATTTTTTTATATACATATTTACTGTATCTATTAGTATTAATAAATATAGTTACTGTATGGATTAGTATTGTAGTACAATGTACAGTATATTACTAACAGGGTTATTCAATTAAAGTTCTTATCATTTAAAATGGTGCTAATTTGCCCAACCAATCAGATCCTATTTAACATTTGGATAGTGTGCAATATTCGGATATACGTGCAATAAAGATGGCATGCATTTGGACTTGATTTATATATCTCAGTATTATGAATGATTTAATGTTGTTGTTTTTACCTTTACAAATGTATGAAGATATTTATGTATCTAGAATAGGAGTACTGTGTTCACAAGGGAAATTTTGGTGATTAGAAAATGTTAACATGTTGTTGGTTTTGGATTAAAAGTAAATAATTGAAATGATTATTGACTCCCTGATATAAAGGGGTCATAATTTAGGTTTAAAAAATCCACTAAAACTAAAACGGGATACTGGGATCTTCACCATACTTTCAGGGTTATTCAATAAAAGTTTCTTATCGTTTAAAATGGTGCTAATTTTGCCCCAACCAATCAGATTTTAGCTTTCAAATGTTAAATAGATCTGATTGGTTGGGGCAAATTAGCACCATTTTAAACGATAAGAACTTTTATTGAATCTCCCTGCATGTGTGCTAAACAGGTTACTGAGCATCTTCGCCATAATTTGGATATACTTAAAAATATATCCCAAGCACCAGCTTTTAAAAGGTTGTTGGTAGTTGTAATAATCTCAACATAAGTTGCAAGATTAGATATTAGTGGGCTCAACTCTAACCTTTGTAGCAATGTACAGTAGCATGTAGTGCACAAAATGTCATTTGGTTTAGAAATTTGTATTCAGTTGTAATTCAATTTATTGGCCGCAAAGATGAGTGTGAATGTCGTAAGGCAAAGCATTTGAGGTTAAATGTGGACACAATCCGAACCCAAGTTCTGCCGAACTTTATGAGTTTGGATGAACTTGAACTTTCCGAACTAGTTGGTTTTCTGAACTCACAGACTTATTTTCAATAATTATCGAATGTAACAGTCAAATTTGGTAACACTCGAATGTATGTTCGATTTTCAATAAACCGTGAAATGTAGCCAAAAATTTGGTAACTCAAATGAAATATCCGATTTTGATAACCCTTGAACGTTTGTTTAATTTTCCAAACCTTCGAATGTTTCCTTCAATTTCTATAACGCTCGAATGTTTCCTTCAATTTTCTATATACGCTCGAATGTTTCGTTCAATTTTCTATAACGCCCGAATGTTTCCTTCAATTTTCCGTAACCTGAATGTTTCATTCAATTTTCTATAACGCTCGAATGTTTTGTTCAATTTTCCGTACCCTTGAATGTTTCGTTCAATTTTCCGAACCCTTGAATGTTTCCTTCAATTTTCTATAACACTCGAATGTTTCGTTCAATTTTCCGTAACCCTTGAATGTTTCCTTCAATTTCCGTAACCCTTGAATGTTTCCTTCAATTTTCTATAACACTCGAATGTTTCGTTCAATTTTTTCCGTAACCCTTGAATGTTTCTTCAATTTTCCGTAACCCTTGAATGTTTCGTTCAATTTTCTATAACGCTCGAATGTTTCGTTCAATTTTCCGTAACCCTTGAATGTTCGTTCAATTTTCTATAACGCTCGAATGTTTCATTCAATTTTCCGTAACCCTTGAATGTTTCCTTCAATTTCTATAACGCTCGAATGTTTCGTTCAATTTTCCGTAACCCGAATGTTTCCTTCAATTTCTATAACACTCGAATGTTTCGTTCAATTTTCGTAACCCTTGAATGTTTCCTTCAATTTTCCGTAACCATTGAATGTTTCGTTCAATTTTCTATAACGCTCGAATGTTTAGTTCAATTTTCCGTAACCCTTGAATGTTTCCTCAATTTCTTATAACGCTCGAAGTTTTGTTCATTTCCGTAACCCTGATGTTTGTTCAATTTTCCGTACCCTGAATGTTTCCTCAATTTTATTAACGCTCGAATGTTTTGTTCAATTTTCCGTAACACCTTGAATGTTTCGTTCATTTTCGTAACCCTTGAAGTTTCTCTTTCAATTTTCTATAACACTCGAATGTTTGTTCAATTTCCGTAACCCTTGAATGTTTCTGTTTCCTTCAATTTTCGTAACCCTTGAATGTTTTGTTCCATTTTCTATAACGCTCGAATGTTTCGTTCAATTTTCCGTAACCCTTGAATGTTTTCCTTCAATTTTCTATAACGCTCGAATGTTTTTTCAATTTCCGTAACCCTTGAATGTTTTGTTCAATTTTCCGTAACATTGAATGTTTCCTTCAATTTCCGTAACCTTGAATGTTTCGTTCAATTTTCTATAACGCTCGAATTTTTTCATTCATTTTCCTAACCTTGAATGTTTCCTTCAATTTTCTATAACGCTCGAATGTTCGTTCAATTTTCCGTAACCCTGATATGTTTCCTTCAATTTTCCGTAACCCTTGAATGTTTCGTTCAATTTTCTATAACGCTCGAATGTTCGTTCATTTTCCATGAACCTCTAATGTTCCTTCAATTTTCCGTAACCCTTGATGTTTTCGTTCATTTTCTATAACCCTCAATGTTTTCTTAATTTTCCGTAACCTCGAATGTTTCGTTCAATTTTCCGTAACCCTCGAATGTTTCCTTCAATTTTCTATAACGCTCGAATGTTTCCTTCAATTTTCCGTAACCCTTGAATGTTTCGTTCAATTTTCTATAACACTCGAATGTTTCGTTCAATTTTCCGTAACCCTCGAATGTTTCCTTCAATTTTCTATAACGCGAATGTTTCGTTCAATTTTCCGTATACCCTTGAAGTTTCCTTCAATTTTCTATAACGCTCGAATGTTTGTTCAATTTCCGTATCCCTTGATGATGTTTCGTTTATTTTCCGTAACCCTCGAATGTTTCCTTCAATTTTCCGTAACCCTCGAATGTTTCCTTCAATTTTCCGTAACCCTTGAATGTTTCCTTAAATTTTCGTAACCCTCGAATGTTTCCTTCAATTTTCCGTAACCCTCGAATGTTTCGTTCAATTTTCCATAACCCTTGAATGTAGCATGCAGAAACCCGACAATTGCCCGATCTTGAAGAAAGAAGTGTTTAAACGACGTTTTGGAGATAGTGAATGTTTCCCCAGACCATTTCCTAGGTGCCACAGCCATTTACAGTAAGTTACCATTGTTAGTTTTATCTTTCATTTATCTGAACTTTTTAAACTATTATCTTCAATTACCTTTAATGGGTTAGTTTTCCGAACTTCCAAGCTGAACTTCCTTAAGTTCGTCCATCTCTATTGAGGTTTAAAAAAAGAATGTTAAGAAGTAAAGGCGAGTTGAGCGCCAAGACCCACCCAGTAATGTAAGGGTACTGATAGGGAAATAAGTGAATTAAGATTATGCCTGGAACGCAGAAAAAAAACGCATTGTCCAAAACCCGGCAAAACGGAATACAGAACGTATGTAATACAGAACGTATGTAATACAGAACGTATGTAATACAGAATGTATTCCGTTTTGCCTGTGTTTTTGGAAAATGTGTTTTTTTTCTGCGTTCCGGTACTTTTTGTGGGTTAACAACACGCACATTTTATGGGTACACATTTCCGCTTCATTTGCTTTGTGTGCAGTTTATGGAAAATCAACAGGAATACCAGAGAATACGCAAAAAAATAATGCGATAAATAAGCTTGTCCGCGCGTGCCCACGGTTTATTTTTATAGACGATTATCAAAGTACGAATCTGACAAAACAAGACCAAAAATCGTGGGGTAAAAAACAGACTGAAAAGATTCGGAATGCATATAAAAGTGAGAACTGATTCTCGCAATTTTCCATTATATTTTAAATTACGTTGCGATTCGCAAAACGCACGAAAATGGAAAACGGAAAGCAGGCGCACATAGTGGGGTCTAACCCTAAGAAATTCTTTTTTCTAAAGGCTAAAGGGAAATTCTACCCTCACAATTTTCTTGTATAGTTACAGAATAATAACCTTTTAATCTACCCCCTTACACTTTTCTATGGGGCCAACTGTAACATAATAATGTTATAATCGCGCCTGCAGCCTCGTACTTTTATATGGTCACGGAAATCCTCGGTAACATCTAATATCTGTCCGAGTGCTTTTATAAAGGGCACGGAACACCGACGGTGCCATCTCATATCCTTATAATTTAACGTAGGGGGTGCATTATCTAGTATATTTATATCATTTACGCCTTAGTTGACATTAGATTATGTATTGACATGTCTATACATAACATTTATCCATATTTTATGGATCATATTGTCTTTAATTCTAGATACTAAAGGGCATGTCCACCTTTTAAACAAAAAACTGGTCACATGTCAGTAACCTGACACTATTTACTTTTACCTGCATTACTAACACTGGATGTGTCCTTTAAAGTTTTTACTTTTTGTGTCTTTTGTTCAACTCTGTCCGTCACCAAAACTAGAGAGCTGGTACTCATTCTGTCAGTCCCAATAACTAGAGTAGCTGGTATCATTCTGTACAGTCACAATTAACTGGTAGCTAGGTACTCATTCTGTCCCAGTACCAATTAACTAGAGTAGCTAGTACTCATTGTCCAGTCACCAATAACTAGAGTAGCTAGTACTCAATTTCCAGTCACCAATTAACTAGAGTAGCTAGTACTCATTCTGTCCAGTCACCAATTAACTAGAGTAGCTAGTACTCATTCTGTCCATTCACCAATTAACTAGAGTAGTAGTACTCATTCTGTCCAGTCACCAATTAAAACTAGAGTAGCTAGTACTCATTCTGTCAGTCACCAATTAACTAGAGTAGCTAGTACTCATTTGTTCCAGTCACCAATTAACTAGAGTAGCTAGTACTCATTCTGTCCAGTCACCAATAACTAGAGTAGACTGACTCATTCTGTCCAGTCACCAATTAACTAGAGTAGCTGGTACTCAATCTGTCCAGTCACCAATTAACTAGAGTAGCTGGTACTCATTCTGTCCAGTCACCAATTAACTAGAGTAGCTGGTACTCATTCTGTCCAGTCACCAATTAACTAGAGTAGCTGGTTATCCATTCTGTCCAGTCACCACTTAACTAGAGTAGCTGGTACTCAATCTGTCCAGTCACAATTAACTAGAGTAGCTGGTACTCAATCTGTCCAGTCACCAATTAACTAGAGTAGTGGTATCATTCTGTCCAGTCACCAATTAACTAGAGTAGCTAGTACTCATTCTGTCCAGTCACCAATAACTAGAGTAGCTAGTATCTATTCTGTCCAGTCACCAATAACTAGAGTAGCTATACTCATTCTGTCCAGTCTCCAATAACTAGAGTAGCTGGTACTCAATCGTCCATCACCAATTACTAGAGTAGCTGTACTCATTCTGTCCAGTCACCAATTAACTAGAGTAGCTGGTACTCAATCTGTCCAGTCACCAATTAACTAGAGTAGCTAGTACTCATTTGTCCAGTCACCAAATTAACTAGAGTAGCTAGTACTCATTCTGTCCTAAGTCACCAATTAACTAGAGTAGCTAGTACTCATTCTGTCCAGTCACCAATTAACTAGAGTAGCTGGTACTCAATTACTGTCAGTCACCACATAATAACTAGAGTAGCTGGTACTCATTCTGTCCAGTGCCATCCAATTACTAGAGTAGCTGGTACTCATTCTGTCCAGTCACCAATTAACTAGAGTAGTGTAGGTACCATTCTGTCCAGTCCACCAATTAACAGAGTAGCTGGTACTCTTCTGTCCAGTCACCAATTAACTAGGTAGCTGGTTACTCATTCTGTCCAGTCACCCATAACTAGAGTGCTGGTACTCATTCTGTCCAGTCACCAATTAATAGAGTAGCTCGGTACTATTCTGTCCAGTCACCAATTAACTAGAGTAGCTGGTACTATTCTGTCAGTCACAATTAACTAGAGTAGCTGGACTTAATCTGTCCAGTCACCAATTAACTAGAGAGTAGCTGGTACTATCTGTCCAGTCCCAATTAACTAGAGTAGCTGGTACTCATCTGTCCAGTCACCAATTAACTAGAGTAGCTGGACTCATTCTGTCAGTCACCAATAACGAGAGTAGCTAGTACTCATTCTGTCCAGTCACCAATTAACTAGAGTAGCTAGTACTCATTCTGTCCAGTCACCAATTAACTAGAGTAGCTAGTACTCATTCTGTCCAGTCTCAATTAAACTAGAGGAGCTGGTACTCAATCTGTCCACTCACCAATTAACTAGAAGTAGGCTGGTACTCATTCTGTCCGTCACCAATTAACTAGAGTAGCTGGTACTCAATCTGTCAGTCCCAAATTAACTAGAGTAGCTGGTACTCATTCTGCCCAGCCTCCAATAACTTAGAGTAGCTGGTACCGGACAGAATGAGTACCAGCTACTCTAGTTAATTGGTGACTGGACAGAGTGTGAACAAAAAGACACAAAAAGTAAAAACTTTAAAGGACACATCCATGTTAGTAATGCAGGTAATAAGTAAAATAGTGTCAGGTTACTGACATGTGACCAGTTTTTTGTTTAAAAGGTGGACATGCCCTTTAAAGTATCTAGAATTAAAGACAATATGATCCATAAAATATGGATAAATGTTATGTATAGACATTGTCAATACAATATCTAATGTCAAACTAAGGCGTAAATGATATAATATACTAGATAATGCACCCCCTACTGTAAATTATAAGGATATGAGATGGCACCTCGGTGTTCCGTGCCCTTTATAAAAGCACTCGGACAGATATTAGATGTTACCGAGGAGTTCCGTGACCATATAAAAGTACGAGGCTGCAGGCCGATTATAACATTATTATGTTACAGTTGGCCCCATAGAAAAGTTGTAAGGGGGTAGATTAAAAGGTTATTATTCTGTAACTATAACAAGAAAACTTGTGAGGGTAGAATTTCCCTTTAGCCTTTAAGAAAAAAGAATTTCTTAGGGTTAGACCCCACTATGTGCGCTGCTTTCCGTTTTCCATTTTGCGTGCGTTTTGCGAATCGCAACGTAATTTAAAATATAATGGAAATTGCGAGAATCAGTTCTCACTTTATAATTTGCATTCCGAATCTTTTCAGTCTGTTTTTTATCCCCACGATTTTTGGTCTGTGTGTGTCAGATTCGTACTTTGATAATCGTCTATAAAAATAAAAACCGTGGGCACGCGCGGACAAGCTTATTTATCGCATTATTTTTTTGCGTATTCTCTGGTATTTCCTGTTGATTTTCCATAAACTGCACACAAAGCAAATGAAGCGGAAATGTGTACCCATAAAAATGTGCGTGTCTGTTAACCCACAAAAGTACCGGAACGCAGAAAAAAACACATTTTCCAAAACACAGGCAAAACGGAATACATTCTGTATTACATACGTTCTGTATTACATACGTTCTGTATTACATACGTTCTGTATTCCGTTTTGCCTGGGTTTTGGACAATGCGTTTTTTTCTGCGTTCCAGGCATAATCTTAATTCACTTATTTCCCTATCAGTACCTCTACATTACTGGGTGGGTCTTGGCGCTCAACTCGCCTTTAACTTCTTAACATTCTTTTTTTTAAACCTCAATAGAGATGGACGAACTTAAGGAAGTTCAGCTTGGAAGTTCGGAAACTAACCCATTAAAGGTAATTGAAGATAATAGTTTAAAAAGTTCAGATAAATGAAAGATAAACTAACAATGGTAACTTACTGTAAATGGCTGTGGCACCTAGGAAATGGTCTGGGGAACATGTCACTATCTCCAAAACTCGTTTAAACACTTCTTTCTTCAAGATCGGGCAATTGTCGGGTTTCTGCATGCTACATTCAAGGGTTATGGAAAATTGAACGAAACATTCGAGGGTTACGGAAAATTGAAGGAAACATTCGAGGGTTATAGTTAATTGGTGACTGGGACAGAAGAGTACTAGCTACTCTAGTTAATTGGTGAAGCTGGACAGAATGAGTACTAGCTACTCTAGTTAATTGGTGAATGGACAGAATGAGTACTAGCTTACTCTAGTTAATTGGGACTGGACAGAATGAGTACTAGCTACTTAGTTAATTGGTGACTGGAAAGAATGAGTACTAGCTACTCTAGTTAATTGGTGGACTGGATAGAATGAGTACTAGCTACTCTAGTTAATTGGTGACTGGACAGAATGAGTACTAGCTACTCTAGTTAATTGGGACTGGACAGAATGGAACTAGCTACTCTAGTTAATTGGTGACTGGACAGAATGAGTACCAGCTACTCTAGTTAATTGGTGACTGGACAGAATGAGTACCAGCTCTCTAGTTAATTGGTGACTGGACAGAGTGTGAACAAAAAGACACAAAAAGTAAAAACTTTAAAGGACACATCCATGTGTTAGTAATGCAGGTAATAATAAGAAATAGTTGTCAGGTTACTGACATGTGACCAGTTTTTTGTTAAAAGGTGGAACATGCCCTTTAAAAGTATCTAGAATTAAGACAATATGATCCATAAATATGGATAAATGTTATGTATAGACATTGTCAATACAATATCTAATGTCAAACTAAGGCGTAAATGATATAATAATACTAGATAATGCACCCCCTACTGTTAAATTTATAGGATATGAGATGGCACCTCGGTGTTCCGTGCCCTTTATAAAAGCACTCGGACAGATATTGAATGTTACCGAGGAGTCCGTGACCATATAAAAGTACGAGGCTGCAGGGCCGATTATAACCTTATTATGTTACAGTTGGCCCCATAGAAAAGTTGTAAGGGGGTAGATTAAAAGGTTATTATTCTGTAAACATAACAAGAAAAATGTGAGGGGGTAAGAATTCCCTTTAAGCCTTTAAGAAAAAAAGAATTTCTTAGGGTTAGACCCCACTATGTGCGCTGCTTTCCGTTTTCCATTTGCGTGCGTTTTGCGAATCGCAACGTAATTTAAAATATAATGGAAAATTGCGAGAATCAGTTCTCACTTTAAATTTGCATTCCGAATCTTTTCAGTCTGTTTTTATCCCCACGATTTTTGGTCGTGTTTGTGCAGATTCGTACTTTGATAAATCGTCTATAAAAATAAAAACGTGGGCACGCGCGGACAAGCTTATTTATCGCATTATTTTTTTGCGTATTCTCTGGTATTTCTGTTGATTTTCCATAAACTGACACAAAGCAAAATGAAGCGGAGGAATGTGTACCCTAAAAATGTGCGTGTTGTTAACCCACAAAAAGTACCGGAACGCAGAAAAAAACACATTTTCCAAAAACACAGGCAAAACGGAATACATTCTGTATTACATAACGTTCTGTATTACATACGTTCTGTATTACATACGTTCGTATTCCGTTTTGCCGGGTTTTGGACAATCGTTTTTTTTCTGCGTTCCAGGCATAATCTTAATTCAATTATTTCCTATCAGTAACTCTTACATTACTGGGTGGGTCTTGGCGCTCAACTCGCCTTTAACTTCTTAACATTCTTTTTTTTTAAACCTCAATAGAGATGGACGAACTAAGGAAGTTCAGCTTGGAAGTTTCGGAAAACTAACCCATTAAAGGTAATTGAAGATAATAGTTTAAAAAGTTCAGAGTAAATGAAGATAAGATAAACTAACAATGGTAACTTACTGGAAATGGCTGTGGACCTAGGAAGGAAATGGTCTGGGGAAACATGTCACTATCTCCAAAAACTCGTTTAAACACTTTCTTTCTTCAAGATCGGGCAATGTCGGGTTTCTGCATGCTACATTAAAGGGTTATGGAAATTGAACGAAACATTCGAGGGTTACGGAAAATTGAAGGAAACATTCGAGGGTTACGAAAATTTAAGGAAACATTCAAGGTTACGGAAATTGAAGAAACATTCGAGGGTTACGGAAAATTGAAGGAAACATTCGAGGGTTACGGAAAATAGAACGAAACATTCAAGGGATACGGAAAATTGAACAAAACATTCGAGCGTTATAGAAAATTGAAGGAAACATTCAAGGGTTACGGAAAATTGAACGAAACATTCGAGCGTTATAGAAAATTGAAGGAAACATTGAGGGTTACGGAAAATTGAACGAAACATTCGAGGTTTATAGAAAATTGAACGAAACATTCAAGGGTTACGGAAAATTGAAGGAAACATTCGAGCGTTATAGAAAATTGAAGGAAACATTCGAGGGTTACGG
Source organism: Hymenochirus boettgeri (assembly GCA_019447015.1). NCBI lineage: Eukaryota > Metazoa > Chordata > Amphibia > Anura > Pipidae > Hymenochirus > Hymenochirus boettgeri. The sequence continues at coordinate 256,995,558 of CM033472.1, read as the reverse complement.
AAAATTGAACGAAACATTCGAGGGTTACGGAAAATTGAAGGAAACATTAGAGGGTTATAGAAAATGAACGAAAACATCAAGGGGTACGGAAATTGAAGGAAACATTAGAGGGTTATGGAAAATGAACGAAAATTCGAGCGTTATAGAAAATTGAACGAAACATTCAAGGGTTACGGAAAATTGAAGGAAACATTCAAGGGTTACGGAAAATGAACGAAACATTCGAGCGTTATAGAAATTGAAGGAAACATTCAAGGGTTATGGAAAATTGAATGAAAAATCGAGCGTTATAGAAAATTGAACGAAACATTCAGGGGTACGAAAATTGAAGGAAACATCAAGGTTACGGAAAATTGAACAAACATTAAGGGTTACGGAAAATTGAACAAAACATTCGAGCGTTATAGAAAATTGAAGGAAAAACATCAAGGGTTACGGAAATTGAACGAAAACATTCGAGCGTTATAGAAAATTGAACGAAACATTCAAGGGTTACGGAAATTGAAGGAAACATTCAAGGTTACGGAAAATAAGAAACATTCGAGTGTTATAGAAAATTGAAAGGAAACATTCAAGGGGTTACGGAAAGAAATGAACGAAACATTCAAGGGTTACGGAAAATTGAACAAAACATTCGAGCGTTATAAAATTGAAGGAAACATTCAAGGGTACGGAAAATTGAACAAAACATTCAGGGTTACGGAAAATTGAACAAAACATTCGAGCGTTATAGAAAATTGAGGAAACATTCAAGGGTTACGGAAAATTGAACTAAAAACTTCGAGCGTTATAGAAAATTGAACGAAACATTCAAGGGTTACGGAAAATTGAAGGAAACATTCAAGGGTTACGGAAAATTGAACGAAACATTCGAGTGTTATAGAAAATTGAAGGAAATCAAGGGTTACGGAAAATTGAACGAAACATTCGAGCGTTATAGAAATTGAAGGAAACATTCAAGGGTTACGGAAAATTGAATGAAACATTCGAGCGTTATAGAAAATTGAACGAACATTCAAGGGTTACGGAAAATTGAACGAAACATTCGAGCGTTATAGAAAATTGAACGAAACATTCAAGGGTTACGGAAAATTGAGGAAAACATTCAAGGGTACGGAAAATTGAACGAAACATTCGAGTGTTATAGAAAATTGAAGGAAACATTCAAGGGTTACGGAAAATTGAAGGAAGGAACATTCAAGGGTTACGGAAAATTGAACGAAACATTCGAGTGTTATAGAAAATTGAAGGAAACAGTTCAAGGGTCGGAAAATTGAACGAAACATTCAAGGGTTACGGAAAATTGAACAAAACATCGAGCGTTATAGAACAATTGAATGAAACATTCAAGGGTTACGGAAAATTGAAGGAAACATTCGAGCGTTATAGAAAATTGAACGAACCATTCGAGCGTTATAGAAAATTGAAGGAAACATTCGAGCGTTATAGAAAATTGAAGGAAACATTCGAAGGTTATGGAAAATTAAACAAAACGTTCAAGGGTTATCAAAAATCGGATATTTCATTTGAGAGTTACCAAATTTTTAGGCTACATTTCACGGTTTATTGAAAAATCGAACATTACATTCGAGTGTTACCAAATTTGACTGTTACATTCGATAATTATTGAAAATAAGTCTGTGAGTTCAGAAAACCAAACTAGTTCGGAAAGTTCAAGTTCATCCAAACTCATAAAGTTCGGCAAGAACTTGGGTTCGGATTTGTGTCCATCATTTAACCTCAAATGCTTTGCCTTACGACATTCACACTCATCTTTGCTGGCCAATAAATTGAATTACAACTGAATACAAATTTCTAAACCAAATGACATTTTGTGCACTACATGCTACTGTACATTGCTACAAAGGTTAGAGGTTGGAGCCCACTAATATCTAATCTTGCACTTATGTTGAGATTATTACAACTACCAACAACCTTTTTAAAAGCTGGTGCTTGGGATATATTTTTAAAGTATATACAAAGTATGGCGAAGATGCTCAGTAACCTGTTTAGCACACATGCAGGGAGATTCAATAAAAGTTCTTATCGTTTAAAATGGTGCTAATTTTGCCCCAACCAATCAGATCTTATTTAACATTTGAAAGCTAAAATCTGATTGGTTGGGGCAAAATTAGCACCATTTTAAACGATAAGAACTTTTATTGAATAACCCTGAAAGTATGGTGAAGATGCCCAGTATCCCGTTTAGTTTTAGTGGATTTTTAAACCTAAATTGTGACCCCTTATATATCAGGGAGTCAATAATCATTTCAATTATTTTACTTTTAAATCCAAAACCAACAACATGTTAACATTTTCTAATCACCAAAATTTCCCTTTGTGAACACAGTACTCCTATTACTAGAATACATAAATATCTTCATACATTTGTAAAGGTAAAAACAACAACATTAAATCATTCATAATACTGAGATATATAAATCAAGTCCAAAATGCATGCCATCTTTATTGCACGTATATCCGAATTAATTGCACACATATCCAAATGTTAAATAGGATCTGATTGGTTGGGGCAAAATTAGCACCATTTTAAATGATAAGAACTTTAATTGAATAACCCTGTTAGTATATACTACTGTACATTGTATACTACATACTAATACATACAGTAACTATATTTATTAAATACTAATAGATACAGTAAATATAGTATATATAAAAATACACATGGCCGCCATACCCATGAAACAGGTTAAAAATCCTGCTCAGGGCGTTACAATCCTGTCTAATAGAAGTTAATGATGGCACACTCCTGATAGCACCATAACTTCTATTATAAGGGGAATGTCACCAGATTAATTCACATACATTACATACATATAGTACATACAGTGTATCCATCATACTAACATTACATACAGTACGATTACATACATTACATACAGTGAATCCATCATACATACATTACAAAGACATACAGTAATTACAGTGTATCCATCATACATACATTACATACCTACTCACCAGTGGGTCCTCTTCATATTGTCTGTAACTACGTTTAAAGTCTGCTTGTGGATCTCCCTTGTTCCCTTAGTCCTGTACTGTTTCAGGACGGCCAATGGGGACAATGGGTCCTTGCGAGCAACATCTTTCCCATTTGCCAATCTCAGAACCGTCCTGGAAGCAGTGAACAAAAAACCGTGGCAGCAGACCAGTCTTTGATAGACTTTTTGCAGACCCTATATAGAAGAAGAACACAGGGTAATGACCTAGCGGTTAAGGTCCTTACCCTGAGTAGTAGAGGTGTCCATACAGGCAGAGCTTACATACCATATCATCGGCAGGTAAGCGTATGTTACGACCACTGTTAGGTGGATGTTCTATGATATAATGGGTGCTTTTTATGTGCAAGTCCCCATGTCCACACGATAGCATCAACTATAATGTTTATATTGAATTACCGTAGTTTCCTGACCTTTTTCATACTTATTTGTATTTGTTTCTTTTTCTTAAAAGGGGCACAGAAAAATGTAGTATCCTCATGGGATACCCCTGGCTCTTCTAGACAGAGTAATGATCATACGTACATGCTGTATACCCACACCGAAATGAAACAGAGTATGTGAAACAACAGACTAGAGATTAGAATATAAAAAATAAAGTTAAGATACAGATCACCCTGTTTCATCCAATCTATACCCAGATAATCCTGCTCCGTGTGCTTTAATAAAGGGAGAGTAGTGTAACAGGTTGAAAAACGTCACAGCTGTGTGTCTTCTTTCAACGTAACTGTTATCGCTGTGCATGAACATTCTAATTTTCCAATGCGTAAAGACGTTTTCATAAGAGATCACACATATCCAGCTTAGTACCTTTCAGGTTTAATTTAACAAGGAGCCTTATGTTATCTTGTTTATGGAGCTGCCAAGTGAAAAATACCTGTATTAATAGAGACTTTCTATCTCAGCAGTACAACACACAAACATTATATCCGCCTTCGCTTATCACTCAGCAGTGAGCAGTGGCTTCTAGGAGTGTTTTGTGCCATCCCCCCCCAGCTTAACATCACTACTTTACATCATTCATTCATTGTCATTCTAATATAGGATCATCTCATACCAAACCTGTTACCACCTCATGTACAGATCTGAAGCTATGAACAGATAATGGTTTTGGAAAGATCCAAACATTTCAAAGGCTATTATCTGCAGATTTCTGTACACACAGGCATTTTGGCTCTGGCCAGAAGTTCTGTTTTCTCTCAATGGAGATGGGAGCGATCCGAGAGATTCCTGCAACCCTGGAAAACAATAGAATCCATCTTGATGATGTTAAGGAATTCAACACCACACTCTTCATTAATTAGGGTCTGTGCTCATTGTCTACACACATACGATGTGCCCAATGTGAGTGTTCACCAGCCGATAACGATCTAATATGTACAATGTTTTACAACGATTAGATGATTAGAAAGTACCTTGAATTGTAAGTAGAACATTAAAGGGTATCTACACTTCCAAAAATCGAATTTTTCAAAACTCATACCTTTAGATAGTGTAATGCCCAATACCTCCAACACTTTCAGATTCTCAGAAATCTTCGTCTTAAATAACAGCATATACAGGCAAATACCTGTCACTCAAACCAGCAAAAAAAGAGCCTTCAGACATCATGTCTGATGAAGGTGTCATGTGACACCGAAAACATTACACATGATGGTTGAAAACAGTTAGGTTTGTTCACTAAAGACGGGTGTGTGCTACTAGCTTTTTCAAATTAGATGGCACTCAAACCAGGTATGCTATTTGTGTCCCTCCAGTGACTTTCTTACTAGGATCTCCCAAAACATTTTATTAATACCACCCCAAATATGAGTGATTAATCATATTGGTCTCCTGTCTATCTGTCGTACTAATCCATATATAGCTATCTATCGCTCTGTCTGTCTATTATAATATCAATCTATATCTATCTATTGTCTTTCTATCTATATATATCAATCATAGACTGTCTGTCTATCTGTCGGTCTACCTGCCTGTCTTCATCTATGTATCTGCCTGTCTATGTCTGTCTATCGGTCTCAATATCTATCTATATCTATCTGTCTGTCTGTCTGTCTATCTTCTATCTATCTATCGGAGTGTGTCACAAGAGGCTTATTTGGTCTTCTCCCAATGTTCCCATCTCTCCCTACTTTCTTTAAAATGTTACTTGCCTGTGTCAGAGAGCTGCCAGTTACATCACAAGTATAATGTTCCTTAATGGTACACATGAATACTACTGGATTATGGGCTGATATACAGAGGGTTTTTTGGTCAGAATTGTGACCTGCACGGCTGTTTGGTTTGCTGACGTATCATATTGTCAATATGGAATCACTTTTTTAAAAAAAACAGGTCAAAAACAATTGGTTTTGTGGTAAATCGCAGTCAGCCAAAACACTGACCCATGTGTACCCACCAAACCAATGTTTTAGATTGTACGATGTGTCCAGTTTTTTTAATTGGCTTTTTTTATAGGGTTATAATGCTTTAGTAGGGATTTTAATTTAAAAACTGCTGAATTGTTCAGCTGATATGTTTGTCTATCCTTATAGTTTATTGCTATTTACATTTACATTTACAATGTTGTTTTTACAAGAATCAAAAGGAAAAAGCCACTGAATTACCATGTTAGTTTTAGGTCTTTAGCTTGGCCTCCTGTTTGGTTACGGGTTTATCATTCAAGACACTTCTCTGTTTAGATCATTAAGATTCGCGCTCAGACAGAGGGGAATAACATCAGTGAAGAAGCCCTGAATCACCTGGGAGAGATAGGTACCAAGACACATTAAGGTAAGTGATTTGCACTCATGCACCGTCAAATCTTCTCATCACCAAGAAAGCTGTAAAAGGCTGACTGGGTAAGTTCCTTACAGCGCTGCTCAGGTAGACTAATGTGACCTGTTCTTTTATCTGAACAGTACAGGTGCACTTATCCATTCTCTGTGCTTGATAAGACTTCATTTAGAAAGCCTGGCTGTATTGTCCCTTATGTAACAAGTTCAAGGCTTTTCATTCAATTATCTTTGTGCAGTTGTGTATTTAAAAAATATCACATATTGAAATAAGGATTGTAAAGGCAAATGTACTGGTGACTTAAGTTCTGCCCCTGTTATTTAAGTTTAGATCTGCCAGTTCTTCTACAGGCCATACATTAATCACTTAACTCCCAACGTTCGCAACGTTCAGACAACCACCCAGGCAGTTCATTTTGCTATTGATTTGTGTCCTTGTTATGATCCTTTCCAGTTCAAGTGTCAAAGCAGTGTATGGCCTGCATCGAGTCACATTAAATACTAATAGCATTGTGTTCTAATTGCCAGGCATCTTTAATCTACTGCTGGGTGTACTTTACTACTTCTTTCCCTCCCCTGTATATCCCAATCCAGGTATTCGGTTGCAGCTGCTGACCCCCGCTAACTTACTTGCCAAAATCACGGCAAAGACAGTATTGAGAAAGAGCACGTGGAAGGAAAATCAAATGAACTGTTCTATGTATGCAAAGTCTTCAGCCAAAATCCTCGTGAGCAGCAGGAAAAATACATGAAGTGACAAGAACCGTCCTTTTACTAAATGACATCGTCGTATTTCCTGGCTTATATCTCAAGTGCACGGGGAGCAGATGTGGGAGAGAACCAGCCTGAAAGAACGTTTACTGCCTGCAGCAACGAGACACACTGCAATCCAAGGGGCTCTGCTGTGAATCTCACAGGAGGTTGAGGGGTTTGATTGGATGAAAAGATAAGTATTAAAATATTAATGGACTTTTCAGTAGTGAACAGATTTTTTTTTTTTTTTTTTACAGAGAAACCGACTGTCAAATTTGATCTCAATAAACGTTTTTGTTTGACCCGTACATAACAGATTGCGGGTTTTTTGTTTTCCGTGCGTTCGTTACAGACTGTTCACTGTAATATATGAACACGTGTTCCCCATTGTTTTTAAGCTAGGTGCACACAGTCCCACTTTATAGCCAGATGAACTGATCTATTCGATGGAAGCTATTGCTTTGTATAGGGAGATCGCTGTGGGACCATCATTCCCTATCTGATACCCTAGTGGGGCCAGGCCTAACTTAGGTTTTTGGTGTGGGCTTGTTAGCTCAGGGCACATCAATAGAAGAGGATGGGTTGGCCCCACTATCTCTGATGCACTGCCGGCCCTTTTTTTCTTTGCATAGCATGTGCTGCGATAGGGTTACATCAAAGGAATTGCAGCACATGCGCAGCGTAGCTCAATGAATCGTGTGCAACATTGTGGTTTTGCTGCGTCGTTTGGCGATTTTGGGTGCTGCCAGTTGGTCTAGACCTTAAAGTATAGAGGCTGATAGACATTTTCATGGTTAATGGTGTAGTTGAGATGGAAAGTTTTACCCACACACAGACTATTAATAGTGCCATCGGACTAATCATGGTCACTTTTTCTTATTGTACTGTGTGTTTCCAGCTTTACTCGTGTATCCTGCTTCCTGGCTCCCACTAGGCAGGGAAAGTAAAATAATAAACCACCCACAAACCTTTCCAGATCTGAAAGACCTACCTTAAAAATGTATGAGACCAGTGACACGTCTTTACAATATTTTAGCCCAGAAATCACCAGAAGAAAATTTAATCTGCAAAAATTTACAAAAAAAATTTGGCCTCATTGTAATTTTTAATCTACTACATGTAGTAGCCCTTACTCTGGATCTGTGTGCTGCATGTATGAATCCAGTATTTGATTTGCTCAAGAGCTCCTGAGTCGTATCCCCTAACCTACTCTCCTTCCATCTAACCAAACTTTCTGTGACGGCAAGCATGACTCAGTAATCACTACAAGGCAGCATTGGAAGAAGTGAATTTCCCAATGCAGATCAAACATACTAACTGTCACCTTCAGTTACAGTAAACTGCACACAGCAGAAAAGTTTATGATAATAAGGGACTTGATTGACAGCTGAAATGTAAGATGGGTTCACATTGGTTACCTAAAAAAAAAAGGGGACAGATTAACAATTTGCAGGCAAATTGAGTTGTTTCCACTGATGGACCAGATCCCATAGAAAATAAAGCAGTCACAAGTAACACTACACCCAATACTCCCCAGACAGCTTTCACAATATGGAATATTTCCTCTCAAGAAAGCATAATAAGCTTGCAGTAATGACGCCCTAAAAACCAGGAAAAATTAAGTTAGGGCTGTGTTGCCCTAGAACCTGCAACCTGGCAAAAGAAGGTGCACAGCATGCGTTCGTCAGTTTTCTGAAGTTTTTTTGCATTGCATTTGTCTAATTTTTCACTGTGTTGCCATAGATTTATTGAAAAAGACATGCAAAAAACAGAGGAATGCTGTGTGCAATGCGTTTTTTTTTAAAAGCAACGGACCAGAATGCAAGTGGACACAATCGATCGAAATAGTGTAAACGTCTACAATGAATTCTATCAGGGCGATGCATCAATGTGCGCATGCTTCTGTTCTGGAATTTAATATCGGTTTAGCGAGACTTAAACTCCTTCAGTGATTTATATGCCAAACAGCGGCAGCTTAGAGCTGGCTACAAAAGGCGTAATAGAAAATCACCAGTTAGCGATGCTATCGTTGCATCGCCCTGTATGGTGTCCCTGCGTTTTAAAAATGGTTCGTTCTGAAAAAACGCACCAAAAACAGACCTTCGCATATTGATGATGCAAAATCGCACAATTTCAGTGCATTCGATTCGAACGTAGTGTGGCGTAGCCCTAAGTGCTGGTTTATAATGCATTTGTCCAGGATATCCTATCAATTAAAAAGTCTCTGTCAAGTAGCCTAGTAAACAGAACGGCCCAAGGCCCTGCTCAGATTTGGCGAAGTTCCATTCGGCAAAAGATTATTTTCTCTGTAAATGCCATTTTGCAGAATGTAATTAACATGTAACCATTTTTTACGAGTGGCTACATGTTTAAGAAACTGAGTCGTTTTTTAAAAGCGAATGTCCTTAATGACACCGACTAATAAGAGATTTAAGTCCTACAGAGACAATTGCAAACAAGACGATTTTTTCCCTTCTAGTAAATTGTGTAATCAATAGAGGCTCCCAGCAGGTCCATAACTTTGCCGGTGATATTCCTTGTAGCAAGTGAAGTTTTCCTCTCGTTTGCATTAATCTGACCACATTTTTATTGCATGTAGTAATTACAACAATGCTTAAAATGTATCACCCATGTAATTTACATTAAAGGTAAAGTTCAGGCTAAAACACATCCCCTCTTTCATCTATATCAAGGAAAGCAAAGAGTCGCACACCAATCATAATTGGTGTTTATGAAAATGCACAAATTAATACTGGGGGGGGGGGGGACACAGTCACAATCCTAGGTGATGAATCTTGCTGGGTCCTAACGCTTCCTCTTCATTTATACCATAACTTTTAAAAAATTTGCATTTTTTAGTTATTTTAGTTATTGCCAACCTTAGAAACCTTAGAACACCTGTAAAACGGTTTTATTTAAACCAAGATGTGGAGTAGTTGCTACCTCCCTCCATTGTACACGCTCAGTTGGAACAGATCTACTATCTATGAAGAAGCTTACTGAGCATGTCAAAGTATGGCTGGGAAGGAGGAGGGCTTAAAGTGACTGCCAGGATCCAGTGTATCCTGATCCTGGCCAACATCTCATTGGAGATGAGAATCTCTTAATCTCTTGCTCTCTTGTGCAAAAGAGACATCCCAGTTTGGTTTGTGTCCCTAGATTCCAAGGAAAATACTGCTAACGGAGGGGTTACATTGGATTGTGGGGGTGAAACATGGAGAATGGGGACGATCTTCTCATCATCCTATTTTGGTTATCAATGTTACATTTTTACAATGTTACATTGAGTAAGGGCACGGCCACACTGCAGCGCAAATGCAATCGCACATAGAATTGCGTGTGATTTCGTGCATTTTCTTCATTAGGTATAGGAAAAACGCATGCGATTGCAATTAAAAATGAACGCAAATCGCAAACGCACCCGAAAACGCGCGTTTTAGGTGCGTTGCCGCGGTTTTCAATGATTTGAAAAAACGCAAACGCAGAAAAATCGAAGCAGTGTGGCCTAGCCCTCAAAAGGGTTACCGGTACCAGTTGTTACACTTTCCTTTCTATAACCCCATAAGCCTTTAAACAGAATAAACTAGATGGCTGTTGAAATGTGAATAAAAGAATGAGAGGTGGATAGAGAGCAGTGTTTGTCCATGTTTCCTTATTCTCCTAAACAGTCACAATTACAAATCCATCTCCGCCACTGAAGTTTTTACAACCAAATTGCCAGGATGAGTAAGAGCTCGGCCAATTCATTATGTGTGAGACGCAGGGCCCGCTGAGGGGACATATTTGTTACATCTTATCCCCTGACACCTAATCTAGCAACAATTACAGCAGACACATAGATCCTGAATTTTCAATTTCAGTATAGGGAAAGAAATTGGGTGATGCTAAAACGCAGTGCTTGTGGAAAGACCTGGGAATTTTGCATACAGAAAATATGATTGTGTTATAGGACAGTGTAGAGTTGGTGCTCCACCCACCCTTCTGGCCCAGGGCCTAACCAAGCAGACCTAGATAGATTATCAAAATGGCAGCAGATGTCAGGTGATATTCATGTTGATAAATGTAAGGTGATGCATTTGGGGTTTAACAATCTTATGCCACCTACACCATAATAATTCTGCTAAGGATGGAAAAAGATCTGGGGTTCTATTAGGTACAGTGCCAGGCAGCAACAACTACATAATATTGTCTTGAATAGAGAGGGGTATAGATTCAAAGGAGAAAAAATATTATTCTCCCCTCTTACAAAGCATTGGTAAAGCTCATTGGAATGTGCAGTGCAGTTTTTTTAATTGTGTGTTATAAAAAAGGACATCTTGGAATGTAAATGGAATTTAGAGAAGGCAACTAAATAATATAAGGGAAATGGAGGGGAGTGAATATGCAGGCAATTAGACAAGTTAGGGCTGTTTTACATTGGAGAAGCACGTTTCAATAATACAATAATAGAAATATATTAATGGGCCATACAATAACTCTCTGTGCTTGTTCACTAATAGGTCATATCAGAGGACACGTGGACTTCTTTAAAGGCATGTGCACACCCAAATCAAAATTTTCCCCAACTGCTGGCCCCGATGTTTACTTTGAAAAGTTCTTACCTTACATTCCTGCTCCCCATGGTTCTCTTGTAGTCCTCACCCAAAGTCCAGAAAACTGAAGTGCAGTGGATGTCTTCCTGTTCCAAATGTCTCTGCCTTGTTTGAAGCTTCCGGGAGGGATCAGACATGCGCAGGGAACCCTTTCCCCCCCCTCCCTCCCTCCCTCCGGATTCCAACTATTCACAACGCTTTCTCCTAGCGTGTAAGGCTTAAAGTCGTAATACCTTTAGTGCTGCCCACCCCCACACTGCTATAGAAAACCTAAAAAAAAACTTTTGGATATTTACTTACAGGCACTTCGCTCCGCGACTTCTTCTTAGCCAGCAGCCCGCATCTGTGATTGCTGACCGCAGCCAATCACAGACCCGGCTGCCGGTCAGCCCCTCTCTGCTGTTTCCTGTTAGCAGAGAGGGAGAAGGAACCGTCGCTGGAGCGAAGGGCTGTAAGTAGTTATCTGAGCATTTTTTTTTTGTTTTATTATAGCGTTTGGTGGTGGGCTGCCATACCTAACATTAGGCCCAAAGTGATTTTCGGTTGACATGCCCTTTAAGGTTGGAAGAAAAGAAGTTTCATCTTCAGGTTAGGAAAGGTTTTTTTACATTGAGAACATGAAACTGTGGAACTGTCTTCCAGCAGATGTGGTAATGGCAAGTTCATTAAATAGTTTCTTAAGATTGGGCTGCAATAATTTTTCTTAAATTCAAAAATTTGAAAATTATTGGTATTAATATTTAGTTCTTGTTGTTCCAGGAATTCTTTCCAATTTCCATTTGTAATCAGGTAGGAATCCCTGACCCTCCCCCTTTTTTTAAAAAGCTTTTTTAATGCTGTTAGGCACATTATAAAAATAAAAATAATAAATTATACATACAGGACATTATGGTTAGGGTATAAAGTTTGGACTAAATGGATGTATGTCTTTATTCAACCTCCAAATACTATGTTTTATGTACTGTTATATAGACATTATGGGTAGGGTATAAAGGTTGGACTAAATGGATGTATGTCTTTATACAACCTTCAATACTATGTTACTGTGTACTGTTATAGACATATGGGTAGGGTATAAAGGTTGGACTAGATGGACAAATGTCTTTATACACCTCCAATACTAATGTTACTATGTAACTGTTATACAGACATTTGGTAGGGTATAAAGGTTGGACTAAATGGACATATGTATTTATTCAACCTCCAATACTATGTTACTATGTAACTGTTATACAGACATTATGGGTAGGGTATAAAGGTTGGACTAGATGGATGGATGTCTTCATTCAACCTCAGTACTAGTTCTATGTAACTGTTATACACATTTGGGGGTAGGGTAATAAAGGTTGGACTAAATGGACAATGATTTATTACAACCTCCAATACTATGTTTACTATGTAACTGTTATACAGACATATGGGTTAGGGTATAAGGTTGGACTAGATGGATGGATGTCTTCATTCAACCTCCAATACTATGTTACTATGTAACTGTTTATACAGACATTATGGGTAGGGCATAAGGTTGGACTAGATGGACATATGTCTTTATACAACCTCCAATACTATGTTACTATGTAACTGTTATACAGACTTATGGGTAGGGTAAAAGGTTGGACTAAATGGATGTATGTCTTTATACAACCTTCAATACTATGTTATGTTAACTGTTATACAGACATTATGGGTAGGGTATAACGGTTGGACTAGATGGACATATGTCTTTTAGATACAACCTCCAATACTATGTTACTATGTAACTGTTATACAGACATTATGGGTAGGGTATAATGTTGGACTAGATGGACATATGTCTTTATACAACCTCTAATACTATGTTACTATGTAACTGTTTATACATATATTATGGGTAGGGTATAAAGGCTGGACTGATGGCAAATGTCTTTATACAACATCCAATACTATTTTACTATGTAACTGTTATACGACATTATGGTTAGGGTATAAGGGTTGGACTGGATGGATGGATGTCTTCATCAACCTCCATACTATGTTACTATGTAACTGTTATACAGACATTATGGGGTAGGGTATAAAGGTTGGACCAAAATGGACATATGTATTTTATTCACCTCCAATACTATGTTCTATGTAACTGTTATACAGACATTATGGGTAGGGTATAAGTTTGGACTAGATGGATGGATGTCTCATTCACCCTCCAGTACTATGTTACTATGTAACTGTTATACAGACATTAGGGGTAGGGTATAAAGGTTGGACTAGATGGAGGTATGTCTTTATATAACCCCAATACTATGTTACTATGTAACTGTTTATACAGACATTATGGTAGGGTATAAAGGTTGGACTATAGATGGATGATTCTTCATTCAACCTCCAATAACATGTTACTATGTAACTGTTATACAGACATTATGGGTAGGGCATAAGGGTGGACTAGATGGACATATGTCTTTATTAACAACCTCCAATACTATGTTACTATGTAACTGTTATACAGAAATTATGGGTAGGTATAAAAGGTTGGACTAAATGGATGTATGTCTTTATACAACCTTCAATACTATGTTTCGTGTTAACTGTTATACAGACATTATGGGTAGGTATAACGGTTGGACTAGATGGACATATGTCTTTATACAACCTCTAATACTATGTTACTATGTAACTGTTATACATATATTATGGGTAGGGTATAAAGGCTGACTAGATGGACAAATGTCTTTATACAAACACAATACTATGTTACTATGTAACTGTTATACAGACATTATGGTAGGTTATAAAGTTGGACTGGATGGATGATGTCTTCATTCAACCTCCAGTACTATGTTACATGTAACTGTTATACAGACATTATGGGTAGGGTATAAGGTTGGACTAAATGGACATATGTATTTATTCAACCTCCAATACTATGTTACATGTAACTGTTATACAGACATTATGGGTAGGTTATAAGGTTGACTAGATGGAGGGATGTCTTCATTCAACCTCCAGTACTATGTTACTATGTAACTGTTATACAGAACATTAGGGTAGGGTATAAAGGTTGGACTAGATGGAGTATGTCTTTATATAACCTCCAACTATGTTACTATGTAACTGTATACAGACATTATGGGTAGGAGGGCATAAAGGTTGACTAGATGGATGTATGTCTTTATACAACCTCCAATACTATGTTACTTGTAACTGTTATACAGACATTAAGGGTAGGGTATAAAAGTTGGACTAGATGGATGTATGTCTTTATACAACCTCCAATACTATGTTACTATGTAACTGTTATACAGACATTATGGGTAAGGTATAAGGTTGGACTAGATGGATTATGTCTTTATACAACCTCCAATCTATGTTACTATGTAACTGTTAGACAAGATTATGGGAGTATAAAGGTTGGACTAGATGGATGTATGTCTTTATACAACCTCCAATACTATGTTACTATGTATCTGTTATACAGACATTAAGGGTAGGGTATAAGGTTGGACTAGAGGGACGTATGTCTTTATAACCTCCATACTATATTACTATTAACTGTTATACAGACATTATGGGTAGGGTAAAAGACTGGACTAGATGGATGTATGTCTTTATACAACCTCCAATACTATGTTACTATGTAACTGTTAGACAGACATTATGGGTAGGGTATAAAGGTTGGACTAGATGCTACAGATGAAGCTACAACGATTATTTTGTTTAGGGAATGTAATTGCATTTAAAATTAAAATATTTTTTCAGCTCCCCTCGGGGAAATATATTTTCTCAGGGTTTTTCATAAAAATTCTCATTGTTAATATGGGCTAATTTTGCCATAACCCAATCAGATGTTAGCTTTCAAATGTTAAATAGGATCTGATTGGTTGGCAAAATTAGCACCATTGAAACAATAAGAACTTTTATTGAATCTCCCTAGTCTCACTGGTCATATCCATACCCAGTGTTTGGGTAAGGAAGAGACTGGTGGTTTTGCGGTAGTAAATTATTTTATTTACACAGGTAGATCTTTAGTAATAAAGATTCGGCTTGTGGTACATCGAGTTCACACAGGATGATTGCCTTATATTCCGCCTGACAAATCATTGGGTGGGATTTATAAAGGAGTGTGATTAATACTGGCGGTCATCCCATCCTATTTAATAAAACCCTAACTGCTACATCCGTGCTGCCGTGCGTGGTGGTGGTCACTAGCAGTCCTATTGACTCACCAATAAGGAGATGGTAAGATTGTCTCTGCAGTTCCTATTGACTCACTACTAGAGGGAGAAACACAGGAAGCTGCACGGAGGCAGGACACACAATTACACAGACCGCAAGTAAGGTTGCTTGGGACAGAGGGAGGGCCCTGAATTTGGGACAGTGGGATTTGGGATAGAGGGGACGACGACCATGGATTTGGGACAGAGGGGGCTCTGGATTTGGACAGAGGGAGACCCTGCATTTGGAAACAGAGGGGACCCTGGATTTGGACAGAGGGGGATCCTGGATTTGGGACAGAGGGGACCCTGGATTTGGGACAGAGGGGGGGACCTTGGATTTTGGGCCAGAGGGGGGGACCCTGGATTGGGACGAGGGGGGACTCTGGATTTGGGACAGAGGGAGAACTCTGAATTTGGGACAGAGGGGGAGACCCTGATTTGGGACAGAGGGGGGACTCTGGATTTGGGACAGAGGGGAACTGGATTTGGGTCAGAGGGGGATCCTGGATTTGGGACAGAATGGGGGATTCTGAATTTGGGACAGAGGTGGACTCTGGATTTGGGACAGAGGGGGGACCCAGGATGTGAACAGAGGGGGGACCCTGGAATTTGGGACAGAGGGGGACTCTGGACATTAGGACAGAGGGGGACTCTGGATTTGGGACAGAGGGGGGATCCTGATTTGGGACAGAGTGGGGATTCTGAATTTAGGAAAGAGGGTAGACCCTGGATTTGGGACATAGGGGGACTCTAGATTTGGGAACAGAGAAGGACCCTGAATTTTGGACACAGGGGGGACCTTGGATTTGGGACAGAGGGGGACCTTGGTTTGGACAGAGGGGACCTGGATTTGGGACAGAGGGGGACTCTGGATTTGGGACAGAGGGGAGATCCTTGATTGGGACAGAGGGTGGACCCTGGTTTGGGACAGGGGGTGATTCTGGATTTGGAACAGACAAGACTCTGGATTCGGACGGGGGGATTCTGGATTTGGGACAGAGCGGGGGCTGGCTTTGGGACGAGGGGACTCTGGTTTGGGACAGAGTGGAGACTCAGGATATGGGACAGAGGGGGGACTCTGGCCTTGTCACCTGAGAGGAGACTCTGGCCTGGAGACACTAAGAGGGGATTCGGTTTCTATTTAACAAGCTTAATGTAAATTATAAAATTCCATTCACGGGATAACATTCTATAATTTTAGCTATCTCTATATATATTATAGGCCATAGTTAAAAGAGACATTATTGATTTTCTCTGGCTTTCTTTGAATCTACTAGGAGAGCATAGCAGGAATCCCCAAACTGCCAGCAGTGGATGTTAGAACGAGAATCCGCCCCTTCTAGTCTAGGGAGCTGCTGTATATTGTGCAATGTTGTGGGACCATCCCGTGTACTGGTTATTTTTTGCATTATTTGCTTTTAGTACGAATGAATCCATCAAATATGAATGTTATCTCTTACCCCACCCAGTCATTTTTATATCTGTTACCTACCCTGCTAACTGAAAGACTTCTTCTTTGTATTGAATTCCGAAGAACCAAATCACAACGGATAAATAAAGAACGCATCTCTATATTGTTATATATGCACATACAATACCATCCTATTGTGTCCTATTAAAGGAGAAGCTAAAATATAAATAGCCTGAATGGATTCTATCATTCCAAACTGGCAGATAGCTGTAACCTGAAATCAGCATTATTGTGGCGAAATCATCTCTTTGATGCCACTCATTCTCTATAGCCCTCCTGCCAGTGTGGGTCCCAGACCCAGATTCTTATTTGCACATGCTTGGTGAGTTTTCTAATCCCTTTCATTCTTCCAATTTGTAAGATCTTTCAAGAAACTACTTGGTGACTTGCTCTGTGACCTTTTTATAATCGTGACAGACCAGTAAAAAAGAGGGGTGTCGAAATCAGAAATCCACCTGAACAATTACATACATTCCCCAAAATGTGCTGATTTCATTGGTATGGCCAGGTACACACAGTACCGAGTCACCACTAACGATAGCCGCAGGAAAAAAATCACTGGCGGTCAAGGAAAAAGTAGCCGTAAGCTGAAGTTTGCTACAATGATCAGATGACCCCATAGTAGAACGCATATCGGCTGGGATTTACCAGGTGTCCGTTCTAGACAAATGGCCATGACATTAGTCAAGGACAACTTAAAAACACAGATTTTTTGGGCCAACTGACCATATATAGAAATATTGGTTGGTTGTCCCAATAAATTGCATGTATGTGCCAGCCTAAGACATAACAGAAAGAACCATAGAATCCATTCACCCAAATTTTTATTTTTGTTTCAATTCTTTAAAGCCTTACGTTTGGTACTGTTGGTACAGACACAACCAATTTTGCACGCGAGAGGCTAACAGACGGACGTACCAGATTATAAATATACTCGCTTGGCCATAGATCATTGATGATGAGTCGGACCAATATTGATGTCCAACCAAATCCTACATCTGGACTTACTTTAGGATTCCTTAAAAAGGCTTCCAGTTTAACAGAGGGGACCTTAACACTCAAGACCCCATAATTTACTTACCTGGTCGACGCAACTAAAATATCGTCCCGTGTGTATTAGCCCTATGCCTGTGAAAATGCGTTTGACTGCACACTTTATCAGCAAAGGGTGTAGCTACAATAGGAGTCACAGAAGGACCTGGAAGCCAGTAGGGCCCCCTACTACTTTCCCTTTCACAGATAGATGAAGCAGGGAGGGGGGTCCCATTATAATTCCTGGGGGGCCCACTGATCCTAGTAACTGTTTATTACAGTGTATTACGAACATGGAAAGAATAAAGAACGTTTCCAAATCTCTAATTATTTCTTATGTGTTTTATTAAAGGAGGGAGCCGTATACGAGCCTGGATTCTCTCTCATACTGGCCTACACACGCAGACATTGTGAATTGGCGCAGCACATAAATAAATATATGAAGCACCTTTTCTGCATCCGTCACGGGAAGCACCCTGGAGATCAGCCATATTGATGGTCCTGTCACTTGGCCACTTCCACTTTTTGATTAATGTTCTTCAAAAACTTTTCCCTTGCTCCCTTCGCTGCCTTATTACCTATGTATCTTTTCATCTGCGCAAGAGAAGAAAGAAAAAAAAAGATGAAAATGCGGAAAGAAGAAAGAAGAAGTGCGCGGGTAGGGTGGGAGTTGATCTTTCCCGCCTGACGCGCTTTTGTTATTAAAGGTTAATATGTGCAGGTGCGAGAGCTTGTCTCGGTGAGAAAATGGCTTTTTATTTTTAAATGCAATGTACATCCGACCCTTTCTGACAGAGATGGATTAACCCTGCGGTTCTGAGAGGCCTGTAGCTTCCATTGTGAATTTTTTTTTTTTTTTTTCCCATCCCTGACGGGTTAATCGTATCTGCCTCGACTTGAACTTAAAGCCCCGGAGTGGGTACAATTTCTCACGGCTAGACCCACGATTAATTCCTGTGCCCTGCAAGGGTCTTGCCGGAGCACCTCGAGTCCAGCTGGCCCAAGCTGATAAGATGTACCTTTTTATTCGTTCTTCTTTGTTGGTCTTTCTGTCACCCACAATAGCTCTCAACCGTTTGGGACCTCTCTGTTCTGCTTTGACTGATCTATCTATCCGCAGGCTTCTCCATTACAACCACCTCAACACCTACCCACCCCACATTTTCCCCCCCCCCCGTGCCCTTGGCTTTCCCCTCTTTTCACCTTTACTTTTCCATGCTCACCTTGTCCATAAAGAAAGCCTGACTTCCTCCCTACCCCTCCTCATCCTCTGCGCCGACATCTAATAGAAATCCACTGAAGCCTCGTCTGTAATAAAATACTCTGCCAGCTTCTCTCTGCCAGATAAAGGCCTTCAGTGTTATTTTGCAATCCTTGGGCAGTTTGATTAATGGTGAAAAGCCAAAGCAAGATCGACTACTTTTTTTTTTTTTTTTTACAAGGGCTGTCACGTAGCTAGGCCTTCACAATACGCCACCGCTCCATAACAATGCAACGTGAGGAAAGGGGGAGGGGGTCAGGACGTGATAGGGTGGGGCTTCTCTGGGTACCCAATCATATTAGTCTCTGGACTAAATATAAATGACTCCAAGGCTATCATGAGCGTGTCGGTAGGGGGTGGAGAATGAAACAGGAGAGTGCTGTGGCACATTGTAATAACTAAATGCAAATAATAAATCATTGTTGAAGGGACATGGCTGATAATATTTTTGTCTCGCTGGTCTATAAGAAGGTGCGGGGACTTGGGAGGGGGGAGGGAGGGAGAGAAGACCTGGAGCAAGTTATTAATCTGTCAGTCACCTCCTGCAGGCCTGTCTCCAACCTCCCCCCCTCCAACATCCCAATGGAAATGGCCATAGCAGACTCGGAAGTCTTATACACACACGTGCGTCCAAAGAACACGTTGTACGAGCCTTTATTGGAGGGGTTACCAGTTCATTTAAAAGAAGTTTTTAAACTGACCAATCATAGATATGGGATTCTATTCATCACAATATGATGATAAATTCATTAGTGGACAAAAAATGACATTCCTGGCTGACACTACTATAGTTACTATATAATACTATATATATATATATATAAACATAACACCTACATTGTCAGGACATAATAGATAATAATATTTATGGAGAAAATGTTCATCATTGATATTAGCATCCTGATACTCAAAATGAATTGTAAGATTGGCCCCATCAGCCCGTAAAGGAGTCCATACATGATCCAATCTCCGACCATAAGATATTGCGATATTGTTAGATAATCAGATTGTGTATGGACAATCGCCCAATCTGACAGGAATTGTATCAAGGTTGTCACATCAGGTGAAAGCATGGTACAATCAGGTTAGAATTGTTGTGACATTTTATACAATTTATGGATAAAGACATTTCACTTTATTTCTGTGGGAAACTGTTTTGTCTTGGCGTCACCCATGACCCATGTACAGACTCCCCACATGTATACTATACTGTAACTATTAGAGGCTATAGAGACTGGAAATGATTTACTGTGCAGCTCTGGATATCAGAGGAATAGCAGATGAGTAATGAATGTATTTTAAGCTGGGTACACACTTAAAAGATTTTTGAAAGATGACAGAAGGACTTGCAGATTTGCATACTCACTCCCTATAGGAGTCTACCTCAGCCGAGGAAATTTTCTCTCTTTCTGATGAGCGTTTGGCAGTGCGCTCTTTCGGAAAAGCAAGGTACACACATTACCGATAAACCCGATACCGTCGTCGGATCCATGGTATCGGGGCTTTATCGGTACTGTGTGTACCCAGCTTTAGACTGGCCCTGTCCTGTTCTATGTACTATGTATTGTTCTATGTACTATGGGCCGTATTTATAAACTGCAGTATCGCTTTTGTAAAACCATCGTTTAACTGATCATTAATTTCTGATTGGTTTAACGATCGTTAATTTCCGATTGTTAATCTCCATCGGAAGTTAACGGTACTGATCGTAAATCTACGATAACGAAATCATAGATTTACGATCCCCATAGAATACCATTGCGGTAGTCTACTACCGCATGGATTTTTACAACCTCGATCGTACTTAACTAACCCAGCAGTATCGCTAAAAAGCGGTAGCACGGGTTTTATAAATATGGCCCTATGTATTGTTCTAAGTATTGTGTGAGCCTTGTGAATAATCCTGCTCCTCCCCCCCCCCCAACTGTCCTGGTTTGGCAGGTTTATTCTTCTTGCACTCCTCATGAAAATGATATTAGGAGGTAGGAATTAACAATCCTACCTCCCGGCCCTACCTACCTCCCTGCCCCAGGTACTAAAAAAATCTTGAAAATTAAAGATATCTCATCTGCAGTGTGAAATTACTGAACAGTTCTGGTTAAAGATCATCCACAGTTACGCTGCTTTGGGTAGATGGGCCAATTGGAAATGTTGTGTGTCCTGATAACAGAAAACTAGAACACCAGGAGCAACATCTATTCTGCAGTAAATGGGACATTTAATGTGAAAGGGGAATCTAAAATATTCTCTTTCCTCTTCTCTGACCCATCAATGGTATGTATGGGCACATGTATGGCAACATAACTGATCCCAGTGCTGACAAACTGCCACCATCAGCATCTGTCATTCCAGATAGAAAAATATGTGGTCCACGTGCCTATTTCCCAGCATTCCCAGTCTCACAGGCACACCCCTGTTTTAGACTTTAGTCATTGATGTTTATTACACATGCCCAGTCAAAAAATAACTGGCTGTTTTGAACAGCTCAGTTATACTGGCACTAAAATGACCTAGTTCAGGTAAATGGTGAGTATTGCAGTTAAACTCCATTCATTGTTCTTGTGCGGATTCTTTCAGATTATAGTATTATACAAATTTAGGGGCCTTATTAATAAGGTTTGCTAACTTTTTGCCACTGTTATTACCATCATTTTCCGCCAAATTTGGACTTAGTACAATATCTAAAGAGGCGATAACCAGCTGCGAAACGTTATTACCTCCACGATCACATTTCACTCATACTGCTTATCGCCAGGGTAACTGCTCGATCGTATTCATAAAATACGATTGAAGATTTGAGCAGTTGGGCAAAAAAGCCTGACGGAAACTTACCCCCTGTTTCATCTTCCAATCTTCCAGTGCACAACTTTAGAAGATTTCAAGCTGATGAAAGAAAGATTTTGATTGGTTCTTCAGGAAATCTGGTATCAGTCTATGCGTGTTGGCTACCTCTCAGTTACACTAACTACTACGATTTCTCTCCCAATGTCCAACAAGTTCAGTGAAATCTCCCTTTCATTTTCTTCTTTTCAAAGTAGTTAGTGATTTTAAGGGAGGTCATCTCCGACCTCCATCTGTCTCCTGCGTTGGGAACAATAATGTTCTAGAGAGGAGCCGTTAAGGGGTTTGATAACACTAAAGATGATTTAGAAGGTCCAGGGGAGGAAATAATGCTGTCACACAATGTGTGTTATGGTTTAAGCTGTAAAATTACTCCTGTAATAGAAAACATCAGTTGACTGCAGAGTCACAGGCACAGCGACCGATTATCCTTGGCTAGATCCCCCGCTCTGCCATTAAATGAAAGATTTCACTATAAAAGGTGTGATGGGTACACTGTATGTACTGTATGTATTCGTACTGTATGTAATGTATGTATGATGGATACACTGTATGTTTTTATCGATGTATGTACTGATGTACAACTGTATGTAATGTATGTATGATGGATCACTGTATGTATGTATTCGTACTGTATGTAATGTATGTATTCATATGTATGTAATGTGTATGAGGATACACTGTATGTACTGTATGTATTCGTCCTGTTGTAATGTATGTATGATGGATACACTGTATGTACGTGTAGTATTCGTACTGTATGTAATGTATGTATGATGGATCACTGTATTTACTGTATGTTTCGTACTGTAATGTAATTATGTATGATGGATACACTGTATGTCTGTATGTATCGTACTGTATGTAATGTATGTATGATGGAACACTGTATGTACTGTATGTATCGTACTGTATGTATTATGTATTCAACTGTATTAATGTATGATGTGTATGATAACTGTGTATGTATATATCGTACTGTAGTATGTATGTATTCATACTGTATGTAATGTATGATATGAATCTTACATGTATGTACTATGTATGTATCGTACTGGTATGTAATGATGTATGTATGATGGAATCACTGTATGTATGTATGTATTCTTACTGTATGTAATGTATGTATGATGGGATACACGGTATGTACTGTATGTATTCGTACTGTATTGTATTATGTATGTGGATACACTGTATGTACTGTATGTATTCGTACTGTATGTATGTATGTATATGGATACACTGTTATGTACGTAGTATGTAGTACTGTATGTAATGTATGTATGATGGATACACTGTATGTACTGTATGTATTCGTACTGTATGTAATGTATGTATGATGGATACACTGTATGTACTGTATGTATTCGTACTGTATGTAATGTATGTATTCATACTGTATGTAATGTATGTATGATGGATATGGATACACTGTATGTAATGTATGTATTCGTACTGTATGTAATGTATGTATTCAATACTGTATGTATGTTATGTATGATGGATACAACTGTATGTCCTGTATGTATTCATACTGTATGTAATGATGTATGATGGGATACACTGTATGTACTGTATGTATTCGTACTGTATGTAATGTATGAATGATGGATACACTGTATGTAATGTAATGTATTCGTATTGTATGTAATGGTATGTATGATGGATACACTGTAATGTACTGTATGTATTCGTACTGTATGTAATGTATGTAGATGGATACACTTTATGTACTTATGTATTCATACTGTATGTAATGTATGTATATGGATACACTGTATGTAATGTATGTATTCGTACTGTATGTAATGTATGTATTCATACTGTATGTAATGTATGTATGATGGATACACTGTATGTACTGTATGTATTTGTACTGTATGTAATGTATGTATGATGGATACACTGTATGTACTGTATGTATTCGTACTGTATGTAATGTATGTATGATGGATACACTGTATGTATGTATTCGTACTGTATGTAATGTATGTATGATGGATACACTGTAGTAATGTATGTATTCGTACTGTATGTAATGTATGTATTCATACTGTGTGTAATGTATGTATGATGGATACACTGTATGTACTGTATGTATTCGTCTGTAATGTATGTATCATGTGGATACACTGTATGTACTGTATGTATTCTACTGTATGTAATGTTGTATGATGGATAACTGTATGTAATGTATGTATCGTACTGTATGAATGTATGTATGATGGATACACTGTATGTAACTGTATGTATTCGTACTGTATGTAATGTATGTTGATGGATACATTGTAATGTAATGTATGTTTGTATGGACCACTTTTAAGGGATATTAAACTATTACATTTCAAATCTGTACCTTTAGGTAACAAGTGTAAAAAAATGAGGTCCACTCCTGCATGCTTATGCTCAGGTAAAGAGGGAATGGAAAAAAAGAAAAAGCCTTTTAAATTTTTGAAAACAGAAGGCACAGAACAGGCTTACAGGGAGTACAAAGCTGTAAAAAGAGTGCAGAAAGCAATTAAACTACTAAAATAGAAACTGAAATACAGATTGCCGAACAAGCAAGTCAAGCCACCCCAAAATGTTTTTAAGTATATAAATGGTAAAAGATGAGGTCTGAGAAGGTGGGACCATTAAATAATGGGGCTGAGGTGGTTGTAGAGGATGCCGAAAAGGCTAATCTGCTAAATTTTTTTGCATCGTTTTTACTGTTGAGAATCCTTGTCCTTACAGTAGGGATTGTAATATATGCAGGGAAGAATAAAATATTCACATTGGCTAAGGGATTTGGTACGGAAACAATTAGACAAGTTAATATCAATAAGCCCCAGGACCAGATGGATTGCATCCTCGATTTTAAAAGTGTAGTTCAGTTCTATCTAGACCATTGTCTTTTAGATTCGCTTTTGTCTGGGGATGTGCCACTGGATAGGAAAAAAGCCAATGTAATACCAATATTCAAAAAAGGTAGTCGTTCACAGCCTGGAATATAGACCTGTAAGCCTAACATCAGTGGTAGGGAAAGTGATGGAAACTTTGTTAAGGGATCATATCCTTGACTTTGTCTCCAGAGTATCTTTTATGTAGTAGTCAGCATGATTTATGAGAAATAGATCATGCCAGACAAATTTAATTGGTTTTTATGAAGAAGTGAGTAAGATGTTAGATTCAGACACAGCAGTGGATGTGGTTATATTTGGATTTTGCAAAAGCTTTTGATACTGTGCCACATGCGACTAATGTATAAACTGAGGACTGTTGCCTTGAAGAAAACATTTGTTCATGGATAGAGAACTGGTTATCGGACCGCAAACAGAGAGTGGTGGTTAATGGAGCTACATCTTGTGGGCTAAAGTTCTAAGGGTTCTGTACTGGGGCCCGCTTCTGTTTAATCTGTTTATAATTACTTAGAAGGGGGCATTGAGAGCAAGGTCTCGGTGTTTGCTGATGACACTAAATTATGCAGAGCTTTGGAAACTTCCAATGATGTGCAAGTGCTGCAAGCAGACCTAGACAGATTATCAAAAGGGGCAGTAGAATGGCAGATGAGATTCAATGTTGATAAATGTAAGTGATGCATTTGGGATTTAATAATCCCTGTCCACCTACACCATAAATAACTCTGTGTTAAGTGCATCTGTAATGGAAAAAGATTTGGGGATACACTGTAATTACTGTATGTCTTCGTACTTAGTAATGTATGTATGATAGATACACTGTATGTACTGTATGTATTCGTATTGTATGTAATGTATGTATGATGGATATACTGTATGTAATGTATGTATTCGTACTGTATGTAATGTATGTATGATGGATACACTGTAATTACTGTATGTCTTCGTACTGTATGTAATGTATGTATATAGATACACTGTATGTACTGTATGTATTCGTACTGTATGCAATGTATGTATGATGGATACACTGTATGTAATGTATGTATTCGTACTGTATGTAATGTATGTATGATGGATACACTGTAATTACTGTATGTCTTCGTACTGTATGTAATGTATGTATGATAGATACACTGTATGTACTGTATGTATTCGTATTGTATGTAATGTATGTATGATGGATACACTGTATGTAATGTATGTATTCGTACTGTATTTAATCATACATTACATACAGTACGAAGACATACAGTAATTACAGTGTATCCCCAAATCTTTTTCCATTACAGATGCACTTAACACAGAGTTATTTATGGTGTAGGTGGCACAGGGATTATTAAATCCCAAATGCATCACCTTACATTTATCAACATTGAATCTCATCTGCCATTCTACTGCCCATTTTGATAATCTGTCTAGGTCTGCTTGCAGCACTTGCACATCATTGGAAGTTTCCAAAGCTCTGCATAATTTAGTGTCATCAGCAAACACCGAGACCTTGCTCTCAATGCCCCCTTCTAAGTAATTTATAAACAGATTAAACAGAAGCGGCCCCAGTACAGAACCCTTAGAACTTTAGCCCACATAGATGTAGCTCCATTAACCACCACTCTCTGTTTGCGGTCCAATAACCAGTTCTCTATCCATGAACAAATGTTTTCTTCAAGGCCAACAGTCCTCAGTTTATACATTAGTCGCCTATGTGGCACAGTATCAAAAGCTTTTGCAAAATCCAAATATAACACATCCACTGCTGTGCCTGAATCTAACATCTTACTCACTTCTTCATAAAAACCAATTAAATTTGTCTGGCATGATCTATTTCTCATAAATCCATGCTGACTACTACTAATAAGATGATCTCTGGAGACAAAGTCAAGGATATGATCCCTTAACAAAGTTTCCATCACTTTCCCTACCACTGATGTTAGGCTTACAGGTCTATAGTTTCCAGGCTGTGAACGACTACCTTTTTTGAATATTGGTATTACATTGGCTTTTTTCCTATCCAGTGGCACATCCCCAGACAAAAGCGAATCTAAAAGACAATGGTCTAGATAGAACTGAACTAAGCTCTTTTAAAATCCGAGGATGCAATCCATCTGGTCCTGGGGCTTTATTGATATTAACTTTGTCTAATTGTTTCCGTACCATATCCTCTGTTAGCCAATGTGAATATTCTCTATTTCTTCCCTGCATATTATTACAATCCCTACTGTAAGGACAAGGATTCTCAACAGTAAAAACCGATGCAAAAAAACTGTTTAGCAGATTAGCCTTTTCGGCATCCTCTACAACCACCTCAGCCCCATTATTTAATGGTCCCACATTCTCAGACCTCATCTTTTTACCATTTATATACTTAAAAAACATTTTGGGGTTGGACTTGCTTTGTTCGGCAATCTGTATTTCAGTTTCTATTTTAGCTAGTTTAATTGCTTTCTTGCACTCTTTATTACAGCTTTTGTACTCCCTGTAAGCCTGTTCTGTGCCTTCTGTTTTCAAAATTTTAAAAGCCTTTTTCTTTTTTTCCATTTCCCTCTTTACCTGAGCATTAAGCCATGCAGGAGTGGACCTCATTTTTTTACACTTGTTACCTAAAGGTACAGATTTAGAAATGTAATAGTTTAATATCCCTTAAAAAGTGGTCCATACATACATACATTACATACAATGTATCCATCATACATACATTACATACAGTACGAATACATACAGTACTAGTTAATTGGTGACTGGGACAGAAGAGTACTAGCGTACTCTAGTAATTGGTGGAAGGGACAGAATGAGTACTAGCTACTCTAGTTAATTGGTGAATGGACAGAATGAGTACTAGCTTACTCTAGTTAATGGTGACTGGACAGAATGAGTACTAGCTACTCTAGTTAATTGGTGACTGGAAGAATGAGTACTAGCTACTCTAGTTAATTGGTGGACTGGATAGAATGAGTACTAGCTACTCTAGTTAATGGTGACTGGACAGAATGAGTACTAGCTACTCTAGTTAATTGGTGACTGGACAGAATGGGACTAGCTACTCTAGTTAATTGGTGACTGACAGAATGAGTACCAGCTACTCTAGTTAATTGGTGACTGGACAGAATGAGTACCAGCTACTCTAGTTAATTGGTGACTGGACAGAGTGTGAACAAAAAGACACAAAAAGTAAAAACTTTAAAGGACACATCCATGTTTGAATGCAGGTTAATAAGTAAATAGTGTCAGGTTACTGACATGTGACCAGTTTTTTGTTTAAAAGGTGGAACATGCCCTTTAAAGTATCTAGAATTAAAGACAATATGATCCATAAATATGGATAATGTTATGTATAGACATTGTCAATACAATATCTAATGTCAAACTAAGGCGTAAATGATATAATATACTAGATAATGCACCCCCTACTGTTAAATTTATAGGATATGAGATGGCACCCGGTGTTCCGTGCCCTTTATAAAAGCACTCGGACAGAATTAATGTTACCGAGGAGTTCCGTGACCATATTAAAAGTACGAGGCTGCAGGCCGATTATAACTTATTATGTTACAGTTGGCCCATAGAAAAGTTGTAAGGGGGTAGATTAAAAGGTTATTATTCTGTAAACTATAACAAGAAAAATGTGAGGGGGTAGAGAATTCCCTTTAGCCTTTAAGAAAAAAAGAATTTCTTAGGGTTAGACCCCACTATGTGCGCCTTTCCGTTTTCCATTTGCGTGCGTTTTGCGAATCGCAACGTAATTTAAAATATAATGGAAAATTGCGAGAATCAGTTCTCACTTTAAATTTGCATTCCGAATCTTTTCAGTCTGTTTTTTATCCCCACGATTTTTGGTCGTGTGTGCAGATTCGTACTTTGATAATCGTCTATAAAAATAAAAACGGGGCACGCGCGGACAAGCTTATTTATCGCATTATTTTTTTGCGTATTCTCTGGTATTTCTGTTGATTTTCCATAAACTGCACACAAAGCAAATGAAGCGGAGAATGTGTACCCTAAAAATGTGCGTGTTGTTAACCCACAAAAGTACCGGAACGCAGAAAAAAACACATTTTCCAAAAACACAGGCAAAACGGAATACATTCTGTATTACATACGTTCTGTATTACATACGTTCTGTATTACATACGTTCGTATTCCGTTTTGCCGGGTTTTGGACAATCGTTTTTTTTCTGCGTTCCAGGCATAATCTTAATTCATTATTTCCCTATCAGTAACTCTTACATTACTGGGTGGGTCTTGGCGCTCAACTCGCCTTTAACTTCTTAACATTCTTTTTTTTTAAACCTCAATAGAGATGGACGAACTAAGGAAGTTCAGCTTGGAAGTTCGGAAAACTAACCCATTAAAGGTAATTGAAGTAATAGTTTAAAAAGTTCAGATAAATGAAGATAAGATAAACTAACAATGGTAACTTACTGGAAATGGCTGTGGACCTAGGAGAAATGGTCTGGGGAAACATGTCACTATCTCCAAAAACTCGTTTAAACACTTTCTTTCTTCAAGATCGGGCAATTGTCGGGTTTCTGCATGCTACATTCAAGGGTTATGGAAATTGAACGAAACATTCGAGGGTTACGGAAAATTGAAGGAAACATTCGAGGGTTACGAAAATTTAAGGAAACATTCAAGGTTACGGAAAATTGAAGAAACATTCGAGGGTTACGGAAAATTGAGAGGAAAACATTCGAGGGTTACGGAAAAATAGAACGAAACATTCAAGGGATACGGAAAATTGGAACAAAAACATTCGAGCGTTATAGAAAATTGAAGGAAACATTCAAGGGTTACGGAAAATTGAACGAAACATTCGAGCGTTATAGAAAATTGAAGGAAACATTGAGGGTTACGGAAAATTGAACGAAACATTCGAGGTTTATAGAAAATTGAACGAAACATTCAAGGGTTACGGAAAAATTGAAGGAAACATTCGAGCGTTATAGAAATTGAAGGAAACATTCGAGGGTTACGGAAAATTGAACGAAACATTCGAGGGTTACGGAAAATTGAAGGAAACATTAGAGGGTTATAGAAAATGAACGAAACATCAAGGGGTTACGGAAATTGAAGGAAACATTAGAGGGTATGGAAAATGAACGAAAATTCGAGCGTTATAGAAAATTGAACGAAACATTCAAGGGTTACGGAAAATTGAAGGAAACATTCAAGGGTTACGGAAAATTGAACGAAACATTCGAGCGTTATAGAAATTGAAGAAAACATTCAAGGGTTATGGAAAATTGAATGAAAAATCGAGCGTTATAGAAAATTGAACGAAACATTCAGGGGTACGAAAATTGAAGGAAACATCAAGGGTTACGGAAAATTGAACAAACATTAAGGGTTACGGAAAATTGAACAAAACATTCGAGCGTTATAGAAAATTGAAGGAAAAACATCAAGGGTTACGGAAATTGAACGAAAACATTCGAGCGTTATAGAAAATTGAACGAAACATTCAAGGGTTACGGAAATTGAAGGAAACATTCAAGGTTACGGAAAATAAGAAACATTCGAGTGTTATAGAAAATTGAAGAGGAAACATTCAAGGGTTACGGAAATGAAAATTGAACGAAACATTCAAGGGTTACGGAAAATTGAACAAAACATTCGAGCGTTATAAAATTGAAGGAAACATTCAAGGGTACGGAAAATTGAACAAACATTCAAGGGTTACGGAAAATTGAACAAAACATTCGAGCGTTATAGAAAATTGAGGAAACATTCAAGGGTTACGGAAAATTGAACTAAAACATTCGAGCGTTATAGAAAATTGAACGAAACATTCAAGGGTTACGGAAAATTGAAGGAAACATTCAAGGGTTACGGAAAATTGAACGAAACATTCGAGTGTTATAGAAAATTGAAGGAAACATTCAAGGGTTACGGAAAATTGAACGAAACATTCGAG
This sequence comes from Hymenochirus boettgeri, assembly GCA_019447015.1. Classification (NCBI taxonomy): domain Eukaryota; kingdom Metazoa; phylum Chordata; class Amphibia; order Anura; family Pipidae; genus Hymenochirus; species Hymenochirus boettgeri. Next base: position 256,964,810 of record CM033472.1, on the reverse strand, counting down.
CGTTATAGAAAATTGAAGGAAACATTCAAGGGTTACGGAAAATTGAATGAAACATTCGAGCGTTATAGAAAATTGAACGAAACATTCAAGGGTTACGGAAAATTGAACGAAACATTCGAGCGTTATAGAAAATTGAACGAAACATTCAAGGGTTACGGAAAATTGAGGAAACATTCAAGGGTTACGGAAAAATTGAACGAAACATTCGAGTGTTATAGAAAATTGAAGGAAACATTCAAGGGTTACGGAAAATTGAAGGAAAACATTCAAGGGTTACGGAAAATTGAACGAAACATTCGAGTGTTATAGAAAATTGAAGGAAACATTCAAGGGTCGGAAAATTGAACGAACATTCAAGGGTTACGGAAAATTGAACAAAACATTCGAGCGTTATAGAAAATTGAATGAAACATTCAAGGGTTACGGAAAATTGAAGGAAACATTCGAGCGTTATAGAAAATTGAACGAACCATTCGAGCGTTATAGAAAATTGAAGGAAACATTCGAGCGTTATAGAAATTGAAGGAAACATCGAAGGTTATGGAAAATTAAACAAAACGTTCAAGGGTTATCAAAAATCGGATATTTCATTTGAGAGTTACCAAATTTTTAGGCTACATTTCACGGTTTATTGAAAATCGAACATTACATTCGAGTGTTACCAAATTTGACTGTTACATTCGATAATTATTGAAAATAAGTCTGTGAGTTCAGAAAACCAAACTAGTTCGGAAAGTTCAAGTTCATCCAAACTCATAAAGTTCGGCAAGAACTTGGGTTCGGATTTGTGTCCATCATTTAACCTCAAATGCTTTGCCTTACGACATTCACACTCATCTTTGCTGGCCAATAAATTGAATTACAAACTGAATACAAATTTCTAAACAAATGACATTTTGTGCACTACATGCTAACTGTACCTTGCCACAAAGGTTAGAGGTTGGAGCCCACTAATATCTAATCTTGCACTTATGTTGAGATTATTACAACTACCAACAACCTTTTTAAAAGCTGGTGCTTGGGATATATTTTAAAGTATATACAAAGTATGGCGAAGATGTCAGTAAACCTGTTTAGCACACATGCAGGGAGATCAATAAAAGTTCTTATCGTTTAAAATGGTGCAATTTTGCCCCAACCAATCAGATCTTATTTAACATTGAAAGCTAAAATCTGATTGGTTGGGGCAAAATTAGCACACTTTTAAACGATAAGAAATTTTATTGAATAACCCTGAAAGTATGGTGAAGATGCCCAGTATCCCGTTTAGTTTTAGGATTTTTTAAACCTAAATTGTACGACCTTATATTCAGGGTCAATAATCATTTCAATTATTTACTTTTAAATCCAAAACCAACAACATGTTAACATTTTAATCACCAAAATTCCCTTGTGAACACAGTACTCCTATTACTGAATACATAAATATCTTCATACATTTGTAAAGGTAAAAACAACAACATTAAATCATTCATAATACTGGATATATAAATCAAGTCCAAAATGCATGCCATCTTTATTGCACGTATATCCGAATTAATTGCACATATCCAAATGTTAAATAGGATCTGATTGGTTGGGGCAAAATTAGCACCATTTTAAATGATAAGAACTTTAATTGAATAACCCTGTAGTATATACTACTGTACATGTTACTACATACTAATACATACAGTAACTATATTTATTAATACTAATAGATACAGTAAATATAATATATAAAATACACATGGCCGCCATACCCATGAAACAGGTTAAAAATCCTGCTCAGGGCGTTACAATCCTGTCTAATAGAAGTTAATGATGGCACACTCCTGATAGCACCATAACTTCTATATAAGGGGAATGTCACCAGATTAATTCACATACATTACATACATATAGTACAACAGTGTATCCATCATACTAACATTACATACAGTACGATTACATACATTACATACCGTGAATCATACTAAATTAAAAGACATACAGTAATACAGTGTATCCATCATACATACATTACATACAGTACGAATACATACATTACATACAGTGTATCCATCATACATAATTACATAAAATACGAATACATCAGTACATACAGTGTATCTATCATACCTACATTACATACAGTACGAAGACATACAGTAATTACAGTGTATCCATCATACATACATTCATACAGTACGAATACCACATTACATACAGTGTATCCATCATACATACATTGCATACAGTACGAATACATACAGTACATACAGTGTATCTATATACATACCTACATACAGTACGAAGACATACAGTAATACAGTTGATCCATCATACATACATTACATACAGTACGAATACATACATTACATACAGTATATCATCATACATACATTACATACAATACGAATACATACAGTACATACAGTGTATCTATCATAAATACATTACATACAGTACGAAGAAATACAGTAATACAGTGTATCCCCAAATCTTTTTCCATTACAGATGCACTTAACACAGAGTTATTTATGGTGTAGGTGGCACAGGGATTATAAATCCCAAATGCATCACTTACATTTATCAACATTGAATCTCATCTGCCATTCTATGCCCATTTTGATAATCTGTCTAGGTGCTTGCAGCACTTGCACATCATGGAAGTTTCCAAAGCTCTGCAAATTTAGTGTCATCAGCAAACACCGAGACCTTGTCTCAATCCCCCTTCTAAGTAATTATAAACAGATTAAACAGAAGCGGCCCCAGTACAGAACCTTAGAACTTTAGCCCACATAGATGTAGCTCCATTAACCACCACTCTCTGTTTGCGGTCGATAACCAGTTCTCTATCCATGAACAAATGTTTCCAAGGCCAACAGTCCTCAGTTTATACATTAGTCGCCTATGTGGCACAGTATCAAAAGCTTTTGCAAAATCCAAAATAAAAACACATCCACTGCTGTGCTGAATCTAACATCTTACTCACTTCTTCATAAAAACCAATTAAATTTGTCTGGCTGATCATCTTCTCATAAATCCATGCTGACTACTACATAAGATGATCTCTGGAGACAAAGTCAAGGATGATCCCTTAACAAAGTTTCCATCACTTTCCCTACCACTGATGTAGGCTTACAGGTCTATAGTTTCCAGGCTGTGAACGACTACCTTTTTTGAATATTGGTATTACATTGGCTTTTTTCCTATCCAGTTGACATCCCCAGACAAAAGCGAATTAAAAGACAATGGTCTAGATAGAACTGAACTAAGCTCTTTTAAAATCCGAGGATGCAATCCATCTGGTCCTGGGGCTTTATTGATATTAACTTGTCTAATTGTTTCCGTACCTATCCTTGTTAGCCAATGTGAATATTCTCTATTCTTCCCTGCATTTTATACAATCCCTACTGTAAGGACAAGGATTCTCAACAGTAAAAACCGATGCAAAAAAACGTTTAGCAGATAGCCTTTTCGGCATCCTCTACAACCACCTCAGCCCCATTATTTAATGGTCCCACATTCTCAGACCTCATCTTTTTACCATTTATATACTTAAAAAACATTTTGGGGTTGGAATTGCTTGTTCGGAATCTGTATTTCAGTTTCTATTTTAGCTAGTTTAATTGCTTTCTTGCACTCTTATTACAGCTTTGTACTCCTGTAGCCTGTTCTGTGCCTTCTGTTTTCAAAATTTTAAAAGCCTTTTCTTTTTTTCCATTCCCTTTACCTGAGCATTAAGCCATGCAGGAGTGGACCTCATTTTTTTACACTTGTTACCTAAAGGTACAGATTTAGAAATGTAATAGTTTAATATCCCTTAAAAAGTGGTCCATACATACATACATTACATACAATGTATCCATCATACATACATTACATACAGTACGAATACATACAGTACATACAGTGTATCCATCATACATACATTACATACAGTACGAATACATACATTACATACAGTGTATCCATCATACATACATTACATACAGTACGAATACATACAGTACATACAGTGTATCCATCATGCATACATTACATACAGTACGAATACATACAGTACATACAGTGTATCCATCATACATACATTACACACAGTATGAATACATACATTACATACAGTACGAATACATACATTACATACAGTGTATCCATCATACATACATTACTACAGTACGAAACATACTACAGTGTATCCATCATACATACATTACATACAGTACGAATACATACAGTACAACAGTGGATCCATCATACATACATTACATACAGTACAAATACATACAGTACATACAGGTGTATCCATACATACTACATTACATACAGTATGAATACATACATTAACATACAGTACGAATACATACATTACATACAGTGTATCCAATATACATACATTACATACAGTATGAATACATACAGTACTCAGTGTATCCATCATAAATACATTACATACAGTACGAATACATACAGTACATACAGTGTATCCATCATACATACATTACATACAATACGAATACATACATTACTCAGTGTATACATCATTATACATTACATACAGTACGAATACATACAGTACATACAGTGTATCATCTACATACATTACATACAGTTGAATACATACAGACATACAGTTCGTATCCATCATACAACATTCATACAGTATGAATACATATTACATACAGTACGAATACATCATACATACAGTGTATCCATATCCATCATACATACATTACATACAGTATGAATACATACATTACATACAGTACGAATACATACAGTACATACAGTGTATCCATCATACATACATACTAACAGTACAGAATACATACGTACATACAGTGTATCCATCATACATCATTACATACAGTACGAATAATACAGTACATACAGTGTATCCATCATACATACATTACATACAGTACGAATACATACAGTACATACAGTGTATCCATCATACATACATTACATACAGTACGAATACATACAGTACATACAGTGTATCCATCATACATACATTACATACAGTACGAATACATACATTACATACAGTGTATCCATCATACATACATACATTACATACAGTACGAATACATACAGTACATACAGTGTATCCATCATACATACATACATACAGTATGAATACATACAACATACAGTACGAATATATAATTACATACAGTGTATCCATATCCATCATACATACAACATACAGTATGAATACATACATTACATACAGTACGAATACATTACAGTACATACAGTGATCATCATACATACATACATACAGTACGCATACATACAGTACATACAGTGATCCATCTACATACATATAACAGTACGATAACATACAGTACATACAGTGATCCATCATACATACATTACATACAGTACGAATACATACAGGACATACAGTGTATCATCATACATACAATTACATACAGTACGAATACAACAGTACATACAGTGTATCACATACATACATTACATACAGTATGAATACATACATTACATACAGTACGAATACATACAACAGGTATCCACATCCATACATTACATTACAGTATGAATACATACATTACATACAGTACGAATACATACATACAGTGTATCCATCATACATACATTACATACAGTACGAATACATACAGTACATACAGTGTACCCATCACATCCCTTTTATAGTGAAATCTTTCATTTAATGGCAGAGCGGGGATCTAGCCAAGGATAATCGGTCGCTGTGCCTGTGACCTCTGCAGTCAACTGATGTTTTCTATTACAGGAGTAAATTTTACAGCTTAACCATAACACACATTGTGTGACAGCATTATTTCCTCCCCTGGACCTTCTAAATCATCTTTAGTGTTATCAACCCCTTAACGGCTCCTCTCTAGAACATTATTGTCCCAACGCAGGAGACAGATGGAGGTCGGAGATGACCTCCCTTAAAATCACTAACTACTTTGAAAAGAAGAAAATGAAGGGAGATTTCACTGTAACTTGTTGGACATTGGGAGAAATCGTAGTAGTTAGTGTAACTGAGAGGTAGCCATACACGCATAGACTGATACCAGATTATCCTGAAGAACCAATCAAAATCTTTCACTTTCAATCAGCTTGAAATCTTCTAAAGTTGTGCACTGGAAGATTGGAAGATGAAACAGGGGGTAAGTTATCCGTCAGGCTTTTTTTGCCCAACTGCTCAATATCTTCAATCGTATTTTATGAATACGATCGAGCAGTTACCCTGGCGATAAGCAGTAATGAGTGAAATGCTGATCGTGGAGGTAATAACGTTTCGCAGCTGGTTATCGCCTCTTTAGATATTGTACTAAGTCCAAATTTGGCGAAAATGATGGTAATAACAGTGGCAAAAAGTTAGCAAACCTTTATTAATAAGGCCCCTAAATTTGTATAATACTATAATCTGAAAGAATCCGCACAAGAACATGAATGGAGTTTAACTGCAATACTCACCATTTACCTGAACTAGGTCATTTTTAGTGCCAGTATAACTTGAGCTGTTCAAACAGCCAGTTATTTTTTGACTGGGCATGTGTAATAAACATCAATGACTAAAGTCTAAAACAGTGGGTGTGCCTGTGAGACTGGAATGCTGGGAAATAAGGCACGTGGACCACATATTTTTCTATCTGGAATGACAGATGCTGATGGTGGCAGTTTGTCAGCACTGGGATCAGTTATGTTGCCATACATGTGCCCATACATACCATTGATGGGTCAGAGAAGAGGAAAGAGAATATTTTAGATTCCCCTTTCACATTAAATGTCCCATTTACTGCAGAATTAGATGTTGCTCCTGGTGTTCTAATGTTTTCTGTTATCAGGACACACAACATTTCCAATTGGCCCATCTACCCAAAGCAGCGTAACTGTGGATGATCTTTAACCAGAACTGTTCAGTAATTTCACACTGCAGATGAGATATCTTTAATTTTCAAGATTTTTTTAGTACCTGGGGCAGGGAGGTAGGTAGGGCCGGGAGGTAGGATTGTTAATTCCTACCTCCTAATATCATTTTCATGAGGAGTGCAAGAATGAATAAACCTGCCAAACCAGGACAGTTGGGGGGGGGGGAGAGCAGGATTATTCACAAGGCTCACACAATACTTAGAACAATACATAGGGCCATATTTATAAACCCGTGCTACCGCTTTTTAGCGATACTGCGGGTTAGTTAATGTACGATCGAGGTTGTAAAAATACCATGCGGTAGTAGACTACCGCAATGGTATTCTATGGGGATCGTAAATCTATGATTTCGTTATCGTAGATTTACGATCAGTACCGTTAACTTCCGATCGGAGATTAACAATCGGAAATTAACGATCGTTAAACCAATCAGAAATTAATGATCAGTTAAACGATGGTTTAACAAAAGCGATACTGCAGCTTTATAAATACGGCCCATAGTACATAGAACAATACATAGTACATAGAACAGGACAGGGCCAGTCTAAAGCTGGGTACACACAGTACCGATAAAGCCCCGATACCATCGGATCCGACGACGGTATCGGGCTTTATCGGTACTGTGTGTACCTTGCTTTTCCGAAAGAGCGCACTGCCAAACGCTCATTCAGAAAAGAGAGAACATTTCTCTCGGCTGAGGTAGACTCCCTATAGGGAGTGAGTATGCAGATCTGCAAGATCCTCTCTGTCATCTTTCAAAAATCTTTTAAGTGTGTACCCAGCTTAAAATACATTCATTACTCAATCTGCTATTCCTCTGATATCCAGAGCTGCACAGTAAATCATTTCCAGTCTCTATAGCCTCATAATAGTACAGTATAGTATACAGTGTGGGAGTCTGTACATGGGTCATGGGTGACGCCAAGACAAACAAGTTTCCCACAGAAATAACGTGAAATGTCTTTATCCTATAAATTGTATAAAATGTCACAACAATTCTAACCTGATTGTACAATGCTTCCTACCTGATTGTACAACCTTGATACAATTCCTGTCCAGATTGGGCGATTGTCCATACACAATCCTGATTATCTAACAATATCGCAATATCTTATGGTCGGAGATTGGATCATGTATGGACTCCTTTACGGGCTGATGGGGCCAATCTTACAATTCATTTTGAGTATCAAGGATGCTAATATCAATGATGAACATTTTCTCCATAAATATTATTATCTATTTATGTCCTGACAATGTAGGTGTTATGTTATATATATATATATATATAGTATTATATAGTATACTATAGTAGTGTCAGCCAGGAATGTCATTTTTTTGTCCACTAATGAATTTTATCATCATATTGTGATGTAATAGAATCCCATATCTATGATTGGTCAGTTTAAAAACATTCTTTAAATGAACTGGTAACCCCTCCAATAAAGGCTCGTACCAACGTGTTCTTTGGACGCACGTGTGTGTATAAGACTTCCGAGTCTGCTATGGCCATTTCCATTGGGATGTTGGAGGGGGGGAGGTTGGAGACAGGCCTGCAGGAGGTGACTGACAGATTAATAACTTGCTCCAGGCTTCTTCTCTCCCTCCCTCCCCCCTCCCCAAGTCCCCGCACCTTCTTATAGACCAGCGAGACAAAAATATTATCAGCCATGTCCCTTCAACAATGATTTATTATTTGCATTTAGTTATTACAATGTGCCACAGCACTCTCCTGTTTCATTCTCCACCCCCTACCGACAGCTCAATGATAGCCTTGGAGTCATTTATATTTAGTCCAGAGACTAATATGATTTGGGTACCCAGAGAAGCCCCCACCCTATCACGTCCTGACCCCCTCCCACCTTTCCCTCACGTTGCATTGTTATGGAGCGGTGGCGTATTGTGAAGGCCTAGCTACGTTGACAGCCCTTGTAAAAAAAAAAAAAACAGTAGTCGATCTTGCTTTGGCTTTTCACCATTAATCAAACTGCCCAAGGATTGCAAAATAACACTGACAGGCCTTTATCTGGCAGAGAGAAGCTGGCAGATGTATTTTATTACAGACGAGGCTTCAGTGGATTTCTATTAGATGTCGGCGCAGAGGATGAGGAGGGGTAGGGAGGAAGTCAGGCTTTCTTTATGGACAAGGTGAGCATGGAAAAGTAAAGGTGAAAAAGAGGGGAAAGCCAAAGGGCACGGGGGGGGGGAAATGTGGGGGTGGGTAGGTGTTGAGGTGGTTGGTAATGGAGAAGCCTGCGGATAGATAGATCAGTCAAGCAGACAGAGAGGTCCCAAACGGTGAGAGCTATTGTGGGTGACAGAAAGACCAATCAAAGAAAGAACGAATCAAAAGGTACATCTTATCAGCTCTGGGCCAGCTGGACTCGAGGTGCTCCGGCAAGACCCTTGCAGGGCAACAGGAATTAATCGTGCTGTCTAGCCGTGAGAAATTGTACCCACTCCGGGGCTTTAAGTTCAAGTCGAGGCAGATACGATTAACCCCGTCAGGGATGGGAAAAAAAAAAAAAAAAGATTCACAATGGAAGCTACAGGCCTCTCAGACCCGCAGGGTTAATCCATCTCTGTCAGAAAGGCCTCGGATGTACATTGCATTAAAAATAAAAAGCCATTTTCTCACCGAGACAAGCTCTCGCACCTGCAATTATTACCTTTAATAACAAAAGCGCCGTCAGGCGGGAAAGATCAACCTCCCACCCTCACCCGCGCACTTCTTCTTCTTCTTCTCCGCATTTTCATCTTTTTTTTTTCTTTCTTCCTCTTGCGCAGATGAAAAGATACATAGGTAATAAGGCAGCGAATGGGAGCAAGGGAAAAGTTTTTGAAGAACATTAATCAAAAAGTTGGAAGTGGCCAAGTGACAGGACCATCAATATGGCTGATCTCCAGGCTGCTTCCCGTGACGGATGCAGAAAAGGTGCTTCATTATATTTATTTATGTGCCTGCGCCAATTCACAATGTCTGCGTGTGTAGGCCAGATATGAGAGAGAATACAGGCTCGTATACGGCTCCCTCCTTTAATAAAACACATATAGAAATATATTAGAGATTTGGAAACGTTCTTTATTCTTTCCATGTTCGTAATACACTGTAATAAACAGTTACTAGGAATCAGTGGGCCCCCCAGGAAAATTATAATGGGACCCCCCTCCCTGCTTCATCTATCTGTGAAAGGGAAAGTAGTAGGGGGCCCTACTGGCTTCCAGGTCCTTCTGTGACTCCTATTGTAGCTACACCCTTTGCTGATAAAGTGTGCAGTCTAAACGCATTTTACCAGGCATAGGGCTAATACACACGGGGACGATATTTTAGTTGCGTCGACCAGGTAAGTAAATTCATGGGGTCTTGAGTGTTAAGGTCCCCTCTGTTAAACCTGGAAGCCTTTTTAAAGGAATCCTAAAGCTAAGTCCAGATGTAGGATTTGGTTGGACATCAATATTGGTCCGACTCATCATCAATGATCTATGGCCAAGCGAGTATATTTATAATCTGGTACGTCCGTTCTGTTAGCCTCTCGCGTGCAAAATTGGTTGTGTCTGTACCAACCGTACCAACCGTAAGGCTTTAAAGAATTGAAACTAAAAATAAAAATTTGGGTGAATGGATTCTATGGTTCTTTCTGTTATGTCTTAGGCTGGCACATACCATGCAATTTATTGGGACAACCAACCAATATTTCTATATATTGGTCAGTTGGCCCAAAAAATCTGTGTTTTTAAGTCTGTCCTTGACTAATGTCAGTGGCCCATTTGTCTAGAACGGACACCCTGGTAAATCACAGCCGATCATGCGTTCTACTATGGGGTCATCTGATCAGTTGTAGCAAACCTTCAGCTACGGCTACTTTTTCCTTGACCGCCAGTGATTTTTTTCCCTGCTGGCTATTCGTTAGTGGTGACTCGGTACTGTGTGTACCTGGCCATACCAATGAAATCAGCACCATTTTGGGGAATGTATGTAATTGTTCAGGTGGCATTTCCTGATTTCTGACACCCTTCTTTCTTACTGGTCTGTCACGATTATAGAAAGGTCACAGAGCAAGTCACCAAGTAGTTTCTTGAAAGATCTTACAAATTGGAAGAATGAAAGGGATTAGAAAACTCACCAAGCATGTGCAAATAAGAATCTGGGTCTGGGACCCACACTGGCAGGAGGGCTATAGAGAATGAGTGGCATCAAAGAGATGATTTCGCCACAATAATGCTGATTTCAGAGTTACAGCTATCTGCCAGTTTGGAATGATAGAATCCATTCAGGGCTATTTATATTTTAGCTTCTCCTTTAATAGGACACAATAGGATGGTATTTGTATGTGCATATATAACAATATAAGAGATTCGTTCTTTATTCTATCCGTGTGATTTGGTCTCTTCGGAATTCAATACAAAGAAGAAGTCTTTCAGTTAGCAGTGTAGGTAACAGATATAAAATTGACTGGGGTGGTAAGTAGATAACATTCATATTTGATGGATTCATTCGTACTAAAAGCAAATAATGCAAAAAATAACCCAGTACACGGGATGGTCCCACAACATTGCACAATATACAGCAGCTCCCTAGACTAGAAGGGGCGGATCTCGTTCTAACATCCACTGCTGGCAGTTTGGGGATTCCTGCTATGCTCTCCTAGTAGATTCAAAGAAAAGCCAGAGAAAATCAATAATGTCTCTTTTAACTATGGCCTATAATATATATAGAGATAGCATAAAATTATAGAATGTTATCCCGTGAATGGAATTTTACTAATTTACATTAAGCTTGTTAAATTAGAAACCCAGAATCCCCTCTTAGTGTCTCCAGGCCAGAGTCTCCTCTCAGTGTGCCAAGGCCAGAGTCCCCCCTCTGTCCCATATCCTGAGTCTCCACTCTGTCCCAAATCCAGAGTCCCCCCTCTGTCCCAAAGCCAGCCCCCCGCTCTGTCCCAAATCCAGAATCCCCCCGTCCCGAATCCAGAGTCTTTGCTCTGTTCCAAATCCAGAATCACCCCCCTGTCCCAAATCCAGGGTCCACCCTCTGTCCCCAATCAAGGATCTCCCCTCTGTCCCAAATCCAGAGTCCCCCCTCTGTCCCAAATCCAGGGTCCCCCTCTGTCCAAAATCCAAGGTCCCCCTCTGTCCCAAATCCAAGGTCCCCCCTGTGTCCAAAATTCAGGGTCCCTTCCTCTGTCCCAAATCTAGAGTCCCCCCTATGTCCCAAATCCAGGGTCTACCCTCTTTCCTAAATTCAGAATCCCCACTCTGTCCCAAATCCAGGATCCCCCCCTCTGTCCCAAATCCAGAGTCCCCCCTCTGTCCTAATTCCAGAGTCCCCCTCTGTCCCAAATCCAGGGTCCCCCCTCTGTCTCAAATCCTGGGTCCCCCCACGGTCCAAATCCAGAGTCCCACCTCTGTCCCAAATTCAGAATCCCCATTCTGTCCCAAATCCAGGATCCCCCTCTGACCCAAATCCAGAGTTCCCCCTCTGTCCCAAATCCAGAGTCCCCCCTCTGTCCCAAATCCAGGGTCTCCCCCTCTGTCCCAAATTCAGAGTTCTCCCTCTGTCCCAAATCCAGAGTCCCCCCTCTGTCCCAAATCCAGGGTCCCCCCCTCTGGCCCAAATCCAAGGTCCCCCCCTCTGTCCCAAATCCAGGGTCCCCCTCTGTCCCAAATCCAGGATCCCCCTCTGTCCCAAATCCAGGGTCCCCCTCTGTTCCAAATGCAGGGTCTCCCTCTGTCCCAAATCCAGAGCCCCCCTCTGTCCCAAATCCATGGTCGTCGTCCCCTCTATCCCAAATCCCCACTGTCCCAAATTCAGGGCCCTCCCTCTGTCCCAAGCAACCTTACTTGCGGTCTGTGTAATTGGTGTGTCCTGCCTCCGTGCATGCTTCCTGTGTTTCTCCCTCTAGTAGTGAGTCAATAGGAACTGCAGAGACAATCTTACCATCTCCTTTATTGGTGAGTCAATAGGAACTGCAGTGACACACACACGCACGGCAGCACGGATGTAGCAGTTAGGGTTTTATTAAATAGGATGGGATGACCGCAGTATTTAATCACACTCCTTTATAAATCCCACCCAATGATTTGTCAGGCTGGAATATAAGGCTAAAGTCATCCTGTGTGAACTCGATGTACCACAAGCCGAAGTCTTTATTATACAAAGATCTACCTGTGTAAAATAATTTACTACCGCAAAACCACCAGTCTCTTCCTTACCCCAAACACTGGGTATGGATATGACCAGTGAGACTAGGGAGATTCAATAAAAGTTCTTATTGTTTCAAATGGTGCTAATTTTGCCCCAACCAATCAGATCCTATTTAACATTTGAAAGCTAACATCTGATTGGTTATGGCAAAATTAGCCCCATATTTAACAATGAGAATTTTTTATTGAATAACCCTAGAAAATATATTTCCCCGAGGGGAGCTGAAAAAATATTTTAATTTTGAAAATGCAATTACATTCCCTAAACAAAATAATCGTTGTAGCTTCATCTGTAGCATCTAGTCCAACCTTTATACCCTACCCATAATGTCTGTCTAACAGTAGTTTTTGAAGAACATTAATCAAAAAGTTGGAAGTGGCCAAGTGACAGGACCATCAATATGGCTGATCTCCAGGCTGCTTCCCGTGACGGATGCAGAAAGGTGCTTCATTATATTTATTTATGTGCCTGCGCCAATTCACAATGTCTGCGTGTGTAGGCCAGATATGAGAGAGAATACAGGCTCGTATACGGCTCCCTCCTTTAATAAAACACATATAGAAATATATTAGAGATTTGAAACGTTCTTTATTCTTTCCATGTTCGTAATACACTGTATAAAACAGTTACTAGGAATCAGTGGGCCCCCCAGGAAAATTATAATGGGACCCCCCTCCCTGCTTCATCATCTGTGAAAGGGAAAGTAGTAGGGGGCCCTACTGGCTTCCAGGTCCTTCTGTGACTCCTATTGTAGCTACACACCCTTTGCTGATAAAGTGTGCAGTCTAAACGCATTTTACCAGGCATAGGGCTAATACACACGGGACGATATTTTAGTTGCGTCGACCAGGTAAGTAAATTCATGGGGTCTTGAGTGTTAAGGTCCCCTCTGTTAAACCTGGAGCCTTTTTAAAGGAATCCTAAAGCTAAGTCCAGATGTAGGATTTGGTTGGACATCAATATTTGTCCGACTCATCATCAATGATCTATGGCCAAGCGAGTATATTATAATCTGGTACGTCCGTTCTGTTAGCCTCTCGCGTGCAAAATTGGTTGTGTCTGTACCAACCGTACCAACCGTAAGGCTTAAGAATTGAAACTAAAAATAAAAATTTGGGTGAATGGATTCTATGGTTCTTTCTGTTATGTCTTAGGCTGGCACATACCATGCAATTTATTGGGACAACCAACCAATATTTCATATATTGGTCAGTTGGCCCAAAAAATCTGTGTTTTTAAGTCTGTCCTTGACTAATGTCAGTGGCCCATTTGTCTAGAACGACACCCTGGTAAATCACAGCCGATCATGCGTTCTACTATGGGTCATCTGATCAGTTGTAGCAAACCTCAGCTACGGCTACTTTTCCTTGACCGCCAGTGATTTTTTTCCTGCTGGCTATTCGTTAGTGGTGACTCGGCTGTGTGTACCTGGCCATACCAATGAATCAGCACCATTTTGGGGAATGTATGTAATGTTCAGGTGGCATTTCCTGATTTCTGACCACCTTCTTTCTTACTGTTCTGTCACGATTATAGAAAGGTCACAGAGCAAGTCACCAAGTAGTTTCTTGAAAGATCTTACAAATTGGAAGAATGAAAGGGATTAGAAAACTCACAAGCATGTGCAAATAAGAATCTGGGTCTGGGACCCACACTGGCAGGAGGGCTATAGAGAATGAGTGCATCAAAGAGAGTGTTCGCCACAATAATGCTGATTTCAGAGTTACAGCTATCTGCCAGTTTGGAATGATAGAATCCATTCAGGGCTATTATATTTTAGCTTCTCCTTTAATAGGACACAATAGGATGGTATTTGTATGTGCATATATAACAATTAAGAGATTCGTTTCTTTATTCTATCCTGTGTGTTTGGTCTCTTCGGAATTCAATACAAAGAAGAAGTTCTTCAGTTAGCAGTGTAGGTAACAGATATAAAATTGACTGGGTGGGTAAGTAGATACATTCATATTTGATGGATCATTCGTACTAAAAGCAAATAATGCAAAAATAACCCAGTACACCGGGATGGTCCACAACATTGCACAATATACAGCAGCTCCCTAGACTAGAAGGGGCGGATCTCGTTCTAACATCCACTGCTGGCAGTTTGGGGATTCCTGCTATGCTCTCCTAGTAGATTCAAAGAAAAGCCAGAGAAAATCAATAATGTCTCTTTTAACTATGGCCTATAATATATATAGAGATAGCATAAATTATAGAATGTTATCCCGTGAATGGAATTTTACTAATTTACATTAAGCTTGTTATTAGAAACCCAGAATCCCCTCTTAGTGTCTCCAGGCAGAGTCTCCTCCAGTGTGCCAAGGCCAGAGTCCCCCTCTTCCCATATCCTGAGTCTCCACTCTGTCCCAATCCAGAGTCCCCCCTCTGTCCCAAAGCCAGCCCCCCGCTCTGTCCCAAATCCAGAATCCCCCCGTCCCGAATCCAGTCTTTGCTCTGTTCCAAATCCAGAATCACCCCCCTGTCCCAAATCCAGGGTCCACCCTCTGTCCCCAATCAAGGATCTCCCCTCTGTCCCAATCCAGAGTCCCCCCTCTGTCCCAAATCCAGGGTCCCCCTCTGTCCAAAATCCAAGGTCCCCCTCTGTCCCAAATCCAAGGTCCCCCCGTGTCCAAAATTCAGGGTCCCTTCCTCTGTCCCAAATCTAGAGTCCCCCCTATGTCCCAAATCCAGGGTCTACCCTCTTTCCTAAATTCAGAATCCCCACTCTGTCCCAAATCCAGGATCCCCCCCTCTGTCCCAAATCCAGAGTCCCCCCTCTGTCCTAATTCCAGAGTCCCCCTCTGTCCCAAATCCAGGGTCCCCCCTCTGTCTCAAATCCTGGGTCCCCCCCTCTGTCCCAAATCCAGAGTCCCACCTCTGTCCCAAATTCAGAATCCCCTTCTGTCCCAAATCCAGGATCCCCCCTGACCCAAATCCAGAGTTCCCCCTCTGTCCCAAATCCAGAGTCCCCCCTCTGTCCCAAATCCAGGGTCTCCCCCTCTGTCCCAAATTCGAGTTCTCCCTCTGTCCCAACCAGAGTCCCCCCTCTGTCCCAAATCCAGTCCCCCCTCTGGCCCAAATCCAAGGTCCCCCCTCTGTCCCAAACAGGGTCCCCCTCTGTCCCAAATCCAGGATCCCCCCTGTCCCAAATCCAGGGTCCCCCTCTGTTCCAAATGCAGGGTCTCCCTCTGTCCCAAATCCAGAGCCCCCCTCTGTCCCAAATCCATGGTCGTCGTCCCCTCTATCCCAAATCCCCACTGTCCCAAATTCAGGGCCCTCCCTCTGTCCCAAGCAACCTTCTTGCGGTCTGTGTAATTGGTGTGTCCTGCCTCCGTGCATGCTTCCTGTGTTTCTCCCTCTAGTAGTGAGTCAATAGGAACTGCAGAGACAATCTTACCATCTCCTTATTGGTGAGTCAATAGGAACTGCAGTGACACACACACGCACGGCAGCACGGATGTAGCAGTTAGGGTTTTATTAAATAGGATGGGATGACCGCAGTATTTAATCACACTCCTTTATAAATCCCACCCAATGATTTGTCGCTGGAATATAAGGCTAAAGTCATCCTGTGTGAACTCGATGTACCACAGCCGAAGTCTTTATTATACAAAGATCTACCTGTGTAAAATAATTTACTACCGCAAAACCACCAGTCTCTTCCTTACCCCAAACACTGGGTATGGATATACCAGTGAGACTAGGGAGATTCAATAAAAGTTCTTATTGTTTCAAATGGTGCTAATTTTGCCCCAACCAATCATCCTATTTACATTTGAAAGCTAACATCTGATTGGTTTGGCAAAATTAGCCCCATATAACAATGAGAATTTTTTATTGAATAACCCTAGAAAATATATTTCCCCGAGGGGAGCTGAAAAAATATTTTAATTTTGAAAATGCAATTACATTCCCTAAACAAAATAATCGTTGTAGCTTCATCTGTAGCATCTAGTCCAACCTTTATACCCTACCCATAATGTCTGTCTAACAGTTACATAGTAACATAGTATTGGAGGTTGTATAAAGACATACATCCATCTAGTCCAGTCTTTATACCCTACCCATAATGTCTGTATAACAGTTACATAGTAATATAGTATTGGAGGTTATATAAAGACATACGTCCATCTAGTCCAACCTTATACCCTACCCTTAATGTCTGTATAACAGATACGTAACAGTATTGGAGGTTGTATAAAGACATACATCCATCTAGTCCACCTTTATACCCTACCCTACTAATGTCTGTCTAACGTTACATGTAACATAGTATTGGGTTGTATAAAGACATACATCCATCTAGTCCAACCTTTATACCTTACCCATAATGTCTGTATAACAGTTACATAGTAACATAGTATTGGAGGTTGTATAAAGACATACATCCATCTAGTCCAACTTTTATACCCTACCCTTAATGTCTGTAACAGTTACATAGTAACATAGTATTGGAGGTTGTATAAAGACATACATCCATCTAGTCCAACCTTTATGCCCTACCCATAATGTCTGTATAACAGTTACATAGTAACATAGATTGGAGTTATATAAAGACATACCTCCATCTAGTCCAACCTTTATACCCTACCCATATGTCTGTATAACAGTTACATAGTAACATAGTACTGGAGGTTGAATGAAGACATCCATCCATCTAGTCCAACCTTTAACCCTACCCATAATGTCTGTATAACAGTTACATAGTAACATAGTATTGGAGGTTGAATAAATACATATGTCCATTTAGTCCAACCTTTATACCCTACCCATAATGTCTGTATAACAGTTACATAGTAACATAGTACTGGAGTTGAATGAGACATCCATCCATCCAGTCCAACCTTTATACCCTACCCATAATGTCTGTATAACAGTTACATAGTAACATAGTATTGGATGTTGTATAAAGACATTTGTCCATCTAGTCCCCTTTATACCCTACCCATAATATTGTATACAGTTACATAGTAACATAGTATTAGAGGTTGTTATAAGACATATGTCCATCTAGTCCCCGTTATACCCTACCCATAATGTCTGTATAACAGTTACACAGTAACATATTAGGTGAGGTGTATAAGACATACATCCATTTAGTCCAACCTTTATACCCTACCCATAATTTCTGTATAACAGTTACATAGTAACATAGTATTGGAGGTTGTATAAAGACATATGTCCATCTAGTCCAACCTTTATGCCCTACCCATAATGTCTGTATAACAGTTACATAGTAACATAGTATTGGAGGTTGAATGAAGACATCCATCCATCTAGTCCAACCTTTATACCCTACCCATAATGTCTGTATAACAGTTACATAGTAACATAGTATTGGAGGTTATATAAAGACATACCTCCATCTAGTCCAACCTTTATACCCTACCCATTGTCTGATAACAGTTACATAGTAACATAGTACTGGAGGTTGAATGAAGACATCCTCCATCTAGTCCAACCTTTATACCCTACCCATAATGTCTGTATAACAGTTACATAGTAACTAGTATTGGAGGTTGAATAAATACATATGTCCATTTAGTCCACCTTTAACCCTACCCATAATGTCTGTATAACAGTTCATAGTAACATAGTACTGGAGGTTGAATGAAGACATCCATCCATCCAGTCCAACCTTATACCCTACCACATAATGTCTGTATAACAGTTACATAGTAACATAGTATGGATGTTGTATAAAGACATTTGTCCATCTAGTCCAGCCTTTATACCCTACCCTATAATAATATGTATAACAGTTACATAGTAACATAGTATTAAGGTTGATAAAGACATATGTCCATCTAGTCCAACATTTATACCCTACCCATAATGTCTGTTATAACAGTTACATAGTAACATAGTATTGGAGGTTGTATAAAGACTATGTCCATCTAGTCCAACCGTTATACCCTACCCATAATGTCTGTATAACAGTTACACTAAACATAGTATTGAAGGTTGTATAAAGACATACATCCATTTATCCAACCTTTATACCCTACCCATAATGTCTGTATAACAGTTACATAGTAACATAGTATTGGAGGTTGTATAAAGACATATGTCCATCTAGTCCAACCTTTTTCCCTACCCATAATGTCTGTATAACAGTTACATAGTAACATAGTATTGGAGGTTGAAGAAGACATCCTACTCTAGTCCAACCTTTATACCCTACCCATAATGTCTGTATAAACAGTTACATAGTACATAGTATTGGAGGTTGAATAAATACATATGTCCATTTAGTCCAACCTTTATGCCCTACCCATAATGTCTGTATAACAGTTACATAGTAACATAGTATTGGAGGTTGAATGAAGACATCCATCCATCTAGTCCAACCTTTATACCCTACCCATAATGTCTGTATAACAGTTACATAGTAACATAGTATTGGAGTTGAATAAATACATATGTCCATTTAGTCCAACCTTTTATCCCTACCCATAATGTCTGTTAAACAGTTACATAGTAACATAGTATTGGAGGTTGTATAAAGACAATTTGTCCATCTAGTCCAACCTTTATACCCTACCCATAATGTCTGTATAACAGTTACCAGTAACATAGTATTGAAGGTTGTATAAATGGTATAAAGGTTGGACTAGATGGATGGATGTCTTCATTCAACCTCCAATACTATGTTACTATGTAACTGTTATACAGACATTATGGGTCTAACGGTACTAAAGGTTGACTAAATGGACATATGTATTTATTCAACCTCCAATACTATGTTACTATGTAACTGTTATACAGACATTATGGGTAGGGTATAAAGGTTGGACTAGATGATGATGTCTTCATTCAACCTCCATACATGTTACTATGTAACTGTTATACAGACATTATGGGTAGGGTATAAAGGTTGGACTAAATGGACATATGTATTTATTCAACCTCCAATACTATGTTACTATGTAACTGTTATACAGACATTTGGGTAGGGTATAAAGGTTGGACTAGATGGATGGATGTCTCATTCAACCTCCAATACTATTTTACTATGTACTGTTATACAGACATTATGGTAGGGCATAAGTTGGACTAGATGGACATATGTCTTATCAACCTCCAATACTATGTTACTATTAACTGTTATACAGACATTATGGGTAGGGTATAAAGGTTGGACTAAATGGATGTATGTCTTTATACAACCTTCAATACTATGTTACTGTGTAACTGTTACAGACATTATGGGTAGGGTAATAACGGTTGGACTAGATGGACATATGTCTTTACAACCTCCAATACTATGTTACTATGTAACTGTTATACAGACATTATGGGTAGGGTATAAATGTTGGACTAGATGGACATATGTCTTTATACAACCTCTAATACTTGTTACTATGTAACTGTTATACATATATTATGGGTAGGGTATAAAGGCGTCTAGATGGCAAATGTCTTTAATCACATCCAATACTATGTTACTATGTAACTGTTATACAGACATTATGGGTAGGGTATAAAGGTTGGACTGGATGGATGATGTCTTCATTCAACCTCCAGTACTATGTTACTATGTAACTGTTATACAGACATTATGGGTAGGTGTATAGGTTGAACTAAATGGACATATGTATTTATTCAACCTCCAATACTATGTTACTATGTAACTGTTATACAGACATTATGGGTAGGGTATAAAGGTTGGACTAGATGGATGGATGTCTTCATTCCACCTCAGTACTATGTTACTATGTAACTGTTATAACGACATTATGTAGGGTATAAGGTTGGACTAGATGAGGTATGTCTTTATATAACCTCCAATACTATGTTACTATGTAACTGTTATACAACTTATGGGTAGGGTATAAAGGTTGGACTAGATGGATGGATTTCTTCATTCAACCTCCAATACTATGTTACTATGTAACGTTATAAGAATTATGGGTAGGGTATAAAGGTTGGACTAGATGGACATATGTCTTTATACAACCTCCAATACTATGTTACTATGTAACTGTTATACAGACATTATGGGTAGGGTATAAAGGTTGGACTAAATGGATGTATGTCTTTATACAACCTTCAATACTATGTTACTGTGTAACTGTTATACAGACATTATGGGTAGGGTATAACGGTTGGACTAGATGGACATATGTCTTTATACAACCTCCAATACTATGTTACTATGTAACTGTTATACAGACATTATGGGTAGGGTATAAATGTTGGACTAGATGGACATATGTCTTTATACAACCTCTAATACTATGTTACTATGTAACTGTTATACATATATTATGGGTAGGGTATAAAGGCTGGACTAGATGGACAAATGTCTTTATACAACATCCAATACTATGTTACTATGTAACTGTTATACAGACATTATGGGTAGGGTATAAAGGTTGGACTGGATGGATGGATGTCTTCATTCAACCTCCAGTACTATGTTACTATGTAACTGTTATACAGACATTATGGGTAGGGTATAAAGGTTGGACTAAATGGACATATGTATTTATTCAACCTCCAATACTATGTTACTATGTAACTGTTAAAGACATACATCCATCTAGTCCAACCTTTATACCCTACCCATAATGTCTATATAACAGTTACATAGTAACATAGTATTGGAGGTTGAATAAAGACATACATCCATTTAGTCCAAACTTTATACCCTACCCATAATGTCTGTATGTATAATTTTATTATTTTTATTTTATAATGTCTGCCTAACAGCATTAAAAAAAGCTTTTAAAAAAAGGGGGAGGGTCAGGGATTCCTACCTGATTACAAATGGAAATTGGAAAGAATTCCTGGAACAACAAGAACTAAATTTATTAATACCAATAATTTTCAATATTTTTGAATTTAAGAAACTTATGCAGCCCAATCTTGAAACTATTTAATGAACTTGCCATTACCACATCTGCTGGAAGACAGTTCCACAGTTTCACTGTTCTCAATGTAAAAAAACCTTTCCTAACCTGAAGATGAAACTTCTTTTCTTCCAACCTTAAAGGGCATGTCCACCCGAAAAATCACTTTTGGGCATAATGTTAGGTATGGCAGCCCACCCCCAAACGCTATAATAAAACAAAAAAAAAATGCTCAGATAACTACTTACAGCCCCTTCGCTCCAGCGAGTCTCCTTCTCCCTCTCTGCTAACAGGAAACAGCAGAGAGGGGCCTGACCGGCAGCCGGGTCTGTGATTGGCTGCCGGTCAGCCAATCACAGATGCGGCTGCTGGCTAAGAAGAAGTCGCGGGAGCGAAGTGCCTGTAAGTAAATATCCAAAAGTTTTTTTTTAGGTTTCTTATAGCAGTTGGGGGTGGGCAGCACTAAAGGGTATTACGACTTTAGCCTTACACGCTAGGAGAAAGCGTGTGAATATTGGATCCGGAGGGAGGGAGGGAGGGGGGGGAAAGGGTTCCCCTGCGCATGTCTGCATCCCTCCCGGAAGCTTCAAACAAGGCAGAGACATTTGGACAGGAAGACATCCACTGCACTTCAGTTTTCTGGACTTTGGGTGAGGACTACAAGAGAACCATGGGGAGCAGGAATGTAAGGTAAGAACTTTTCAAAGCTAAACATCGGGGCCAGCAGTTGGGGAAAATTTTGATTTGGGTGTGCACATGCCCTTTAAAGGACGTCCACGTGTCCTCTGATATGACCTATTAGTGAACAATGCACCAGAGAGTTTATTGTATGGCCCATTAATATATTTCTATTATTGTATTATTGAAACGTCGCTTCTCCAATGTAAACAGCCCTAACTTGTCTAATCTGCCTGCATATTCACTCCCCTCCATTTCCCTTATTAATTTAGTTGCCCTTCTCTAAATTTCCATTTACATTTCCAAGATGTCCTTTTTTTATAACACACAATTAAAAAACTGCACTGCACATTCCAAATGAGGCTTTACCAATGCTTTGTAAAGAGGGAGAATAATATTTTTCTCCTTTGAATCTATACCCCTCTCTATTCAAGACAATATTATGTAGTTGTTGCTGCCTGGCACTGTTACCTACTAGAACCCCCAGATCTTTTTCCATTCCTTAGCAGAATTATTTATGGTGTAGGTGGCATAAAGATTGTTAAACCCCAAATGCATCACCTTACATTTATCAACATTGAATATCACCTGACATTCTGCTGCCCATTTTGATAATCTATCTAGGTCTGCTTGGTTAGGCCCTGGGCCAGAAGGGTGGGTGGAGCACCAACTCTACAGCTGTCCTATAACACAATCATATTTTCTGTATGCAAAATTCCCAGGTCTTTCCACAAGCACTGCGTTTTAGCATCACAATTTCTTTCCCTATACTGAAATTGAAAATTCAGGATCTATGTGTCTGCTGTAATTGTTGCTAGATTAGGTGTCAGGCTGATAAGATGTAACAAATATGTCCCCTCAGCTGGGGCCCTGCGTCTCACACATAATGAATTGGCCGAGCTTCTTACTCATCCTGGCAATTTGGTTGTAAAAACTTCAGTGGCGGAGATGGATTTGATAATTGTGACTGTTTAGGAGAATAAGGAAACATGGACAAACACTGCTCTCTATCCACCTCTCATTCTTTTTATTCACATTTACACAGCCATCTAGTTTATTCTGTTTAAAGGCTTATGGGGTTATAGAATAGGAAAGTGTAACAACTGGTACCGGTAACCCTTTTAGGGCTAGGCCACACTGCTTCGATTTTTCTGCGTTTGCGTTTTTTCAAATCATTGAAAACGCGGCAACGCACCTAAAACGCGCGTTTTCGGGTGCGTTTGCGATTTGCGTTCATTTTTAATTGCAATCGCATGCGTTTTCCTATACCTAATGAAGAAAATGCAACGAAATCACACGCAATTCTATGTGCGATTGCATTTGCGCTGCAGTGTGGCCGTGCCCTTACTCAATGTAACATTGTAAAAATGTAACATTGATAACCAAAATAGGAATGAATGAGAAGATCGTCCCCATTCTCCATGTTCACCCCCACAATCCAATGTAACCCCTCCGTTAGCAGTATTTTCCTTGGAATCTAGGACACAAACCAAACTGGGATGTCTCTTTTGCACAAGAGAGCAAGAGATTAAGAGATTCTCATCTCCAAATGAGCATGTGCCAGGATCCAAGGATACACTGGATCCTGGCAGTCACTTTAAGCCCCTCCTCCTTCCCAAGCCACTACTTTGGACATGCTCAGTAAGCTTCTTCATAGATAGTAGATCTGTCCAATGAGCTGTATAAATGGAGGGAGGTAGCAACTACTCCACATCTTGGTTTAAAAATAAAAACAGTTTACAGGTGTTTCTAAGGTTTCTAAGGTTGGCAATAACTTAAAATAACTAAAAATGCTAAATTATTTTAAAAGTTATGGTATAAATGAAAGAGGAAGCGTTAGGACCCAGCAAGATTCATCACCTAGGATTGTGACTGTGTCCCCCCCCCCCCCATGTATTAATTTGTGCATTTTCATAAAACACAATTACTGATTGGTGTGCGACTCTGTTTGCTTTCCTTGATATAGATGAAAGAGGGGATGTGTTTTAGCCTGAACTTTACCTTTAATGTAAATTACATGGGTGTATACATTTTAAGCATTTGTAATTACTACATGCAATAAAAATGTGGTCAGATTAATGCAAACGAGAGGAAAACTTCACTTGCTACAAGGAATAATCACCGGCAAAGTTATGGACCTGGCTGGGAGCCTCTATTGATTACACAATTTACTAGAAGGGAAAAAAATCTGTCTTGTTTGCAATTGTCTCTGTAGACTTAAATCTCTTATTAGTCGGTGTCATTAAAGGGACATTCGCTTTTAAAAACGACTCAGTTTCTTAAACATGTAGCCACTCGTAAAAAATGGTTACATGTTAATTACATTCTGCAAAATGGCATTTACAAGAAGAAAATAAATCTTTGCCGAATGGAACTTCAGCCAAAATCTGAGCAGGGCCTTGGGCCGTTACTGTTTACTAGGCTACTTGACAGAGACTCTTTTAATTGATAGGATATCCTGGAAACAATGCATTATAAAACCAGCACTTAGGGCTACGCCACACTACGTTCGAATCGAATGCACTGAAATTTGTGCGATTTTGCATCATCAATAATGCGAAGGTCTGTTTTTGGTGCGTTTTTCAGAACGAACCATTTTTAAAAACGCAGGGACACATACAGGGCGATGCACCGATAGCATCGCTAACTGGTGATTTTCTATTACGGCACTTTTGTAGCCAGCTCTAAGCTGCCGCTTTTGGCATATAACATCACTTGAAGGAGTTTAAGTCTCGCTAACCGATATTAAATTCCAGAACAGAAGCAGTGCGCACATTGATGCATCGCCCTGATAGAATTCAATAGTAGCGTTTACACTATTTCGATCCGATTGTGTCCACTTGCATTCTGGTCCGTTGCTTTTAAAAAAAAAACGCATTGCACACAGCATTCCTCTGTTTTTTGCATGTCTTTTCTATATAAATCTATGGACAACACAGTGAAAAATTAGACACAAATGCATGCAAAAAAACTTCAGAAACTGACGAACGCATGCTGTGCACTTCTTTCTGCAGGTTGCAGGTTCTAGGGCGAACAAGCCCTAACTTTAATTTTTCCTGGTTTTTAGGGCGTCATTACTGCAAGCTTATTATGCTTTCTTGAGAGGAAATAATTCCATATTGTGAAAGCTGTCTGGGGAGTATTGGGTGTAGTGTTACTTGTGACTGCTTTTAGTTTCTATGGGATCTGGGTCCATCAGTGGAAACAACTCAATTTGCCTGCAAATTGTTAATCTGTCCCCTATTTTTTTTTAGGTAACCAATGTGAACCCATCTTACATTTCAGCTGTCAATCAAGTCCCTTATTATCATAAACTTTTCTGCTGTGTGCAGTTTTACTGTAACTGGAATGGTGACAGTTAGTATGTTTGATCTGCATTGGGAAATTCATTCTTCCAATGCTGCCTTGTAGTGATTACTGAGCATGCTTGCCGTCACAGAAAGTTTGGTTAGATGGAAGGAGGAGTAGGTTAGGGGGATAACGACTCAGGGAGCTTGAGCAAATCAAATACTGGATTACATACATGCAGCAACACAGATCCAGAGTAAGGGCTACCTACATGTAGTAGATTAAAAATTACAATGAGGCCAAATTTTTTTTGTAAAATTTTTTGCAGATTAAATTTTCTCTGGTATTTCTGGGCTAAAATATTGTAAAGCGTGTCACTGGTCTCATACAATTTTTAAGGTAGGTCTTTCAGATCTGGAAAGGTTTGTGGGTGGTTTATTATTTTTACTTTCCCTGCCTAGTGGGAGCCAGGAGCAGGATACAAGAGTAAAGCTGGAAACACACAGTACAAATAAGAAAAAAGTGACCATGATTAGTCCGATGGCACTATTAATAGTCTGTGTGTGGCTGTAAAACTTTCCATCTCAACTACCACCATTAACCATGAAAATGTCTATCAGCCTCTATACTTTAAGGTCTAGACCACACTGGGCAGCACCCAAAAATCGCACGACGCAGCAAAACCACAATGTTGCACGATTCATTGAGCTACCCTGCGCATGTGCTGCAATTCCTTTGATGTAACCCTATCGCAGCACATGCTATGCAAAGAAAAAAAGGGCCGGCAGTGCATCAGAGATAGTGGGGCCAAACCCATCCTCTTCTATTGATGTGCCCTGAGCTAACACAGCCCACACCAAAATACCTAAGTTAGGCCTAGGCCCCACTAGGGTATCAGATAGGGAATGATGGTCCCACGAGCGATCTCCCTATACAAAGCATAGCTTCCAATCGAATAGATCAGTCATCTGCTATAAAGTGGGACTGTGTGCACCTAGCTTAAAAACAATGGGGAACACGTGTTCATATATACAGTGAACAGTCTGTAACGAACGCACGGAAAACAAAAAACCCGCTAATCTGTTATGTACGGGTCAAACAAAAACGTTTATTGAGATCAAATTTGACAGTCGTGTTTCTCTGTAAAAAAAAAAAAAAAAATCTGTTTCACTACTGAAAAGTCCTATTAAATATTTTAATACTTTATCTTTTCATCCAATCAAACCCCTCAACCTCCTGTGAGATTCACAGCAGAGCCCCTTGGATTGCAGTGTCTCGTTCTGCTGCAGCAGTAAACGTTCTTTCAGGCTGGTTCTCCGCACATCTGCTCCCGTGCACTTGAGATATAAGCCCAGGAAATACGGAGATGTCATTCTAGTAAAAGGACGGTTCTTGCTCACTTCATGTATTTTTCCTGCTGCTCAGCGAGGATTTTGGCTGAAGACTTTGCATCATAGAACAGTTCATTGATTTCTTCCACGTGCTCTTTCTCAATACTGTCTTTGCCGTTGATTTTGGCAAGTAAGTTAGCGGGGGTCAGCAGCTGCACCGAATACCTGGATTGGGATATACAGGGGAGGGAAAGAAGTAGTTAAAGTACACCCAGCAGTAGTTAAAGATGCCTGGCAATTAGAACACAAATGCTATTAGTATTTAATGTGACTGATGCAGGCCATACACTGGCTTTGACACTTGAACTGGAAAGGATCATAACAAGGACACAAAATCAATAGCAAAATGACTGGCCTGGGTGGTTGTCTGAACGTTGCGAACGTTGGGAGTTAAGTTGATTAATGTATGGCCTGTAGAAGACTGGCAGATCTAAACTTAAAATAACAGGGGCAGAACTTTAATGTCACCAGTACATTTGCCTTTACAATCCTTATTTCAATATGTGATATTTTTTTAAATACACAACTGCACAAAGATAATTGAATGAAAAGCCTTTGTAACTTGTTACATAAGGGACAATACAGCCAGGGCTTTCTAAATGAAGTCTTATCAAGCACAGAGAATGGATAATGCACCTGTACTGTTCAGATAAAAGACAGGTCACATTAGTCTACCTGAGCAGCGCTGTAAGGAACTTACCCAGTCAGCCTTTTACAGCTTTCTTGGTGATGAGAAGATTGACGGTGCATGAGTGCAAATCACTTACCTTAATGTTGTCTTGGTACCTATCTCTCCCAGGTGATTCAGGGCTTCTTCACTGATGTTTATTCCCTCTGTCTGAGCGCGAATCTTAATGATCTAAAACAGAGAAGTGTCTTGAATGATAAACCCGTAACCAAGCACAGGACGCAAGCTAAAGACCTAAAACTAACATGGTAATTCAGTGGCTTTTTCCATTTTGATTTCTTGTAAAAACAAATTGTAAATGTAAATGTAAATAGCAAATAAACTTACCTAAGGATAGACAAACATATCAGCTGAAACAATTCAGCATTGTTTTTAAATTAAAATCCCTACTAAAGCATTATAACCCTATAAAAAGCCCAATTAAAAAAAACTGGACACATCGTACAATCTAAAACATTGGTTTGGTGGGTACACATGGGTCAGTGTTTTGGCTGACTGCGATTTACCACAAAACCAATTGTTTTTGACCTGTTTTTTTTAAAAAAGTGATTCCATATTGACAATATGATACGTCAGCAAACCACGAACAGCCGTGCAGGTCACAAATTCTGACCAAAAAAACCCTCTGTATAATCAGCCCATAATCCAGTAGTATTCATGTGTACCATTAAAGGAACATTATACTTGTGATGTAACTGGCAGCTCTCTGACACAGGCAAGAACATTTTAAAGAAAAGTAGGGCAGAGATGGGACATTTGGGGAGAAGACCAAAATAAGCCTCTTGTGACACACTACGATAGATAGATAGACAGATAGACAGACAGACAGACAGATAGATATAGATAGATATTGAGACCGATAGACAGACATAGACAGGCAGATACATAGATGAAGACAGGCAGGTAGACCGACAGATAGACAGACAGATCTATAGATTGATATATAATAGATAGAAAGACAAATAGATAGATATAGATTGATATATAATAGACAGACAGAGCGATAGATAGCTATATAGATTAGACAGACAGATAGACAGGAGACCAATATGATTAATCACTCATATTTGGGGTTGTATTAATAAAATGTTTTGGGAGATCCTAGTAAGAAGTCACTGGAGGGACACAAATTAGCATACCTGGTTTGAGTGCCATCTAATTTGAAAAAGCAGTAGCACACACCCGTCTTTAGTGAACAAACATAACTGTTTATTCAACACATCATGTGTAATGTTTCGGTGTCACATGACACCTTCATCAGACATGATGTCTGAAGGCTCTTTTTTGCTGGTTTGAGTGACAGGTATTTGCCTGTATATGCTGTTATTTAAGACGAAGATTTCTGAGAATCTGAAAGTGTGTTGGAGTATTGGGCATTACACTATCTAAAGGTATGAGTTTTGAAAATTCGATTTTTGGAAGTGTAGATACCCTTTAATGTTCTACTTACAAATTCAAGGTACTTTCTAATCATCTAATCGTGTAAAACTATGTACATATTAGATCGTTATCGGCTGGTGAACACTCACATTGGGCGACAATCGTATGTGTGTAGACAATTGCACAGACCTAATTAAGTGAAGTGTGTGGTTGAATTCCTTAACAATCATCAAGAATGGATTCTATTGTTTTCCAGGGTTGCAGGAATCTCTCGGATCGCTCCCATCTCCATTGAGAGAAAACAGAACTTCTGGGCCAGAGCCAAAATGCCTGTGTGTACAGAAATCTGCAGATAATAGCCTTTGAAATGTTTGGATCTTTCCAAACACCATTATCTGTTCATAGCTTCAGATCTGTACATGAGGTAACAGGTTTGGATCTGAGATTGATCCTAATATTAGAAATGACAATGAATGAATGATGTAAAGTGTGAGTGTTAAGCTGGGGGGGGAGGCACAAAACACTCCTAGAAGCCACTGCTCACTGCTGAGTGATAAGGCGAAGGCTGGATAATAATGTTTGTGTGTTGTACTGCTGAGATAGCAAGTCTCATATAATACAGGTATTTTTCACTTTGGCAGCTCCATAAACAAGATAACATAAGGCTCCTTGTTTAAATTAAACCTAGAAAGGTACTAAGCTGGATATGTGTGATCTCTTATGAAAACTTCTTTACGCATTGGAAAATTAGAATGTTCATGCACAGCGATAACAGTTAAGTTTGAAAGAAGACACACAGCTGTGACGTTTAACCTGTTACACTACTCTCCCTTTATAAAGCACACGGAGCAGGATTATACTGGGTATAGATTGGATGAAACAGGGTGATCTGTATCTTAACTTTATTTCTTTTATTCTAATCTCTAGTCTGTTGTTTCACATACCTGTTTCATTTCCTGTGGGGTATACAGCATAGTACGTATGATCATTACTCTGTCTAGAAGATCCAGGGGTATACCATGAGGAGATACTACATCTTCTGTGCCCCTTTTAAGAAAAGAAACAAAATACATAATAAGATGAACAGGTCAGGAAACTACGGTAATTCAATATAAACATTATAGTGATGCTTATCTGTGTGGACATGGGGACTTGCACATTAAAAAGCACCATTATATGCATATGAACATCCACTAAAGGTGTCCGTACATACCTTACCTGCCGACTGATATGGTAGGTAAGCTCTGCTGTATGGACACCTCTACATCTCAGGGTAAGGACCTAAACCGCTAGGTCATTACCCCTGTGTTCTCTCTATAGGGTCTGCAAAAAGCTATCAAAGACTGGTCTGCTGCCACCGGTGTCTCACTGCTTCCAGGACGGTTCTGAGATTTGGCAAATGGGAAGATGTGCTCTGCAAGGACCATGTCTCCCCATTGGCCAGTCCTGAAACAGTACAGGACTAAGGGAACAAGGAGATACACAAGCAGACTTTAAAAGCTAGTTACAGACAATATGAAGAGGACCCACTGGTGAGTGCCTAATGTCCTTTCCCAGGGTACTATCTGGTAAGGAGGGCGTTAGATTGGGTAGAATTGTCCTTTAAAGAAGAATTTTATACTGAACATATTTCCCTTATGGCTTCAAAACAAATTGATACTTAAGCTGCTTAATATGCCCATCCCCCAAATGAGAAAAAGTGGAGTGCAGAAAGGGAGTATCTGGTGGGATTATTTCAGCCATAGCAACGTCTTGTGTGGACTGTGAATATCAGCATTCCAGTGAAGGGTCCGGGGCTTAAGCACTTGGACCACCTGGCTTTAACTGTGAGTGGCTATATGTAGACAATTGTTTCCACTACACAATATGTATCAGTTTGAGTTCCACTGATTTTTCAGTTGTGAATTGCTTTTACCAGGAATGTGTTACGTTGCAACTATACTGTGGGGTGGTTCACTCACTACTCAGATCTTTGTAGTTTTTCTAGAGTCTGATGGGATTACTGTCCTATAAAACTATGGTTAGGACAGGTAAAAAGGCATTTTCTCCCCTCAAATGAAAAAATGAAAATATAGGTAAAAATCACCTCCAAAACCACAATAGAACTGCCAGATACAAGATTATTTTTTTATGCAGCAAAAGGTTCTTTCCCCTCTGCCTCTCAAAAGTTTCCTCCTACACTCCAAGCTCGCACATGCTCAGAAGAGGCAGCTGGGGGAATAGCATTCAGTCATCGTCTGAAATGTAAACTGTGACGTGCATGATGGACAGCTGCTAACTGGAACTGGGGAGCAGAAAGGTAACAGATCATCGGGAAGCATTTACCTATACGCAATTATATATTTGAAGGTTTTTCAGTAACCCAAAAATGTAATATATTAATAATACCTTACCCTAACCAAAACTCTATATGAAGACTAAACACTGCCCTGTAATTTGCCATTCTTCCACTAGATGGCATGCTATACCAATATCATTCATAACACTTTTTTTCCCCCATAAACCAGTGATGTTAAACCTTGGCACTTTTAGATATTTAGAAACTCCAACTACCAGCATTCTGCAACCAACGCGTGCTTGGACTTGTAGTTTTCAAAACATCTGGAGTGCTAAGAAAGAGGGGGAAAAGTCATGGAATTTGTGATCGGGTTGGCCAAGGGGTTTAAATCGTACTACTGTTAATGGCCCTCTCACAGTGTAATTCCCTATGGCCTACTGCAAATAACTGTGAATGTAAAAGGAGAACTTGACCACTGGTTATTCCCAGTTTACTACTCACCTTATGACGCAGTTACCACGGTTGGTAGCAAAGATCACGATGGGTGCGAGGGAGGATTCTAGGGCCCGGTGAAGGTAGGTGAAGCATTCTATATCCAGCATGTGCACTTCATCGACAAACAGAACACCGGGTACCAGCTCTGCTATCCCTTGATCAATATATTTATTCACCACTTTATTGATCTCGCCTCGTAGTTTGTCTGCAATATAACCATAAATAACGATCGTTACTAGACATGAAATACACTTTACCTGTCTGCCATTAAGTTTAAAGTTTAGAAAGGAATAATAAAGCACAACTATAGAAAGTGCTGCCAACCCAGAGCACGTTAGAAATGCAGCCTATGGTGTAATGCAGAAAAGAAAGGGAATCCAGGTTGCGTATATAAGACTTTCAGAAATATATCTGTGCTATTAATTTGCAGAAACCAATCAGAAGTTGTCTAATGCAGTTAGATATAGATCGGATTGGTTGATGCAGATTAGTAGCACAGGCAGAATGAACAAAGTGAGAATAAACTAGCTATTAACAGGAAAGTGACAGGTATACGTGGGCATGGTGTGTGATTAATGATGAAAAAGGTGCTTAGTTTTCCCTTCTCCAATTACACATATGGCGACCACAGAACCTGCTGAGGGTGCAAAACAAACCCAATGTCTTCATTTGCATTACACAGACGATTTCGAATAGAACCGAGCATTACACTGAAACATTGCAGCAGATCTGTGTACATTAGTGATAAGGATCACTTTACATGTACACAAGCAGTTATAATACCAATCAGACTCACCATATACATAATTCCAAGCTCTAGTTATTACATGGGATAGATTTACCTGTAATCTCAGTTTTCTTTGGCTTCATCAGCTGCCCCATCATTGAGAGAATATCCTGCCCTCCCTATAGAAAGGAATGAATAGTAGTCAATCAACTCAATCCTTTCCATGGATAATAGACTATGGGGGAAGTATGCAGATTAAAGGCACCATTAACATTTCAGGATGGGGGTATTTAGACTGTTCTGCCAGCCCCATAAACCATGTAACAGATATTGCTTTGCTGCTTATCCTCTGCAGAAAATTCCATACACGGTCAATGATTGTACAGCCAGGATTGTAGCGTGTATGGACACCATTAGAAATCTAGTGTATTATCTGGTTCCTGTCCTATTTCTTCCTGCTGTACATTCAGACTTCCCAGAATCCCCGGACCAGACCTAGCAGGCCAGATATTAGGTAAGTATTTCTCCTAAACTAGTGCAAATTCAGTGGTATGGACCCAGTGGTTTTAATGGAAGAGAGGAGTGAATTTAAAAGTTTTAATTCTCCTTTAAAGGGTAAGAGTGGTTTCTCCAAACAAGTTAGATTATATAAAAAGCCTTCCATCGCACCTTCAAAATAATCCTTAATCACATCTCTAAGTAGCGTATGAGTCATTGCTGGGAAGATTCAGCAATATTACTTCCTCCACGTGACCAGCCTCTGTTCGAATTAATAGGCTCCCCTTCTCAACTGTCAATCTGTTATATACTTCCTGTTTATCCCAGAATTGAGTCTTAAAGGGCATGTCCACCCCCAAAACTATAATCCCCCCAACTACTGGCCCCATCATGTAGTGTAGTGTAATCCTTACCTCACATCCCAGCTCCATATGGTTCTCCTGTAGTCCCCCCCCAAAGTCCCAAAAGCTGCCCAACAGGAGGATAGCAGAGTCCATATAGGACTCTGCCTCCTACCTGGCCTCCGGGAGAAGTTTGGCATGCGTACTGCAGCCCTTCTCCCCCTCCCTCCCTCTCAGGATTCCCTCCCCCTAGTGTAAAACCCTTAATATATAGTATTGCCCCTGTCCCCCCAGCCCCAACCGCTATATTTATATGTTTAGAAAGCTCCGCAAACTTTACTTACCTCTCCTCTTTCCCCCGGCGAAATGAGCTCCCGGCAGCCGCGTCCGTGATTGGCTGCCGCTCAGCCAATCACAGACGCGACTGCCGGTCCCGCCCCTCTGCTTGCATTTTCTCGCAAGCAGAGGGCCAGCAGCGCGGCAGAGGAAAGAGGGGATGGAAGTAGAGTTTGGGGGGCTTTCTAAACATATAAATATAGCGGTTGGGGCTGGGCTGGCAGGGGGAATCTTATATTAAAAAATTATTTTTAGGGTGGACATACCCTTTAACTAAGCATGCTTTGCCCCCTGGGGTTGATGGGAGGAGCGGAGCTCAGGTGATGTCATTCAATCAACTGGAAGCAGGAAATTTTAACATTCACTGCAATATATTTTCGCACTGGCTGCAGCTAGCGATGTGATCCAGGGTTCATTTTTAAGAAAACTCTGTAGGCTTTTATTTAACCCCAACTTATTCAGAGGCTACAGTTTCCCTTAAAATAGTATCAGAAAGGAAATCACAACATTTCATTTAGGATTAAATGTAGACAGATTCCTATAAATACAACAATTAATGATATTGTATAGAACAAAAAATGAAATAAATGTAATGTAAAAGACATGACTTGTTTAGGGAACTTTACTGAGGGGCCAGGGATTCTGCTTTCTTTAACATGACCAGGGCCAACATCCACTTGACACGCTGTGACTCAGTAAAGAGGGGGACAATTAGGGTTTCAAATGGCATACAAGATCCATTATCAGTACCCAAGTACACTCAAAATCCACTCCCACAACACCCTGTCCCTTATATCAACATATGTATCCTGAAAATTGAAACAGTACAATGTCTACTGCTTTAAAGGGGAAGCTCAGTACAAATACATAGGATTCCATAATATACATATGATCAGGAAAAAAACAGATTTCAATGACCATAATCTGCCCATCCAGTGATTCCTCAATGTATAACTAAATGCTTGTTTGCAGGCCTCAGTCATTTAGCTGATTAAAGTGTTCAGTAGAGATTCGAGCATGTTTGACCCATTAAACAGTCACAAGGAAGTGGTGCATCATGGTAGGAAGGAAGACCATTACAGAACCTAAAATGGCAGCTCACTACGAATGATGGAAAAGCATAGAAAAGGGCATAAATTGTTTTTTTTTTTTTTTTTTTAAATGAAGACAGTATGTAGACTATCTAGGTATTTGTAATATTGAAGTTAGAAATGTTTTTTTTCCGCTGAAATCTATCCCTCCAACACTAAGCTGAACTCCTATTGGTGTACCTGGGGTCGTGCGTTGGCCACATCCAAGTCATGCAGGGTGACATCCTGTATCACCTCTTTTTTCTTGTGAACATCTCCCTTCGGTAAGGGGACATATTCTTCAGCTTCAAGATCAAATTCTGTGGCATACGTATCACATCGGCCCTGCCTCTGTTAAAGGAAGAGGGGAACAGGTGTATTGTAAGTAAGCCTGCCAAAACCTTGACGGACAATCTGATGATAACAGGCAAAGGGTGCTTGCTTAATAATTACAGCCTCGTTGACAGAAATGGAAAGTCAGATCTTTCTAGCTACAACTTTCCTTGGGTTTATTACAAAACATCAAACTCTTCATTTAGAAGATGATGGTAAATGGAGAGGCCGCTGGTTAACAGCGAATACCCTCAGGAAGTGAAAAGGTTAAGAAATTCCAATTGCTAAAACAAGGCTCATGTTTCCTAAGAAAATGATTGTAGCTAATCCAGTAATGAGACTGATGTTTAGACAGAGTAATTAGAAAATGATTCCATCATGTTAAGCAGTAAACATTAGCACAGATTCTCATTCAGGTATCAGGATAATGTAAAAGGAATCAAAAGAAGCAGTCAAGTTTATACAAGGGTTATCACATTATGAATGTATAACGGAACACTTCATGGTAAAAAAAAAAAACACAGTAAAAGAAACATTTTAAGTTTTAATAAAAAATATGTCACATTATAATCTCTACTGCAAATCAGAATTGCATCTGAATATATTCCTTAAATGGAAAACTATACTGTAAAAATGTACTTTGTAAAAATAAAATGTAGGGCAGGAAGGAGTGATTATTCCTACCTCATGATGCTGTTTTATAGAGCAGATATACATTTTGTCTGCCAGGTTAGTGCCCTGGGCCTTTCTGTATTAAAGATAGTGCTGAAGCACTCAGGAAGACTGTTTTCTTTGTGCTGCTGAATCTCAGAGAAAAAATAATGGGAGGTAGAAAGTACTAATCCTACCCCCATGCTTTTATTTTTACACATTATAAGCTCTAATAAGGCTTGTGTCGCATGCTTAACAGGTGAATAGATGATGTGACCCGTGAAGCAGCTGAGCTTTAAAAGTGTAGCCACACTACAACATGCAATGCAATGTGCGTTTGGTTATCAAAGTGCATGGCATTCACTAAAAACCGGCGATCGATCATTCACTCCAAAAAGTGGATCGCACCGCACATACAGGGTTATTCAATAAAAGTTCTTATCTGGTCAGCCAGTAATGACAATAAAGAAAGGTGGAGAGGCGCATGCTCTGTTTGAATGGGATCAGTCAATAGTACGGTGTCACATCACAAACCAAATGTGATTCTTCCGAAATAATAGCGATACATATAATCTCATTTACACATTGGCCTTCATTAATAGATTTAGTAGCACATATAGAAATACCTTTACGGCTCCACTGTTTGCTTCAATGTAAATGACATCTCCAACTTCAACTCGTTCCTTCTGCAAACTTTCATAAATGCTGGGGTCCAGCTAGAAAGGAGAATGGAGTGGTAAACAGGTTTACAGTGGGGTCTTTCAACTGCTTGTTACATTGTGTCCACTGAGTTTCATCATAAAAGTGCCTCTGCCTCAGTGACAAGGTTATTCCGGCAGTATCAATTCCTGTTTGTACTAGGCCGACACTAACAGTATACAAAGTATTAGAGAAGGGCGCAGCTTTCCATATAGCGATCAACCCATGTGACTGCAGTACTCATTACAGCTTTGCTGAGGACCCCATGATTTCATGATGTCCCTGATGGCAAAGGCTTACTAGCAGTTTTAATTCTACACAAGCAGGCGCCGACCATCGTTAGTCCGGGAAATGTGACCAAATTCAGCTCACTGTATGGAATGTTTAAAATAATGAGAAACTAAGGAATTGGAACCTAGGAATGTTTGTTTCTTAAGTTACAGGCGCACCCACACCCACACCCACACCCACCCCCACACACCTTCAGCTGTTTTGTTCCTTTTGCAGTCTTCAGCCCAATGATAACATTGCTGATGGTCTTTCCATATCCTCCCATTGGATTCTCTGTCTCACACGGAGTTAACTCTGTCACCTCTCCTTCAAACACCTCTTTAGTTTCTCTAATTCTTAGTCCTAGAAGGAGAGAAAGACCAATCACAAGACACGATCGTTACAGAAACATTAAAGGGGAATAAAAGTGTTTCCCTAGCTGCTTCTTCATTTAAATACACAATTCTATAATTCATTGGGAGTTAGGAACAAGTGCGCCCACCTCCCATTTTACCTTACAAGGTGTGATCTTGCTTAGGCACAGTCACAAAACTGGGGGTGTGTCAGGGGGAAGCAGAAGTGGAAGCGGTCGGTGCTGCGCAGAGTGTTCCTACCCCCCAATGAATTAGATTCAGGCTTAATGACCCTTTAAATAAATAAAGCATTCCCCGAGGTATACTGCCCATTCTCTGTCTCAATCTTAGGTCAATTTGATGATCAACTGATCTAATATAAAACATCTACTTACCTGCAGATATTCCTGATCTAATGATCAAGTATCTGCATTAAAGGGTATGTCTATCAAAAAAGTTGGTTTCTATCTGATTTACTGAAGAACAGGAGTTAAATGCACACTCTCTTACCTCCCATTCTTCAGTAAATCTTCCAGGAGAGGAGGAGACACTTACCCGCAGACCCGCTCCAGTGCTGAATTCTCAGACGCATCTCCAGTCCTTATCACTGTGCGCGCATGCGCACACAGTGCAACGGAGCGAAGACGCGTCGGAGACTGTCTAAAGTCGGCACTGAAGCGGGTCCGCATTTACCTCCTGTTCTTCAGTAAATCAGATAGAAACCAACTTTTTTGATGGACATACCCTTTAAGGGTAAACAATTGCAAACACTATGCAGTTATGTAGGAGGCCTTCCTACCCATGCATTGTTGTAGGGACAAATAGTCAAACAGCCTGTCACCTAAGTACCTAAATACTCAACATCCCAACCTCCTTTACTGTATAACACCATTACGCTACAATACTTCCACTACTTTATTAAACCACAGACCTGCACAGCTGGACATGAGTCACTGTAAAATTGTACATATTAAAATTACACAGACTACCCCCCAACAGTGGGCTCCAATACATTGACCTACATATAAACACATTCAGCACAAATATAACAAATTAAGGGGGTAAGGTGACTATGCACAAAATATACAGTCCCCTGCACTCGTCCTACGTGTGGGTGCTTACTCCTCACAATATCCAACCCTTGGTGGATAGGTATATCAGAAGAAGACAACATCGAGGGTCGCCCTCCAGACAATAATTTATTCATTAGTGTCCACACATCATATCACAACGTTTCGGGAGGTATAAACGTGCCCCAACGTGTCATCACCTGAGGAAGGGGGGCACGGTTAAACCCCCCGAAACATTGTGATATGATGTGTGGACACTAATTAATTATTATTGCCTGGAGGGTGACCCTCGATGTTTTCTTCTGGTAAGGCAACTTTGCCCCAACTAATGCACTAATGACTCCTAAAAAAAAAATAACAAAAGGAACCTTCACAAGCCTGAAACCAATAGGCTACAAGATCAGATAATTTCCCATTTTCATGGAGCTTGTGCTAGATGGATGTGTATGTCTTTATTCAATCTCCATTACTATGCTACTAGCTAGTGTCTGATCAGCTTAATGTAGCACATTCAAACGTATTGTACTGCTAATTTGAAAGGGTTTTCTTCAGGAATCGCTCTTTGTGATTTCAGTAAAACTGAAAAAAAAAAATGTGAACACTGGAAAAACACACAAAATTATTTGAACACAAACGCAATGTCCGGTAGGCGCAAGTTTTAAGCCCAGAAACTACTTTTACTAGTTAGCACAGAGAAAGAAAGAAACAAAAGCACATTAGAAAGCACAATTCACCCACTGGGTAAATCATACAAATATTTCAGCACTCAGTGAGTTTCAGAAATAGGAGTGTGGGGTAGAAACTGCAGCCTAACTGTAAGAAGATTTTTACAGTGCTGTATATACAAAATGGCAGTCCATGGCTACATATCAGCCTGTGGCCCACCTTCTAGACTAATCTAAGATTTACTATAATATCTGACGCATGCTTTGTGAAATGACATTAACACAGCCACACTATTTATTTTAACTAAAGAGATGGAGAATTTCTTAAAAAACTTCACCATTGCAGGTATAATTACACAGAACCCATTAGATGCTTGATCAGATAGAGAAATAATCCAACGTGCTGGAATGGATGGGGTTAACAGCATTTCGCTGTAGAATTCTATCATTATAGGATGACACTTTTCAAGGTTGCTTAGACAAACACGATAACAGGAAAGAAATGGAAAACCATCTGAATTATGAATGTTGTAAAATTTCTGAGACTAAATAAGATCACAGGCTGGACCCCAATAGACAATTCATTACAGGCACATGAAAGACGCCTAAATCATTGGCAGAAAACATTTTCTGCTGCCCTTGCGAAGGAGGGAAAATAACAGCTATTTCATCTGAAAAATAATCCATGCATGAAGTAGAAAAATCTAAATTTGTTCAACATTAAAAGGCAGTTTCTTTGGTGTTTACCACCAACCCACAACCAATATTTAAACATCCTACGAGTAATTTCACTTTTATTATTTACCCTTAAGGGCAAAGTCTTAGAGATGAATCTGCACAGAAATAGATTAGTGAAGGGGAAAAATTAAGAATGCAAATTAATGTTTAATGAACGTATATAAAGGGAAACGGCTGAAATAAGGGTTCAGAAATCTGTGTGTGGGGAGGGTCAAACTTACAGAAATGAATGGTTCATCAATAACTTAAAGGAGAACTGAACCGAACCAAATTTGCAAAGCATCCCCAGTAGGTTATTGCTGTCCGTGCAACCATTTGCTTGCATGGGCATTTTCTTGCCACACCTCCTATCCTCAGTTACTCACTCCCTTGTGAAGACTCCAGACTTTTATATTAAACTTTTACATGATTGGGTAGTGTCGGTTGATAGACGGTGTCCCATTGCTACAAGCTACGGCAATAGCTTAAAGCAGGACAAGAGAAAAACACAAAATTCAGTGACTAAAACAGTGGGTGTGCCTGTAAGACAGGAATGCTGGGAATTAAGGAGCTAGACCCACATGTTAATCAGTTAAATTTCCCAAATGGCACAGTAGTAGTATGTGATACAGAGATAAGTGAAAATGCTCTGTCTACAGGAAGCTATAGTTGTCATTTTAAAGAAAGGGAAGGAAATATTTAAATTATTTATCACTTGAGTTCTAAATTATTCCTAATCAGAGATATTCATCTGTAAAGTCGGTAAAAATTTTTACTACAGCAATCCTTGCACGTACTTACCGTACTTGTCCCCTCCTCCCCTAGTCACTGATCTCAGGCAGGCTCAGAGGATTTTAACAGAAAAAGGAGCTCCTTCTAATAAAATTAATACATTCCCAGCAGAAACAAAACACACAGAGCAAAATGACTGAAGCTTCATTCGTAAAACAACAAAAAATACCCAATTCAATCCATTAACCAACGAGATAAAAATAAACGTAGTCGGGCAATACACTGCCTAACCCTCATGTAAAACAATAAGAACAGGAGAGGTAGTGGAGTTTTATAGCCATATAAATTAATTCAAAGTTGCAAAAAAAGGCATTTAGAGGTTTTTACAAGGCATGATTTAATTAACAAAAAATCAAGTCCGGATTAACTGCAGATTAAACTAGAAAGTTTAAAAGGGAACTGTGGTCTTCAAACAAGTTGAGTTTAAATGAAAGACCAGTTTGCTACCTTTAAAACAAGCCATCAACCACCTTTCTAGGTCCTCCACAGCCCAAGATATAAAGAAATGACTGACCAGAAAGTTAATGGGTGGGAGGCTGACATGTGACATTCCTAAGGCTTCTCCTGCAGAGTGCCGCCGCGAGCACAGCCTCAGACTCCCTCAGTGTGAGGGAGAGAGGAAGTCCCTCCTCCTCTCTGCTGTGTGAAGGACCTGCAGCTTCAGAGAAGGTAAGGGAATCTACAGCCCTTTTACTGTTTTATTGGTGACATGCGTGCAAAACTTTTCGGGGAGTGTCCCCTTCCTCAGGTGGAGGAGGAAGGGGACACTCCCCGAAACGTTGTGCACACATGTCACCAATAAAACAGTAAAATGAATGAAGTCTTTTAGAGTGCGTTCTTTAAACAAATATAAGCTATTGGAAAAGTAATTGCTGGTGGTTAGCAGTAAAGAGGAACAGCACCAATAAGACCTAAGGAGTGCGGGGAATATTATCAAAATTGCAAT
Organism: Hymenochirus boettgeri; assembly: GCA_019447015.1. Lineage (NCBI taxonomy): Eukaryota > Metazoa > Chordata > Amphibia > Anura > Pipidae > Hymenochirus > Hymenochirus boettgeri. The sequence goes on along the minus strand of CM033472.1, from coordinate 256,923,187 downwards.
CTACAGCCCTTCTCTGTCACTGTGTGAAAAACAGAGTTCTCACTCTGCCTTAAAAGGCTGTTTCCACAGAGTTTTGGGGGTAGGGGGGGTGTCAGAGTGGCCCACAGCACCTGTGAGCAGGTGGGGCTTAGGCACCTGTGAGTGGGCGGGGCCACATGGGGCTGTAAGGGAATGGGCCATGGGGGGCCTGCAACTGGAGGACCATGGGGTCCATGAGTGGGAGTGAACAGGGGGGCTGCAAAGGGGAGGAGACAAGGGCAGATTGACTGACAGGTTTCAGAGCAGGAAGTGCAGGGGACCTGGTGATGCTGCTGCCATATCACACACAAAAATGTAAATATCTTCAAAACTATGTAAAATAATCAATGACAATAAATTGCAAAAACTCACAGGAGAGCAATTCCTATCAATTTACCTTAATTCATTTTTGGAACACAGTTCCTCTTTAAGTATAAACTTTGAATTTGGCTTGAAAGACCACATTTTGGAAGATAATGTGTGTGTCTGTGCTGCAGATTTTAAAACTCAATAATGCCAATGAAGAGGACATTGTTGTTTTTTTACTTACCCTTTAAATATGTCACATGCATTAAAGGTAGGTCAGTTGGTGTGTGTGTATTCATATCAGGTTGGGGGATAAAATACTAACTTTTTTGATGATTAGTCAAAATGTGTTTTTTTTAACTATAATTACCATTTAAATATGGCTGCCATGGAATTGAAAGAGTTGGTCAGTAGGTGTGTGTACCTGGATCAGGTTGGAAATTAAAAAAAAACTTTTGATGATTGGTCAAAATTAGTTTTTTTTACTTTAGCTACCCTTTAAATATGGCTTCCATGAGAATGGAAAGGTTGGTCAGTAGGTGGGTGTACCTGTGTAGGGTTGGGGGTATCACCGTTTGTACTTATGACCATAACACAAATCTTTTTGAAAAATCCACATTTGAGGATTGTTACCATTATAGTCTATGGGAAAAAATGTCCGGAAATTCGCCAATAACGTCGTAACACTTCCGCGGATTCCTTAGCTAGAAGATAACACACTTCTCCTATATGCCCCGCGCGTGTCATGTTTCTAGCTCAAAAACTGTGGGGGGAGATACAGTTCAAAAAAGCGGAAGAAGAAAACAGAAGAAGAAGAAATAGAAAGAACAGTAATTTGGCTTTTTCAAGCCAAAATAATCAAACACACGCTATCTGGTCATTTAAAGGTTAAAAGTAACATTTATACTTTTTGACGAAAGCGTGCAATACACTGCATTGATATTTTCACAAATACACCGCTTTTGCCTCAGTCAAAATATTGAAGGTCGTTTTATAAAATAAAATAAGAAAACAAAAAAACAAAAGGTCGTACAGAAATGTTCCCCGGGTATGGCCTGCTTTACAAAAGTCAATGCACTGTTTTAACCAACATAAAGTTTCTCTTTCTTCCCAGAAGACAAATCCCCTGGAATCTGCCCCTTCCCGTTTAATGTCTTGAGCATGCTAAGTGTGTGCTTCATCCACCTAGAGAGCGCAACTCTCCAATCAGCTGCTTGTAACCTTCTATGCTAAAGAGCGGGAGGGGGGAAAATTTCATGTGTTTACAATGCTGTATATTATTAAGAAATCTTAAGGAAAGAAAAACAATACAATGCTTTACTCAGGTAAAATGTTAATATGTTGAAAGGAAATCTTCAGACTAAATTAATTCAAGTTCCAATAAAGTGAAGAATCACCTGATCTTAATTTTTGCTTCACCTTTAAATAAATGTTGGTTTCTAATCTCTTATCAACAAGTTCACAAGCATTTTAAGGGATTAGCTGAAAGTGTACACTACGCAGCAGAAAGGACACCAGTTAAATGCAACACAGATAGATCATCCTTACAAAAAAATATGTTGCTTGATTCAGAACACTTTCCAATTTTAAAGAGAATGGCTCCTATTATTACAGCTTTTAATCCCAATCCATAGACAAAATTGAAAAATTCCACAGTTGAGTGTCCCCAGCCTTTCATTAAACCCCAGTCTCTGTTTAGAACCTTTCCCCGTGCTGACATTTAGAGAATGTTCAACCACAACAATACCAACGGCTGTTAGTTATGATTTAACTCCGACTCTTATCTCTGGGAACGACAACGGGGATGACACAAATTTCATCTGTTAGTTTGAATTTCTAAATCCCTGACAGGCAACTTCATCACGTCAAGGAAATATTGCAGACGCTTCTCTTTTCATTTCTGCTCAAGGGGACATTATATCTCCTTCCCTTCTCTTGTTCCCTATTTTTCCCGGCTCCGTGTTTGGCAACTTTAAATGGAATTAAACAAAAACATTCTGGCTGTTTCCTTGCATTGGAAAAGAAAAAAAATCAATGAAGATTTAAGGATTAAAAAGGGAGAGGGGCATTTTTATTTTGCTGACAGATAAAGGGATCAGCAAAATAAAAACAAAATAATCAAAATAGAGGGCAGTGATCCTGATTAGTTTACAGTCTTCCCTTAAAGGGTATGTACAGTCAAAAAAACAGACTTCTAGAATCTCTGTGTAACACTCTGAGTGCCCTTTACTATATGGGGGTCAGAGTGCCCTTTACTATATGGGGCCAGAGTGCCCTTTATTATATAAGTGTCAAGAGAATTGTAAATGATGGTAAGCTTAATCAAAAGTTAAAGGGGAAGTTCAGTGCAAATACATATGCTTTTCACAAAAAAGAGCAGTATTTTTAATCTGCCAATTCAGAATTTTGTCTGTGCATAAATAAATGCAACTGAAATACTGACTTCCTGTTTGCAGGACCCCTACTAAAGACCGTTATGGTCTTGCCCATGACCCAGCGCCTGGGTTGATTCAGTTGCTCAGTAGAGATCTGGGCATCTTTGACCCATCCAACAGCCAATCAGTAGAAATTACTGTTAGGAACATTCCAAGGATGTGGTGCATCCTGGGAAGAAGAAGGACCGTTACAGCCTGAAATGTCAGCTCACTAATGTCAACAGCAGGGAACAGCAAAGGGTATAAAATCAACAGATTTTTCAAAATGGAAGAGAATATGTAGAACAACTAAGAAGGTATTACACAAAAGATTTAAAAAATATTGATAATTTCCACTAAACTGTCCCTTTAATTAAGCCTTGCCACTCCACATGTTTAGAAACTACAACTCCCAGCAAACAAAGCAAGCTGGGAGTTGTAGTTCCCAAACATCTGGAGTGCCAAGGAATTGGGGGTAACTGGTACTGGATTTGGCTATTACTGTATGGGATTAATGTATGGGTAAAAAATAGGTACCTCATCTTATACTCGTATCGACTTATATTTGAGTATATACGGGAAGTGGCTTATATTGGCAACCAATCAGAATGCTCCATTTTTGGGAATTACAGAAGAACTAATCCACAGACTATACATACAGTAATCTGCTCAAAAACGGAGTTGGTGGCTGCACCTTGGATTTACTGACATTTGGATTACTATTTTAAAAACTGGTATCCCCACAGATGCACAAGCCTCCTTCCCAAGACACATTCTTTCTAGATGTTATATAACCACTTATAAGCATGAAGTACTTTAGCCAGGTTCTATCGTAATAAATATATATAAATATATACTTACTTATATGCAACTAAAGCCTCAAAACAATGCAGAATCAGAAGGCAATATTTAACAATAGATACCATCCTCCTGGTTCTTTATTGTTTTGGGTTAGTTGCCCTTTAACTCCCACACAGTAACCCCCAATTCCTTGCCTCTCCAGATGTTTGGAATCTACAACTCCCAGCATGCTTTAGTTGCTGGGAGTTGTAGTTTCCAAACATCTGCAATGGACAATACTTGCAAATAGGTGTAAATCCTCCTTTATTCAGAAGTTTTAATTTTATTTATAAGTATTGGGGACTCCAACTCCTTGTTGCCTTCTCCTACCTTATCCAGCGGCTGCTCGCTTCGCATCCTCTGCGCTTCTGGATGACATCACTACTCGGCGCCGGGAAGTGAGAAGCGCCAAGTAGTGACGCCATCCAGAAATGCAGAGGATGCGGAGAAGGACTTGACTCGAGTATAAACTGAGGTAACATTTTCGGGCTTTTTTTAGAGCCCGAAAACCCCGGTTTATACTCTAGTATACATGGTAGTAGTCAGAAAAAAGAGAGGAGAAAGCACGCACATATGTTATTACACAAGTTGGGTTGCAGGTTGAGGGAGGGAGACTGCTTCACTATAAACGGAAAAAATACTTCCTGATTACAGCCGCCGTTGGCGTGTGATCAGGCACGTCACAACGAGATTCTAATTCTTAGGAGCTGGAGGCTGGGGTCAATGTGGAAGGAGGGGGTTTAACGGACATCAGGAGATAAGGGAAACAGGTGCAAAAGGGAGGCATATCTCATATGTAAATAATGCTTTTTTGAAGTTTAAATGCTGGGTTTGTAGTTAGAAAGGGGTAGGGAACATGTTGAAAAGTAAATTTTTTGGCTGGACATGTCCATTAAAGGGACACTATACTGAAAAAATGACTTTTCCTCATCTTAATCGATAAATAAATATGTGTAAGTAGCACTTAATCTGAGGTGTGGGTTGCTGCATGCCTACAATCCAGCACATGCTTTGCTCAGAAGCAGTATCCCCCCCTCCCACTTTCATCTGACCTGACTTTTCCCACAAATCACCTGTCAAATCTGCACATAGCACACAACATTCCAACTGTCAAAACCCTGTCTCCATTACAGCTACAGCAAAACTACTCACAGAAGAATATTTTAGGAGAGCAAGGCACTTGATTGACAGCTGAAATGTAAGGTGTTTTAGATTGGATATCAAAAGGGAGCAGATTACCAAAAAAATGGTATAGTGGTGGTTGGGAAGAATTATAGTTTCCAGTTACAGTCAATTTAAAATACCTTTTTTCCCCCAGTGTAGACTGCATTTGAGGCTTATACACCCATGCAATAGTAGGGGCCGTCCCGCGATGAACGGTGTGTATACAAGGCCATTTTGGCCGACAACCATATGGGGTCTTTGTTGGCCAAAACAGACGCATGTGTGCATGAGCCCTTAGAATTCATTACAGATTGTCAAAAATGCCGATTCTATTAAATGTGCAAATCAATTCTAATCCAGAGGTGGCCAAAGCATTTGACATTAGGAGAGCTAGTTCCACAAACATCAATAGAAACCTTCCATAATCTGTTTTTAAATTGCCCAGTATTGGAAATATAATTCTTCACAACTATCACAACTACACATTTTTTGTGTTAATCTGTCTCCTACTTCATTAGATAATAAGGCACTTGGTTGATTTCATATCATGAACTCTTTTGCCGTGTGCAGTTTTGCTATAAATGGGATAGTGACACTTGGTATATGTAAAATGCGGACTATCGTGTGAATTATGAAGAAAAACTGGAAAAGTTACAATTATGTATGCTGGAGAAAAGGCGCTTGCGTGGGGATATGATTACTGTGTATAAATACATTAACGGGCCATACAATAAACTATCTGGGGCATTGTTCACCAATAGAACAGAGGACACGAGGACATCCCTTAAAGGGCATGTCCACCCTTATTAACAACTTTTGTCCATTAATAGAATACCCTCCCCCAGCCCCAACCGCTATAAAAAGAATTTAAGAAAGTGACCAGATCTTTACTTACCTTCCCTCTCTCCTCCGACACCCGGCCCGGCCTTCTGCTTGCAAGACACTGCAAGCAGGGGGCGGGACCGGCAGTCGCGTCCGTGATTGGCTGAGAGGCAGCCAATCACGGCCGCGGGTGCCTGCTTCTCAGAATGCCAGTGGAGAGAGGGAAGGTAAGTAGAGTTCTGGTCACTTTCTTAAAATACTTTTTTTGCGGTTGGGGCTGGGGGAACATATTCTATTACATGGGCAAGGGGTTTTATGCTAGGGGGAGGGATAGCAAAACAGGAGGGAGAAGGAGTGGGAGGGGGAGAAGGGTGCAGTACGCATGCCAAACTTCTCCCGGAGGCCAGGAGGAGGCAGAGTCCTATATGGACTCTGCTATCCTCCTGGTGGGTTTTTGGGACTTTGGGGGGGGGGGGGGAACTACAGGAGAACCTTATGGAGGTGGGATGTAAGGTAAGGATTTTACTACACTACATGATTGGGCCAGTAGTGGGGGGGATTATGTTTTTTGGGGTGGACATGCCCTTTAAGACTTGAAGAAAAAAGGTTTAGGCTTCAAGTTCGGAAAGGGTTTTTTTTCACCGTGAGAATGGTAAAGCTATGGAACTGTCTTCCAGTGTAAGTTGTTATGGCAGGTTCATTGGTCAGTTTAATAAAAAGCTGGATGAGTTTCTGCAAACAAGGAATGTTACAAGTTACTGGTATTGATACATAAAGTAGAGTTGATCCAGGAAAATTTCCGATTGCCACTTGGCATCAGGAAGGAATTTTTTCCCCCTTCATAAATTTGGTGGGTTTTTTTTGCCTTCCTCTGGATCAACTGTTAGGCAGGAAATGAGGATATTGCTAGATGGGTTGGACTGGATGGACATATGTCTTTATTCAACCTCAAATACTATACTATACTGTACTATACTATGCTAAGAAGTTTACTCGTGCTGCCACTCCTTCTGCCTCAGGTACTTTTTATTTTAACATTTAAAAAAAAACCAAAAAACAACTTTATGTGCACAATAAATCTCTTAATAAATGTTTAAAACAAAGATAGATGTACCTTAACTACACGGGAAGTAACTCCCCAAGGGTGCAATAGCTTCTTGACAGTTGTGCTCCCCTCCCACCCATGTCAAAGAGCTTCTAATACAGGTACTAACAGCTCTTTGCTTCTTCCCCTGCTGTGTCCTACAACTTTTCACCTATCTGAGTCAAGCACGCCTACCACATTACAAAAGGATATATAATAATTGGTGGACATTACAAAAGGAGGTAGTGGAGCAAGCAGGGGAAGGATAACTGAGCTGTCAGTTGTTGAAAAATCAGCTCATTTTGGGGCTTAGAAGGCAGGGATGTCACATGTATTCACTGTATGGGACTTCTGTCAAATTACTCTTTGGACAGACAGTGTAACCAGCAGCATACACAGGGGTGGGCAGTTAAATTCCATTGGTGGCTGCACAAGAAACTTAAACTGCCATAAAGGGCTGGACCAACAGGTTCAACGTAATTCTCATTATGGAGCGTGCAAAAAAAATTGAATTTTAATCTTAGATACCTGGTGAGGCTGTGCAGAAATGATAAATGTCGCATACACTACAAAAAGGCAGTGAGTAAGGGAGTTGGGGGGCAAATAGGAGCACTCAATAAACACGAATAATTTAATGACAAAGCAAGCACAGATAAATATGCGAGTATCACCATTTTACGTCTCTAACTGTATTTTCAGAAAATGTCAAGTTGTTTGAGTGAGTATAGTGACCCTTTAAATTAATACACCTGGTGCATGTTTTTTTTTTTTTAATAGCTGCAATTTTTAATAGACAATAATATTAGGAATAGTAATATTTTAAATCCATTCCATCAAATTCAAATAATCAAGTCATCATTTTTTCCAATAAAATAAATTATCCAGCCTGAGACAATCAATTAATATGAATATTTTTTGGAGGGTACAGGTCTAGCATTGGGGGGTCAGTCAGGGGCAGCCAACAGGCCGCATGTGGCCCCCGAGCCTTACTTTGGCCAAGTCTGGCATCAAATGAAAGGCAGCATAAAAATCTCTAATGTGCCATGTTGGCATTAATGTCTTAATTAGCATCAGGCCTCCACTTACCAATGGCTCTACGGAAATTTTCCATCAATACTTCAGTTTTCTTGATCTCAGTGGAATACACCTCACTGCCAACCATGGGGCAAAAAGGGACTTTGTTTCCCAATTCCTGGGCAATCGCTAAAGCCAAAGCCGTCTGTAAATATACAATGAATATATATATTCTGTTTGTCTGACAGAAGCCGCTAATTACTTTTAATAACACATTATTTTTGCTTTTTATTTCCAAAATAATGAGTTGTTATTGCTAACTACAGTATAAAAGTTTCATTAACCACTTTGCTGTGATGTTCTGGCATTAAAGGGCATCAATATTACGTTAAGGAACCCAAATCCGGAGACTGAAATTCACCTTTGCTCCTGCAGTCCCTGAAGACAGTTATTCCTCCAGGTCTTTGCCGGCACAGGAGGAGGTGCATTTTTAAGTAGCCATAAGTCATTGGCCACGACACCATTAGAAAAAAGGACTCTCACACAGAGAGAACCAATAGAGATCCAGAAAAATAACTTGGACAGTGAGGGCAAAGGTGAGAATCAATGTCTGTATTTGGGGGCTTCTTTAACGTAAATATCGATAAGGGGAGGGGTTTGGGTTGGACACACCCTTTAAAGTCAAGTATGAAATTGCAATGTACATTGCTACATTGGATTAACTGGGCAAAAGAGACTTTAATCAGTGTTTATTGTTTAGGAAAAATACTACATAAAAAAACAGAAGAACATAATTAATAAAAATAAATAAAAAATGTTCAACTACACCATTAAACGTATTTTTCAACAGGAGGGGGCGATACCAGCCCTTAAAATGATGCATTGGTAGGCAATACCATGCTCCCTCCTGCTTCGCATTTTCAACGCTTAAATGGGATCCAGGTGGAAAGAAATCTGAAAAATAACGTACCTTGCCTGTTCCAGGAGGTCCGGCCAGAAGTACGGCTCTTCCAGCCATTTTCTTGCTTTTAATTAGCTCCACGATTACGCCACATGCCTGAAATTTAGAAGCAAGATATTGTACATCTATTTCAGATGGCAGCAGTGCATTCATGTGTCAGCGCAATAGGCCACACTAAGAGGCATAGTAATGTTAGAAAGCTTCCAGAAGAAAAAAATTACAGAGCAAGACCATCAGGGTTATTCAATAAAAGTTCTTATTTAAAATGGTGCTACTTTTGCCCCAACCAATCAGATGTTAGCTTACAAATGTTAAATAAGATCTGATTGGTTGAGGCAAAAGTAGCCCCATTTTAAACGATAAGAACTTTTATTGAATCTCCCTGCTAATTTTTATAAACTTGATGGTAGCATGCAAACTTGCATGGCAGCACATGTACTAGTGAACACAGATATACATCCCTGTTCCCTCTAGTTCCAGCACTGAGTCGCAGTAACTGCACCTTGCAATGTTAACCTATAAGCAGACAAAGTGTGCACCTGGCAGTTCCATATTTTACCCACAATCCCCTGCAAAACGCAATTGCATGTAAAAGCAGATACAAGCGGACACAACTTATATAAAAAAATATTAACATTGATATTCCGAATAAATTACACAAACATTAAGGGGCAGCCAAACCTTCAGTTACCAGCACTATTCAAGCAAAGTTCAATTCTGCAAACATTTCTAGCCAAAGAATTAAGGCGGTAATTTAAATTCTGGATGGAAATGTAGATTTGTGGGTTCAAGTAAAGGGACCTTCATAAAACACTAATTAATGGCAGTTATATTTCCAGTTTGGTTTCTGCTTCATACACTAGAACAAACTGGATCCCTGGTTCACTGAGAATTTTTTTGTGCTATCAAACAATCTCTCCATACAGTCCACAAAACCTGGAATGTCTTCTAAAAACGTTTGTCAGAAAACATTCCAAATCTTGTACTGCTTCACTGCCTGTGTTTGAAATATAGGATCTCACTCAACTATTCCATCAAATTAAAACCATGCTCTTTTAGAACTGGCTCTGACGAAGGAAAAATAAAGGCCAAAACTGATTTGTAACTGAACCGGATAGATTTTTTTTGTTGCTTTAAACAACCAATTGGATTTAAACAAGTGCACATTTCGCCATTTATGTACTATATAAGTATGCTGCTGTAGACTCCCCTGTAATAAATAACTTATTTTATTATTAAAGGGCAATTATATTTAAAAGGCATCTCCACCCTCTCAATAAAAAATCTTTATAAAAAGGTGAAGAGTCCCCTATAATGTTTTTTTTTTTTTTAATTAAACTTACCTTTGCCAAAGATGCTTCTAAAGCATCCTCCTGACCGACCGTTCGGCTCTTCCAACTGGTCGGCCAGGAGTAAGGACTGTCTGTCGTGGCTATAGTGGCCGCAGTCAACAGTTTACTGTGACCAAGCATGTGGTCCATAGAGGACTGCATGATCGAATGTGGTTTTCCACGAATTGTCAGTCGGACACGGCCGAAAACCCATGCAATTATTTCGGCCCGATCCCCTGAACTATCGTCGATCGGAATGAAATATTGCATTTAGTGTACCAGCCTTTAAAATACCGACTATGATCCCTCTCTGCAGTTGAATGAAAACAATAATGCTGACATCACGGCCAATCCCTGGCGGTTGTACACAAAGCTGCCTTTTCTTTTAATGAAGCCTGGGAGGTTAAGGAGCTATGTCTTACCTCCTGTCCTTTAATCAATATCTTGAAAGTAAGTATATTTACTTTTCACGCAATCCACCGCTGCAGAAATGACAGGTCCCCACTGTTGCTTGGCTCTAATCCACTATAGTGCGCATGCACGATAATGCGCACTATAGTGGATTAGAACAAGGAAGTTGACGGGAATTTTCAGTTCCGCAGCTGAGGACAGCGCAAAAGGTAAATATACTTACCTTTGCTCCTGAGATTTTTATTGAAGAACGGGACATAAGACACAGCTCCTTTACCTCCCGTTCTTCAATAAAACTGAACAAAATTTTCTTTTGCAGTGGAAACACCCTTTAATGTAGATGTACCCTACATATTTTTCGACATCAATTTGTCTGGAGATTAATGTCTAATGTCCAAAGCGTATAAATACTTGGTCACCGCACACCCCTTTAATAGATAGAAAATGCTGGGTGCCACTATTAGGGCATAGCCACTGACCGCTCAATCATACATAGTCACTAGAAATAGCGCACTCCAGTCTTTAACAATCTCCAGTGCCCACACTGGAGATTGTTAAAGACTGGAGTGGCTATTTCTTGTGACTATGTATAATAACTAATGTCGTCCATTGTGAGGTTACATTACATTTTCATTTAATTAGAATTTCAGAAAATACTACGATCATTTAACCAATCTACTTAAAAAAAACAACTTTCCCAACCATAAATTGTGATGGTTTTAGCAATCCAATATCACATTATAAGACGAGAAAACGTAAAATTTTTGGGCCAATTAATGGAAATGTCTACTCGCATGTTGGATCGACCATAGTATCATCCCAGTGTGTGGGCACCTTTAAATAGATGAGATATCTATCTAATATCTGCCTAGTGTACAGCCAGCTTTAGGGTAGGTACCCACAAGACCGGGTAACCGGACAGACAGATTACACCAGAATCATAGACCAGAAACCACAAATTAAAATTAGCTTTTAAAGGGCATGTCCACCCCGAAATGTAACTTTTGATATGTGGTAGGGCATGCTCCCCCAGCCCCAACCGCATTAATTAATTGTTAGAAAGTCCCCCGATTCTTACTTACCTGCCCTCTCTCCTCCGCTGCAGTGTTCAGGCCCTCTGCTTGCATGGAATTGAAAGCAGGGGGCGGGACCTGCCTCTCAGCCGCGTCCGTGATTGGCTGAGAGGCAGGGAGGGCTGCACTGAGCATGCCTAAACCTTGATGAGGTTGAGGAAGTCTCAGGACAGCATGAGCACACACTGCCCTACACAGCAGTTCCTGGACTTTGGAGGGGCACAGCAGGGGAACTATTTTGAGCAGGAATGTAAGGTAAGGATTGTTTTAAACTACTTGATGTGGCCAGTAAGGGGTTAAATTTTAGTTTTGGGGGTGGACATGCCCTTTAAATTAACGGACTGCAAAGGAATTTATTACCAATTATCCAGAAAGTGTACATTCTTTTACAATCAAAAATCTATTGAAATGTATTCAAACACCATGTCTGATACTTGTACAATCCACAGAAATTCTATACTGGATAATGAACATTTTTGTAGATTAAATGCAAAAAAAGAAAAAATGTAAATAAATAAAAGTACAATTCAGGGGGTACGGATGTAGACCAATCAAATTAACCAGTCAAATGGTATGAAGAACGAATGTGTGTGGTCAGCTTTAAACTGGTTCTTCCAATGAACAGGTATCCGGGTGGGTCCTGCCCCGGTCCCAGGTATCCGGGTGGGTCCTGCCCCGGTCCCAGGTATCCGGGTGGGTCCTCCCCGGTCCCAGTATCCGGGTGGGTCCTGCCCGGTCCAGGTATCCGGGGGGTCCTGCCCGGTCCCAGGTATCCGGGTGGGTCCTGCCCCGGTCCCAGGTATCCGGGTGGGCTGCCCCGGTCCCAGGATCCGGGTGGGTCCTGCCCCGGTCCCAGGTATCCGGGTGGGTCCTGCCCCGGTCCCAGGTATCCGGGTGGGTCCTGCCCCGGTCCCAGGTATCCGGGTGGGTCCTGCCCCGGTCCCAGGTATCCGGGTGGGTCCTGCCCCGGTCCCAGATATCCGGGGTCCTACCGGGTCCAGGTATCCGGGTGGGTCCTATCCCAGTCTCAGGTATCAGGGTGGGTAATACTCCGGTCCCAGGTATCAGGAGGGTCCTACAGGGGCGTGTTTGGGGGGGGGGGGATTCCTGGTGCCTGAAACCCCCCCCTTTCTGCCTGCTCAGTGCTGTCTGCTGTTCTACCTCTCCTGGTGTCCAAAGACTGTTTCATATATATTGTTACATAGGTTATTACATTGTTTATTGAGCTGTGAGTGAGAAGCAGCATTTGTATTTTTATTAAATGTATCCAGTCTGTCCTATGATTGACAGCAGTGTAACTAATAATAATTGATACAGATCTGTACCAATATTAACCTTGCAGCTGCCTGAGGTAAATGCCTGGACTGGGTTTATATACATCACTTACTGTGCCTACTGCACTGTGATGGAGCTTAAGTGAGCAGAAATAGGGACAGGGACATTAAGAAATCCTGGTGGTGGTTGTATAGCTGATTGTCACAGTGTATTATAATATGTTATCGGCTTCTACTGCAAATTCTGTCAGATCCAAGGTCAGTGTCACAGCTCTGACTTTAAAAGACACTAATGGTAAAGTAGTGCAAATGTGGATTTATCAGTAAAACAGAACGTTAGGCTGGGTACACAGATACATTTTCTGTCCTGACCTTTCGCTGCTACATAGTGGTCGGCCACAGCAAATGTCTCCTATGGACACAGCGTTCACTGCCACTGCTTAAATCACCTCAGATTTTTCAGTCCGAACGACCAATACACAGAAATATCTGTTGGTTTGTGTGTACCCAGCCTTAGTAAGTATATACTTTATAACAAAAGAAAAGGGAATATGAGTATTGGCCAACTGTGATGATAATCATGGCCACCCATTTAGGAATCCCCCCCCCCCTTGAAAATACGGCGCTTAACACCGAGTACCAAATATCAGGATGGGGGTCTTACCCCGCTCCCAGGTATCAGGGTGGGGGTCTTACCCCGCTCCCAGGTATCAGGGTGGGGGTCTTACCCCGCTCCCAGGTATCAGGGTGGGGGTCTTACCCCGCTCCCAGGTATCAGGGTGGGGGTCTTACCCCGCCCAGGTATCAGGGTGGGGGTCTTACCCCGCTCCCAGGTATCAGGGTGGGGTCTTACCCCGCTCCAGGTATCAGGGTGGGGGTCTTACCCCGTCCCAGGTATCAGGGTGGGGGTCTTACCCCGCTCCCAGGTATCAGGGTGGGGGTTCTTACCCGCTCCCAGGTATCAGGGTGGGGTCTTACCCCGCTCCCAGGTATCAGGGTGGGGGTCTTACCCCGCTCCCAGGTACCAGGGTGGGTCCTTCCCAGGTACCAGGGTGGGTCCTACCGCGGTCCCAGGTACCAGGGTGGGTCTTACCGCGGTCCCAGGTATCAGGGTGGGTCCTACCCCGGTCCCATGTATCCCGCTTCGGTCTCACCTCTCTGGCATTCTCCTGTCCGACCAGCCCTGCGGCAGCCTGTTTGGCGGCCCCGCTCTCATCCAGTCCCAGACCCTTGACGTGGCTGTGGGTAGCGATGCGCTGGGTCTTTGTTGTGCTCTTCACCTCCTCGATCTTCATGGCGGATAAACTGTAATGTCAGTGCTGAACAGGGACACTGACTATACAGATACAGACCCTGGTTACCACGCGTGAGCGGGAAGGCGACACTTTCCGGCGGGTTACCATGTGGTTTCCAAGGCCTCTATGAAAATCCGCCCACCACGCGCAAGCGGATTGGCTGGTTGTTTCGCTAACCGCCTTCTGATTGGATAAGGGAGGTGTCAAAGATCGAGGGAGAGAAACAGCTTCCGGTTAGTGAGAAACGTTCTGGCTTCTCTGTCACCTAGCAACAAATACAACCAATGAGGGTTCAGCCCATCCAGTCTACATCAGCTACAGCTTATTACCCTCTAGGGGATAACTTCTCCCTATTGATTGTAAGGCCAGGGCCACCTACCAATCAGACCGCTGTGCAGATAACATATGTCACTGACCCACTAAATGACTTAAAGGGCAACTGTGGTCTCAGAACAAGTTAGGGTTAAATGAACCCTAAGATCTTAAAAGAGCTTAGTCCAGTTCTATCTAGACCACTGTTTATCATCTTTCAGATTCACTTTGGTCTGGGGATGTGCCGCTGGAATGGAAAAAAGCCAATGTAATACCAATATTCAAAAAAGGTAGTCGTTCACAGCCTGGTAACAATAGACCTGTAAGCCTATCATCAGTGGTAGGGAAGGTGCTGGGAACTTTGTTACGGGATCATATCCTTGACTTTGTCTCCAGAGCTCATCTTATTAGTAGAAGTCAGCATGGATTTATGAGAAATGGATCATGCCAGACAAATTTAAAGGACAACTCCACCCTCATGAGAACATCTTTTAGAAAGAATGGCCTCTTTAAAATATGCTGATATATCATAGTTTGTCCTATGAATTCATTACTGTATGCCTGCTATGCTTCTGGAAACTGAGCAATTTAGAAACCTGTACTGAGCCTGTGCTGAGCCTGGGCATGTTCAGAAGAGGCAGACAGGGTATTAAGATTCAGTCATTGGCTGTGATGTCAACTGTCAAATCCATAACTGGTTTGTTACTAACTGGAAGAACCAGGAAGCAGAAACAGGGGCAACAGGACAATGTGCAGGATTTCAGGTTAGACATATATTTCAGGTTTCAAACTATTTCAGTTTAGGGTTTGGGGGGGTGATTTACCTGTATGTAAGTTTTCATTTTAGGGCTGGACTTGCCCTTTAATTATTTTTTTATGAGGAAGTGAGTAAGAATTTATATTCAGGCACAGCAGTGGATGTGGTATACTTGGATTTTGCGAAAGCTTTTGAGACTGTGCCATATAGGCGACTAATGTATAAACTGAGGACTGTTGGCCTAGAAGAAAACATTTGTTCATGGTTAGAGAATTGGTTACTGGATCACAAACAGAGAGTGGTGGTTAATGGAGCTACATCTATGTGGGCTAAAGTTATAAGCAGCGTGCCTCAGGGTTTTGCACTGGGGCCGCTTCTGTTTAATCTGTTTAGAAATGACTTAGAAGTCAAGGTCTCTGTGTTTGCTGATGACACTAAACTATGCAGAGATTTGGAAATTTCAAATGATGTGCAAGTGCTGCAAGCAGACCTAGATAGATTATCAAAATGGGCAGCAGAATAGCAGATGAGATTCAATGTTGATAAATGTAAGGTGATGCATTTAGGATTTAATAATCCCTGTGCCACCTACACAATAAATAACTCTGCATCTGTAATGGAAAAAGATTTGGGGATTCTGGTAGATAACAGACTTAGCTGTAGCAAACAATGCCAGGCAGCCACGGCTAGAGCTAGCAAGATATTGTCTTGTATAAAGAAAGGAATAGATTCAAGAGAGAAAAACATTATACCGTACTCCCTCTTTACAAGGCACTGGTAAGGCTTCATTTGGAATATGCGGTGCAGTTTTGGAATCCCATATACAAAAGGGACATCTTGGAAACAGAAGCAGTTCAGAGAAGGGCAACTAAAAAAATAAAGGGAATGTAGGGGCTGGATTAATACATATACTGTAATTCTGGTTGGTACTGGGATACTATATAATATTAAGAATTACTGGTATTAATACATATACTGTAGTTCTGGTTGGTACGGGGATACTATATAATATTGAGAATTACTTGTATTAATACATATACTGTAGTTCTGGTTGGTACGGGGATACTATATAATATTGAGAATTACTGGTATAATTACATATACTGTAGTTTTGGTTGGTACAGGGATACTATAATATTGAGAATTACTGGTATTAATACATATACTATAGTTCTGGTTGGTACGGTGATACTATATAATATTGAGAATTACTGGTATTAATACATATACTATAGTTCTGGTTGGTACGGTGATACTATATAATATTGAGAATTACTGGTATTAATACATATATTGTAGTTCTGGTTGGTACAGGGATACTATATAATAATGAGAATTACTGGTATTAATACATATACTGTAGTTCTGGTTGGTACAGGGATACTATATAATAATGAGAATTACTGGTATTAATACATATACTGTAGTTCTGGTTGGTACGGGGATACTATAAAAAGACAACAGCAGGTTTTAAAGGGCAATTCCACCTCTCAAATGAAAAACTGTATACCCAAAATGTTTCTGCCTGCTCTCCAAGCTTGCTGAGCCTGTTATGAGCTTGTACATGCTCAAAGGGGGCAGCTGGGAAATATCATTCAGTCATTGGCTGTGATGTCAACTGTCCTATCCATGACTGACTGTTAATAACAGTAAGAACCAGGAAGCAGAAAGAGGGGTAACAGGACATTCTGCAACATTAATTCTATACTGTAAACTCCAGATTCATTAAAGAATCGCAAATCCAATGCTGTGCAACCAACCCCCACCCCTGGTGCCTCTTTCCACCCTCTTCCAGCTGCGCTGGTGTAATTCTTTGGTTAGTATTAGGATTTTCTTTCAATTTTCTCCAGCGCCACCTAATGGCCATTCAGGGTACTGCAGTGGGCCCAGTGTCCTTTGGGGTTTCGGGGTGAGATAATTTTTTCATTTAAGGTCTGGAATTGCCGTCAAAAACTAATTTCACAACTACAAACTGTGAACAGATGCACAGGGAGGGTGAGGGGCCATAATAGGAAAGTTTATCATTCTACTGGAACTCAAACATTTTGCAACATTTCATCTTTTCGAAAGGACAACTATAGTGTGCAGGAGAACTTCCTCCCTATGGAAATTATCCAGGGTGAGGACCTAAGCGCCAGATCTTGACCACTGGGTTCAGCTTCTAACTCCAGAACTAACCTTTTGTAGTTCCGATCATAGACGGGCTATTCTCCGCCTCCCTCCCTTCGCCTGGGGCTTTACCAATAGAAAGACATGCTTCTTCATTAGCGTGTCTTCTTATTGGTCAGTTCATGGCAGGGAAGGAGAAAGTGAAGAAACAAGTGCACTGGCGACCAGAGCTTCAAGAGGTTAGTACAGGAGTTGACCCAGTGGTTTATGCCCTCACCCTGGGTATTTTCTTACAAACAAGAGGATCGGGGCTGAGGTGAGTATATCTGTCTTTTTAAAATAATACAGTTGTTGGGTTTAGTTTGGAGAAAACCTGGATAGAAATCCATTTAATAATCTGTGGGATTAAATCATGTCATTTTCATATTGTGAAAGCTATAAACTTTTTAATTCAATCTGTAATGTGATACGCAAAATTGGATTAGATCGGAGTTATTTTCATAGTCTATCACAAGGATTAAACGTGAATGATCAAGTTGCCCTGGACAGTATATATTTTCATAGGCTAGTGTGACGGATTTAAATTTTCAAGAGTTTTGTTATTTTTGGAGGAAGTTCCTATTAATATATAAAACAAATCAATGCATTTATGTAAAATCAGGACATCTGATCTACAATTTCCAGACAAAGTTACTTCCTGCTCCAAAAAAGGCTTTAGAAGCTATTACTATTGGAATGAAAAATAGTAAGATAGATAAAGGGATATAACTATATTAAAAAGGTTAGTATTAGATTTCTACCGTGTGTTTTATGCATTGAGTGTTAAGAAATTATCTATGTCCATCATATATCACTTTACAATGTAGCACAAGGTATGTTTTTTTATGATGATGAAATGTGGTCTTTGCATAAATAGTAGAGTAATCCACACGTTTTATATTGGATATTGCAAGAACTTTTGTTGAAAGTGAAAAACCTTTAAGTGGACTTTAACTAGACATGTGTGCGCTTTGTACACATTGACGTCCATAATACAATTTTGTTAATGCTTCTCAAAGCATTCTAAGTTATTTTCATTTCTGATATTAAAATGAATTAAACTCTTTAAAGCATAAATTCCAACTTTATTAGTTAGTTTAGTGAGGACATTAACATGGATTGAACAATCTCATTCTTATGGACCACTAAGGCCATGTCCCAGCCCAAGGCCCAAGCTTTTATGTCCAGGACAGTAGGATGGTAGGGTAGTAAACTATACAGGTCAGCTATACTTCCCTTCCTTACACCCCTCCTCTGCCCATTAAAAGTACCCAGGGTGAGGGCCTAAAACTACGCACCTAAGGCTCTAAAACTACTACCTGGGTGTAGTCTCTATTCAGGGTTTCTGGATCATGGAGGCACACAGAGGAGAGCAGGGGCATAACTACAGCCCACCCCCACACGAGATTGGAGTCCGGGCCCCTGACCCACCCCCTCAAATAGCTGTTAAAAAGCTGATCGCGCATATGAATGAAACATATGAATGAAACATATGAATGAAACATGTAGCATTCAGGTTTGGTTCCAGAAGTTCGGGTCAGGTCTTTTAAACAGCTGATCGGGTGTATGAAGGCAACATGGACACTCCCTTTAAAAACTGAGGACTTAAGACATATCACCCCTATAGATTAGGTGTGCCCAACCTGGCCCATGCTGGAGGCCGCACTAGCAACACCACATTGGCTGGGGCATGGACGCAGCCCCACCCCCAACACCCCCATGACTTTCCCAACACACCTTCGTCACACCAACCTGTGGGTTGGGCATCACTGCTATAGATCCTGTTACCCTAAGCCGTGGCCTATTTGGCTTTATAGGAAATCTGGCCCTGACTATATGTGTGTGCGTGTAAAGGTATAAATAGTATCTCCTTCGAACCACTCAAAATGTCACCAACTGCCATTTTATCATTTAAAATTATACGAATAGGCCAATAATCTATAAACCGAGACACACCTGTGCATATAATACAGGACTCTAATGCATGTATATATATACTTCCAAACCACCCACTCTCCGCCTACACGGGCTCCCGCTTGGGCACCAACCCTGCCTGTACACATGATTTTGTGGGCAATACCAGAATCAGCCCCTGTAAGTCCCGTCCCCTCTGATTGGTTGTTTTGTTTCCTTCTATTCCCTGTCATCCAAATCCAATCAGCGTCTCCTCCCTAGTCCTGCGTCTGAATCCCCTGACAGTGGGAATGAATGAGACTCCTGTACCGCCCACATTCTCCTCTTCTGCAGGGACGGAACCATAGTCACCTTCGCTAGTTCCCACCCGGTCCCTGCACCGCCAACCCGGAAATAGCTGCGTTCCACAACGAAACGCACGACACTTCTCAATGGCTGCAGAGGGGGAAACGTTGAACTTTAACGTGGGGGTCCTGGGCCACATCGACAGCGGGAAGACCTCGCTGGCCAAGGCGCTGAGCACGACCGCTTCCACCGCAGCCTTCGATAAAAACCCTCAGAGCCGAGAGAGAGGGATCACACTGGACCTGGGGTTCTCCTCCTTCTCTGTCCCCCTCCCTGGCCACCTGACCTGCCCCGGTTACCATGGGTTACAGTTCACCCTGGTGGATTGTCCTGGCCACGCCTCCCTCATCAGGACCATCATTGGGGGTGAGTACCATGTACATCATATAGATTACATGTATGTGTTACCTTGTACATCAGATTGAATACATGTATGTTACCTTGTACATCAGATTGAATACATGTATCTTACAATGTACATCATATAGTATACATGTATGTTACCTTGTACATCATATAGATTACATGTATGTTACCTTGTACATCATATAGAATACATGTATGTTACCTTGTACAACATATAGAATACATGTATGTTACCTTGTACAACATATAGAATACATGTACGTTACCTTGTACATCATATAGAATACACGTGTGTGTACCATGTACATCATATAGAATACACGTGTGTTACCTTGTACATCATATAGAATACACGTGTGTGTACCGTGTACATCATATAGAATACACGTGTTACCTTGTACATCACATATAATAATGTAATACAGGTGTGTCACCTTGTACATCACATATAATACACGTGTGTTACCTTCAACCCAGTACTTGTTTTGCTCAGGTTCAGTATCCCCTCTCTCTCTCTCTCTTAAAGGCAAAGTTCACTGCAAAAGCGAACTATTCTTTTAATGATTGATTGAAAACTGGGAGACTCCTCCTTTCCTCAGATCTGACTTTTTTAAAACTGAGCATGCTCGGTAATCACTATAATCTAGAACAGAGAAATGGAATTCCCCCAACGGTAACCCACCCAATTACAGTTATGCACAAAACCCAGGATACAATAATTTCAGCCCAACCGACCGACATTTCAGTGTTTTGGTCAGTCGGGTCGAATTATTGTATGGCGGCTTTTTGCGGCCGCGACCGGAAAAAAAATTAATTTTTACAGTATAGTTGTCCTTTAATTGACAACTGAAGCATGCTACCTTCAGATTGGCTATCTAAAGAAATAGGGGACAGATCAACAAAAACACTGTACAGTGATAGTTGGGAAGAATTATAGTTTCCAGCAATGGACAATTTAAAAAGAAAAAAAAAAATTTCTCCAGTGTACCGTACATATCCTTTAATATTTCAGGAAAAGTAATGGAATGTTTTGTATTGACTATTCACACGGATTCTAATTTTAAATTAAACTGTGCAATAAGGGCTAGGCAACAGCAGCGCAAGGCAAGGCCAACACAAGGTGGGTAGTCGCACTGTGATTTGCTGTGTCACCATTTTTGGGCGAATCGCAGTCGCTTTGATAATGGAATATTTGCGGGGTCAAAACGGAAAAACACGGTAAAGCACATAACACTGCGTTTGCGCATTTTATGCGTATTACCGTGCATTGTAGTGTGGTAGCGGCCTCAGAGGTGCAAATAACTGCCCATGCTATTAATAAAAAATGAATTAAATCAGATGTTGGCATTTTACTGGGTTACTGCAGCTAGATCACATCGTATTGATTGTTGCAGATAAATAGCACAGGCATTACTTCAATCACTATCAAATGAGAATTTCTGTCACAGTGGTCCAGGGCCCCAGACTCATTGGTAAACTAGAGAAACCAGTTAGGTTATACAAACATAGAGAAGATAATCAATGCACATTCCTACGCCCCATACAATATCATATTATCTGCACACTGGCATACTTTATAAACAAAGGGGTTTTAGTATACATTACTGTGATCACATGAATGAAAAGCCTTCCAACCACGTCAAGGTAACCCCAGTCTGGAAGGTCCTAACTTCTAACCTTTTCAATTTCTTTTACTTCAATTACAATTAGCAAACTTTTGCATTTCTCATTCTTACACACTGGATCCATATAACAGGCTCTCTCCCTTCCCCCTCAGAACTTTGGCTTTTTAAAATGAGGGAAGAGGCCATCCAGTGCTTTATATTAAAGGCAAAGGACCTCCTATAAAAGGGGCGTGTTGGGGGTGCTATTACCACATGGAGGCTTGATCAAGCCTCCCAATAAATACATACAATACAAGAATTGTGGAAGCACTAATTAATAACCAGTTAGGCTAGGTTCTGCAAGTCACTGTGTAAGTGAAGTGTCCTAGGCCCTGCAGAAAGGCCCGTAGAACATTTAACAGAAATGCTGCAAACTCTGGAAGAATCTCATTTGACACATTGTAAAATGATAGAGCCTAATTGTCCACCATGGCTTATCCAACATTATTTCCTGTGTGCTCAATACAGACTGCAATGGCATCAGTGCTAACCACATGTTAAAGGACAACTAAAGCCACAGAACAACACTGGACCAGAAGGCAGAACACCTTAATATAAAACCAGTAATCTGTGCCTTACCTCTCATTTTGATACGGGCGCAGGGAAATTGACCTAAATAACATATGGTTTGTGCTTTACTTCCCAGCATTCTAGTATCACACAGTCAACGACCATAATATTCTGCACATGCTCAGTCCTTAGCTATGGCACAAACATGTTACAGTTAATCACACCCATTAATAATCTCTAGCCAATCCTTTTACAGAACAGATAAAGCAAGAAAGGAAACATGTGACTGAGGTCAGGAGGTGTGGCCTGACACTGCACATACACACAGATAATCCATCCAGTTCTTAACAGGTTTACATTTACTGTAATACAATTGATTGAAGTGCTATTTTATAGCTTACTAGCAGTTGTACCCAGCGTTGCCCGTGTACACATGTGGGTATAGTAGTTTTTACGCGCAGGTGTGTGTTTGGCTTAGATGGAAGAGACAGGCAGAAAAAGTGCACAGTTGGTAATGTAGATCATGTATTTTATAGTTATGAGTTGAGGAGGTGACATTGCTTGAGGGACGTATAGCACATATGTTTATTGTATAACTTTATATACAACGTTATCAGTTTTCCAGCGTTTTTCCAGCGTAAATATACAAATGTTGTGGTGAACCTACTCATGAACATGCTACATGGAATTTGCCGTTGGGAAAACATGTTGAGTGCAACGGAATACCGCAGCACTTGAGTGACTGACAGGCGTCAGTGTCTCTTTGTCAGTGTCTCTTTGTCTGTGTTGTTAAAGTCCGGCTTCATTCTGTTGCACTGTCTGAGCATTGTGTGTTTTTATTAAAGGGTCACTATACTCAACGAAACAACTTTACATTATCTGAAACTACAATTTGAGACAAGTAAAATGATGGTACTCATATATTTAACTGTGCTTGCTTTGTCATTAATTCCCCCACCCTCCCTACTCACTGCCTTCTTTTGTCTGCGACACATATGTGTTTTGCACAGCCTCACAATGGACACTCTTACTGCTTACACATCTCCCCCTCCCTCCCTTCTGCTGTCTTTTCTCTGCTGATTCTCTTAAATGTTGCATAAAATGTGCTGGCAGGCAGGCAGGCAGGCAAAGAGGTCAAGCATGGGTTACATATTATAATTTCTGCTTCTGGAGTGACAGGTCTTTCCCTGTAAATGCTGTGATTAAAGGGCATGTCCACCCTTAATATAAACTTTTGCCCTATAATAGTATATCTTCCCCCCAGCCCCAACCGCTATAAAATAAATTTAAGAAAGTGCCCCGATGTTTACTTACCTTCCCTCTCTTCTCCTACGCCCGGCCTTCTTCTTGCAAGACACTGCAAGTAGGGGGCGGGACTGGCAGCCGCATCTGTGATTTGCTGAGAGGCAGCCAATCACGGACACGGCTACCGGCTTCTCAGAATACCGGGGGAGACAGGGAAGGTAAGTAGAGTTCGGGGGTCTTTCTTAAAATTATTTTTTAGCGGTTGGGGCTGGGGGAAGATATACTAATATATGGGCAAGGGGTTTTATGGTAGGGGGAGGGATCGCAAAACTGGAGGGAGGGGGAGAAGGGCTGTACGCATGCCAAACTTCTCCCGGAGGCGAGACAGGAGGCAGAGTCCTATATGGACTCTGCTATCCTCCTGGTGGGTAGTTTTTGGGACTTTGGGGGGGGGGGGACTACAGGAGAACCATATGGAGCTGGGATGTGAGGCAAGGATTTTATTACACTACATGATGGGGTCATTACAAGGGGGGATTATAGTTTTGGGGGGTGGACATGCCCTTTAAATTTATGATTTCTCAGAATCTACTGATTTTTTTGGAGAAGTTGAATATTGCTGTATCTAAAGGTACTATTTTTGAAAATTAAATTTTTTAGAGTAAAGATACCCTTTAAGTGTGCTCTATTTTTTCAACATTTGTTAGCAGTATGTCACCTTGTTTGCACTTTCACACTTTATCCTTGCTCAAGGACCACTTTATATGGTGGCCGTGACAGCAATATCTGGGGCGTGGTCACATTTCAGGAGGCTCTGCTTTAAATTTCTTAGCATGACTAACCGCAAATGTGGTTCATATCACCAATAGTAACATAGTCTTTCCAGTGTTTATATTTGTATATAAATGTGATTCATATCACCAATAGTAACATAGTCTTTCCAGGGTTTATATTTGTATATAAATGTCATTCATATCACCAATTGTAACATAGTCTTTCCAGGGTTTATATTTGTATATAAATGTCATTCATATCACCAATACTAACATAGTCTTAACAAGGGTTTATATTTGTATATAAATGTCATTCATATCACCAATAGTAGCATAGTCTTTCCAGGGTTTATATTTGTATATAAATGTCATTCATGTCACCAATAGTAACATAGTCTTTCCAGGGTTTATATTTGTATATAAAAAAATGTAAGACTTAATAGTTGAATGGATGCCAGACACCCAGACTTATATGACAAAGGGTTAAAATCTAAACGCAAAAAAAAAAATCAAAACTAAAAAATAAAAATTAAAAGGTAAAAAACAAAACAGGCCACCTGTTACACTATTTACATTTAGCCAAATCGACCCAATCTACTCCAGCAACACTCCAAGTGAACTATAAGACTGGTCGATCATAATACGGGTGTCAAACTCAATCACATAAGGGGCCAAAATCAAAAACACAAAGTGGTGGGCCAAATTTTTTTTTTTTTAAAAGATACTTAGCGGGTGCAGGATTGGGACTCTGTCATGCTTGTGCCTAGTGTGGTTTGGCAGGGAAGGGTGTGTGGAGCACACTGTTTTGGACTGGGACCACTGCCTATGGCATGATCAGTGCTAACTGGAACACCCCCTACTCTTCGGCACGGGTAATGGAATGGCCAACTCCAATGTAAGGCTCTTTGTCACACCTCCCTCCACTCCCCAGGGCCAGACTAGATAAGTGATCAGTTGTTAAGAGGTGACTGCATCCAAGCCTTACTACCCTGTGTATCCATTTGTGCAGTCACAAGCAGATCATAGCTATAGATCTGCCTGCTAGATATCGTGATCAGCTGTTTTTAACAGCTGATTGCACCTATCTAAAGGTGACCATACATTAGGCCGATTTTTGTACAATCCGACATTTCCATTGATTGGCTGAAAAATTGTAATTTTCCCCATTTTACTTTGCGACATTAGATTGTAATATTGATCGAATTATGATCAGGAAAGTTGTTTTTTTAAGTCGATTGGAAAAATGATTGTAGTGTTTTCTGAAGTTCCGATTAAATGTTAATGTAATGTAACCTCACAATAGACGACATTCGACATTAAAGGGCATGTCCACCCCCAAAAACTAATCCCCCCACTACTGGCCCCATCATGTAGTGTAGTTTAATCCTTACCTCACATCCCAGCTCCATATGGTTCTCCTGTAGTCCCCCCCTAAAGTCCCAAAAACTGCCCACCAGGAGGATAGCAGAGTCCATATAGGACTCTGCCTCCTACCTGGCCTCCGGGTGAAGTTTGGCATGCGTACTGCAGCCCTGCAGCCCTTCTCCCCTCCCGATTAGGATTCCCTCTCCTAGTGTAAAACCCTTTTCACCAAAGATTCCCCTGTCCCCCAGCCCCAACGCTATTTTAGTATTATTAGAAAATGCCCGAAACATTACTTACCTTCCCTCTGCCTCCGCCGCACTGAACTCCCAGGCAGTCGCGTCCGTGATTGGCTGCCGCTCAGCCAATCACAGACGCGACTGCCGGTCCCGCCCCTCTGCTTGCATTTACTCGCAAGCAGAGGCCGGCCACAGCGGCGGAGGCAAGAGGGAAGGTAAGTAAAGTTTGGGGCATTTCTAATAATACTAAAAATAGTGGTTTGGGCTGGGGGGACAGGGGGAATCTTTGGTGAAAATTTTTTTTAAGGGTGGACATACCCTTTAATCACAAAACCAATTGAATGTCGAACAATATAGATGGTACATCTTAGTACAATTAACATTGTAATCGTCTATCAAAGTATCGTTGGTTTAAGATCGTGTATGGCCACCTAGTAAAGGTGAGCCCGTTCAGCAGTTTAAAAAGAGCTGATTTCACTATCTAGCAAGCAATCTATATTTATGCCACTACTTGGGACTGCACAAATGGATAGCAGCGTGATAGATTTGGATACTGTACATTCACTGGGGGCACAACAAACAGTCAGGATTCAGCCCGCGGGCCTGAGTTGACATGTGTGCATTATAATGTTGCTGCCTAGCAGTGCGAGCTCTCTATGTGCTGGAGCATGTGCAGATAGAGTATCCAGCTATAGGATGGCCATGGGCGTTATTATGACACTTTGGGATGATACTCCAATGTGCCCACTTTGTGTACAAAAACTGGAAAACGTATTAATAATAATTATTATTTTATTACAGATATTTTTATTAATCAAAAACTAATTTAATCTGATTTTATAAAGTTTTCTCAAAGGGTATCTTTACTCAAAAAATTTGAATTTTCAAAAATTGTACATTTAGATAAAGCAAGATCCCACTGCTCCAAAAGTTTTTCAGATTTTAGAATCTGAAATGTAGATTCTATAGAGAAACTAGCAAACCCCCGATTCTTTAAAGAATTGAATCCCATTAACCTGCAATAAGACACTCCCCTTTTCTCTCTTTCATCTCTCCATTCTAGATTCTCTTGAGCGCCTGGACTACATTACTCTCTTCCTCTTCCCTTCCTCTCCCTCTCTTTTGCTCTCCCTCTTTTGTCCTCCTCCCTCTTCCCTCTTCCTCTCTCTGCCCCCCTCCTATGGAAACGGCATTGAGGTCTCGCGCGGTTGAATGACGTAGTGGGAGGAGAATGATGATGCCGCACTTGAGCTAATGCGTCCATGAACCATGCATGTCGACACCTGCTGATTAGTATATAAGATCATTTGGAAATCACAGGATTACAGGGAAAGACCTGTCACTCCAGAAGCAGAAATTATACAGGATCTTTGTTTCCTGAAAGCACACTTTCGCAACATTTAAGAGATTCAGTAGGAAAGGAAAGAGGGAGGGAGGGGGAGATGTGTAATCAGAGCTGTGCAGAACTTAAAAGTGTCGCAGACACTAAATGAAGAGGTAGTGAGTAAGGGAGTTGGGTGGGGGCAATAAGGAGCACTCACTAAACATTAATAATTTAAGGGCATGTCCACCCCTTTTAAAAAAAAAAATCTGAAGTGTAGGGCCCCTCCCCCAGCCCCAAACGCAATAGTAATTTTTGCAAAAACTCCCCCAATCTATACTTGCATTACTTTCTCCTCCAATGTTCAATCCCAGCCTCTGCTTGCATAAAACTGCAAGCAGGGGGCGGACCGGCAGCCACATCCGGGATTGGCTGAGAGGCAGTGCACATGGCAAGAGACAGGAGGCAGAGTTATATGGTCAGTTTTTGGGACTGTGGGGAGACATTACAGGAGAACCATTCGGAGCAGGGATGTAAGGTAAGGATTTTTATACAAAACACAATGGGGCCAGTAGTGGGTTAACCTATAATTCCCCCCATTACTGGTCCACTCTGTAGTGAATAAAAATCCTTACCTTATATCCCTGCTCCAAATGGTTCTCCAGTATTCCCCCCCCCCCCCAAGTCAAAAAAACTGCCCACAGGAGGATAGCACAGTCCATATAGGAATCTGCCTCCGTCTCTCCTCCGGCAGAATTTGCCATGCGTACTACAGCCCTCCTCCCCCTCTTCCCCCCTCCTCTCCCTCCCGTTTTGCGATCCCTCCCCTAGTACAAACCCCTTTGCTACATAATAGCTCTCCTCCCCAGCGCGAACCACTATAAAAGATTTGTTAGAAAGTCCCCCGATAGTTACTCACTTCCTTCCAGCCCGGCATTCTGTGCAGCCGGCAGCAGCGTCCGTGATTGGCTACTCTCAGCAATCACAGACGTGGTTGCCGGTCCCGCCCCTGCTTGCAGTTCCATGCAAGCAGAGGTCCAGGACTGTGCAGTGGAGGGAGAGAGGTAAGGTAAGTATTTATTGGGGGACTTTTAACAAATCTTTTATAGCGGTTGGGGCTGGGGGAAGGAGAAACATTATGTGGCAAGTTATTGAAAGGGGGACATGTCCTTTAAAACACACTGGTGACTTGTCATTTATCTGCCCACAACCCCCAATACAATTTACCAGATTATTCCATGCATTGTAACCGGACATTTATGCTAAGTTTATTATAAGCTTGAGCATGGCAGAGGAGGCAGTAGGTTAAAAAAGCAGTCCATCATTGGTTGTAATGTCAGCAGCTATAGCCTTGATTGACTGCATGGAGGGAGGAGCCAGCTTACTCTGCCAGAACGGGGACAATAATTAACTTAAGTACCTGGTTAGTAATACAGGTAATAAAGTGCAAACTATAAGTTGGGGTTGGGGCAGGTAACTGACCAACCAGTTTTTTGTTTTAAGGGTGGACATGCCTTTAACTCATACAAACATGACGTTTTGTGCCTATACAATAAAAAAACAAGAGAAACCAGGCCTAAAATGTGAGTAAAAAATAACTCCCCACCCTCTAGTGACAATAAAATAGATTACATATAAATAACCAGTAAGTAACAAAGTAATTATAAACATGTAACAATAAGGAAACTAGAAAGTTAGAATCACCAGTAAGCAGGTTAGTCCCAAATTTAAAGGATGTAAATCCAATAACTTTCCTCTGTAATTACATCACAATCATCCCCTCTGAGTGGCAGTTTCACATGATCAATGATCATCCCTTTAAGATCACAGACGTATGACTTCTATGCTTCTGAAGGCATCTCATGAATGGGCCAGTAGCTTTTCCAATGTGTACTAGGAAACAAGATAATTGGCATAAAGACACAATAGTACGTGTTGCACTTATAACCCCTCAATCAAGAATTGTTTACCAGAATATTTTATTGCCACTAGGGGGTCTGTGTTATTTTGTACTCACCTGTAGGCTGTTTTCTCTATATAGGGGCCAGAATGAAGGTGCAGCATTCAGCACTTAAACATCATGTTTGTGTGCGTCTTGCAAGACTTTTGTGGCGCGATATTTTATATGAGTTTCCATGAAACCATTTTATTGGAATTCCACGTGAAAGACCAATACAAAGTGGTGTACACGTGAGAATGGAACGATAATCATAAATGATTCCAAACATTTTTAACAAATCAATAACTGCAAAGTGGGGGTGTGTGTAATTATTCAGCCCCGAGTCAATATTTGTAGAACCACCTTTTGCTGCAATTACAGCTGCCAGTCTTTTAGGGTCTCTACCAGTTGGCACATTACAGACTGAAATCCTTCCCCAAAACAGCTCCAGCTCAGTCAGAAGATGGACAGCGTTTGTGTAAGCAGTTTTCAGATCTTGCCACAGATTCTCAATTGGATTTAGATCTGGACTTTGACTGGGCCATTTAACACATGGATATGTTTTGTTTTAAACCATTCCATTGTTACCCTGGCTTTATGTTAGGGTCGTTGTCCTGCTGAAGGGAACCTCCGCCCCAGTCTCAAGTCTTTTGCTGACTCCAAGAGAGCATGATGCTGCCACCACCATATTTGACAGTGGTGATGGTGTGTTTGAGTGATGTGCAGTGTTAGTTTTCGCCACACATAGGTTTTGCATTTTGGCCAAAAAGTTCCATTTTGGTCTCATCTGACCAGAGCACCTTCTTCCAAATGTTTGCTGTGTCCCCCACATGGCGTGGCAAACTGCAAACGGGACTTTGCTTTTGTTAACAATGGCTTTCTTTTGCCACTCCATAAAGGGCAACCTTGTGCAGGGGACGACTAATAGTTGTCTATGGACAGAGCAGGTATTTGTACCAACATTAGATTACACACAGGTGCACTCTATTTAGTCATTAGCACTCATCAGGCAATGTCTATGGGCAACTGACTGCACTCAGACCAAAGGGGGCTGAATATTACGCACACCCCACTTTGCAGTTATGTATTTGTTAAAAATGTTTGGAATCATTATGATTTTCATTCACTTCTCACGTGTACACCCACTTTGGATTGGTCTTTCACGTGGAATTCCAATAAAATGGATTCATGTTTGTGGCAGTAATGTGACAAAATGTGGAAAACTTCAAGGGGGCCGAATACTTTTGCCAACCACTGTACATTATTAGACAGGAGTCTGAGATCCAAAACGGACTCAAAAGGACTGAATGTTATAGCATGTGAACAAATTCTGGTCAACTTTGCTGGCATAAGTGCCCACAGAGAGGGCTCAGAGTGCCACCTCTGGAACGTGTGCCATAGGTTTGCCACCACTGCCCTAGGCAATCAAGGAAATTGTATGTCAAGATCACGTAATGCAGATCCTAAAGTTTTCTGATATCAGGTTGAATCAATTGTCGAATTCATCTAATACTGACTAAGGTGCCCATAGACTAATCAATATTAATTGCAGATCACGGCAGATAACATTGACTGGCTGAAATTTTTGTTGGCACGATAACAAAAAAGTTGACAGACACCATACAATATAGGTATTAGATGATAATATTGCTACATCTATGGCCACCTTTACCTGCAAAAGTTCCCTGGACTGGACTATTCATTTCCAAATGTCAATCACAAAATGATTGGCATAGGCAGTCAACATAGTATTGTGAAGCAGTCACTTAAAGGCATGTCCACCTCTGATCTTATATAGTTTAAGGAACTCCCCATATGTATTTTCCTTATACTTACCTTAGGAAAGACTGTGTCTAAGTTACAGACAGTGACCTTCGCTGCGGCTGCCTCCTATGCAGAGTAGGCAGTTTCCAGGACCGGCAGTGAGAGCCCCAATGCTGACTCCTGGCTGAAAGCCAATCCAGGCCAGTGCTCCCAAAGCTGCCAGCTTGAAACCAGCTCACAAGAGCAACAGCGGAGGTGTGTCAGTGCCAGTGAGGGATGAGGTTTTACAATTGTAGCTCTCAGTTCATTAAAGGAGAACTAAAGCCAATTTTTTTATACTCCAGAATCTGAAAACAACCCCCCTAAAAACACCAATCTACTATATAAAGCAGAAAAAACTGTTGATGTACAGTATGTGCTCACCCTCCTCTGACAGGGTTGGCGCCCATGAAGTCCAAATGAACCAATAAAAAGCCTGCACGTCATTTGCAGAGTGTAATTCCCCAATTCAGTAACTCAGATGAAGGGCCTGGGCTCTGTGCACTGCCCGACTTCAACAACACAGACACAAGAGTCCATCCAGTGACACAACAAAACAGCGTAATGTACGGCTACACAACTCAGAGAGTTGCACACACAGAACAACAGCTTCCATAACAGAGGGAACCAGACATTTCGCTATTGAGGCTAGGCCACACTAGCGAAATTTTTTTGCGTTTGCGCATGCGTTTTTTTAGCTAACACTGCAATCGCAGAGACACATGGCATGCGATTTCGTATCACAAAAGGAGAAATCGTATGCGCAAATGCATGGGAAAACACACACTATCGCAGCACGGTGTGCAGCGCGTAGTGTGGCCGTGCCCTTAAGCGTCTTTAAGACATCAAAATTTGCTCCTGGAAGGTTTTAAATATTTACCCTGGAAAGACTTGGTACTATAGGTAATATGAACTACATTTATATAAAATATAAACCCTGGAAAGACAATGTTACTATTGGTGATATGAATGACATTTATATACAAATATAATCCCTGGAAAGACTGTGTTACTATTGGTGATATGAATGACATTCATATACAAATATAAACCCTGGAAAGACTATGTTACTATTGGTGATATGAATGACATTATATACAAATATAAACCCTGGAAAGACTGTGTTTACTATTGGTGATATGAATCACATTTATATACAAATATAAACCCTGGAAAGACTATGTTACTATTGGTGATATGAAAGACATTTATACAAATATAAACCCTGGAAAGACTGTGTTACTATTGGTGATATGAATGCATTTATATACAAATATAAACCCGGGAAGACTGTGTACTATTGGTGATATGAAGCATTTATATACAAATATAAACCCTGGAAAGACTATGTTACTATTGGTGATATGAATGACATTTTATACAAATATAAACCCTGGAAAGACTATGTTACTATTGGTGACATGAATCACATTTATATCAAATATAAACCCTGGAAAGACTATGTTACTATTGGTGTGATGAACCATTTAATACAAATATAAACCCAGAAAGAATATGTACTATGGTGATATGAACCACATTTATATACAAAATAAAACCTGGAAATACTATGTTATATTAGTGATATGAATGACATTTATATACAAATATAAACCCTGGAAAGACTATGTTACTATTGGTGACATGAATCACATTTATATACAAATATAAACCCTGGAAAGACTATGTTACTATTGGTGTATGAATGACATTATATATAATATAAACCCTGGAAAGATTGTTACTATTAGTGGCATGAATGACATTTATATACAAATATAAACCCTGGAAAGACTGTTACTATCGGTGATATGAACCACATTTATATACAAATATAAACCTGGAAAGACTATGTTACTATTGGTGATATGAATGACATTATATAACAAATATAAACCCTGGAAGACTATGTTACTATTGGTGACATGAATGACATTTATATACAAATATAAACCCTGGAAAGACTATGTTACATTGATGATATGAATGACATTTATATACAAATATAAACCCTGGAAAGTCTATGTTACTATGTGTGATATGAAAGATTTATATATAAATATAAACCCTGGAAAACTCTTACTATCGGTGATAGTGACACATTTATATACAAATATAAACCCTATGGAAAGACTTGTTACTATTGGTGATATGAATGACATTTATATACAAATATAAACCCTGGAAAGACTATGTTACTATTGGTGACATGAATCACATTTATATACAAATATAAACCCTGGAAAGACTATGTTACTATTGGTGATATGAATGACATTTATATACAAATATAACCCTGGAAAGACTATGTTACTATTGGTGATATGAATGACATATATACAAATATAAACCCTGGAAAGACTATGTTACTATTGGTGATATGAATGACATTTATATACAAATATAAACCCTGGAAAGACTATGTTACTATTGGTGATATGAATGACATTTATATAACCAATAGTAACATAGTCTTTCCAGGGTTTATATTTGTATATAAATGTCATTCAT
This sequence comes from Hymenochirus boettgeri, assembly GCA_019447015.1. Taxonomy (NCBI): domain Eukaryota; kingdom Metazoa; phylum Chordata; class Amphibia; order Anura; family Pipidae; genus Hymenochirus; species Hymenochirus boettgeri. The sequence goes on along the minus strand of CM033472.1, from coordinate 256,889,971 downwards.
ATCACCAATAGTAACATAGTCTTTCCAGGGTTTATATTTGTATATAAATGTGATTCATGTCACCAATAGTAACATAGTCTTTCCAGGGTTTATATTTTGTAATAAATGTCATTCTATCACCAATAGTAAACTAGTCTTCCAGGGTTTAATTTGTATATAAATGTGGTTCATATCACCATAGTAAATCTTTCCAGGGTTTTATATTTATATATAAATGTCATTCATATCACCAATAGTAACATAGACTTTCCAGGGTTTATATTTGTATATAAATGTCATTCATATCATCAATAGTAACATAGTCTTTCCAGGGTTTATATTTGTATATAAATGTCATTCATGTCACCAATAGTAACATAGTCTTTCCAGGGTTTATATTTGTATATAAATGTCATTCATATCACCAATAGTAACATAGTCTTTCCAGGGTTTATATTTGTATATAAATGTGGTTCATATCACCGATAGTAACAGTCTTTCCAGGGTTTATATTTGTATATAAATGTCATTCATGCCACTAATAGTAACATAGTCTTTCCAGGGTTTATATTTATATATAAATGTCATTCATATCACCAATAGTAAAGAGTCTTTCCAGGGTTTATATTTGTATATAAATGCATTCATATCACAATAGTAACATAGTTTCCAGGGGGTATATTTGTATATAAATGTTCAATCACCAATAGTACAAATATCTTTCGGGTTTATATTTGTATATAAATGGTCATTCACACCAATAGTAACATAGTCTTTCCAGGGTTTATATTGTATATAAATGTGATTCATGTCACCAATAGTAACATAGTCTTTCCAGGGTTTATATTTGTATATAAATGTCATTCATATCACCAATAGTAACATAGTCTTTCCAGGGTTTATATTTGTATATAAATGCCATTCATATCACCAATAGTAACACAGTCTTTCCAGGGTTTATATTTGTATATAAATGCCATTCATATCACCAATAGTAACACAGTCTTTCCAGGGTTTATATTTGTATATAAATGTCTTTCATATCACCAATAGTAACATAGTCTTTCCAGGGTTTATATTTGTATATAAATGTGATTCATATCACCAATAGTAACACAGTCTTTCCAGGGTTTATATTTGTATATAAATGTCATTCATATCACCAATAGTAACATAGTCTTTCCAGGGTTTATATTTGTATATGAATGTCATTCATATCACCAATAGTAACACAGTCTTTCCAGGGATTATATTTGTATATAAATGTCATTCATATCACCAATAGTAACATTGTCTTTCCAGGGTTTATATTTGTATATAAATGTAGTTCATATTACCTATAGTAACATAGTCTTTCCAGGGTAAATATTTAAAACCTTCCAGGAGCAAATTTTGATGTCTTAAAGACCGTAAGGGCACGGCCACACTGCGCTGCACACCGTGCTGCGATAGTGTGTGTGTTTCCCATGCATTTGCGCATACGATTTCTCCTTTTGTGATACGAAATCGCATGCTCATGTGTCTCTGCGATTGCAGTGTTAGCTAAAAAAACGCATGCGCAAACGCAAAAAAAATTTCGCTAGTGTGGCCTAGCCCTAAGCGAAATGTCTGGTTCCCTCTGTTATGGAAGCTGTTGTTCTGTGTGTGCAACTCTCTGAGTTGTGTAGCCGTACATTACGCTGTTGTTGTGTCACTGGAGTGGACTCTGTGTCTGTGTTGTTGAAGTCGGGCAGTGCACAGAGCCCAGGCCCTTCATCTGAGTTACTGAATTGGGGAATTACACTCTGCAAATGACGTGCAGGCTTTTTATTGGTTCAATTGGACTTCATGGGCGCCAACCCTGTCAGAGGAGGGTGAGCACATACTGTACATACAAGATTTCTGCTTTATATAGTAGATTGGTGTTTTTAGGGGGGTTGTTTTCAGATTCTGGAGTATAAAAAAATTGGCTTTAGTTCTCCTTTAATGAACTGAGAGCTACAATTGTAAAACCTCATCCCTCACTGGCACTGACACACCTCCGCTGTTGCTCTTGTGAGCTGGTTTCAAGCTGGCAGCTTTGGGAGCAGCTGGCCTGGATTGGCTTTCAGCCAGGAGTCAGCATTGGGGCTCTCACTGCCGGTCCTGGAAACTGCCTACTCTGCATAGGAGGCAGCCGCAGCGAAGGATCACTGTCTGTAACATTAGACACGTCTTTCCTAAAGGTAAGTATAAGGGAAAATACATATGGGGAGTTCCTTAAACTATATAAAGATCAGAGGGTGGACATGCCCTTTAAGTGACTGCTTCACAGATACTAATGTTGACTGCCTATGCCAATCATTTTGTGATTGACATTTGGAAAATGAATAGTCCAGTCCAGGGAACTTTTGCAGGTAAAGGTGGCCATAGATGTAGCAATATTATCATCTAATACCTATATTGTATGGTGTCTGTCAACTGTTTTGTTATCGTGCCGAACAAAAATTTCAGCCAGTCAATGTTATCTGCCGTGATCTGCAATTAATATTGATTAGTCTATGGGCACCTTAAGTCAGTATTAGATGAATTCGACAATTGATTCAACCTGATATCAGAAAACTTTAGGATCTGCATTACAGTGATCTTGACATACAATTTCCTTGATTGCCTAGGGCAGTGGTGGCAAACCTATGGCACACGTTCCAGAGGTGGCACTCTGAGCCCTCTCTGTGGGCACTTATGCACAGCAAAGTTGACCAGAATTTGTTCACATGCTATAACATTCAGTCCTGTTTGAGTCCGTTTTGGATCTCAGACTCCTGTCTAATAATGTACAGTGGTTGGCAAAAGTATTCGGCCCCCTTGAAGTTTTCCACATTTTGTCACATTACTGCCACAAACATGAATCCATTTTATTGGAATTCCACGTGAAAGACCAATACAAAGTGGTGTACACGTGAGAAGTGGAATGAAAATCATAAATGATTCCAAACATTTTTAACAAATCAATAACTGCAAAGTGGGGTGTGCGTAATTATTCAGCCCCCTTTGGTCTGAGTGCAGTCAGTTGCCCATAGACATTGCCTGATGAGTGCTAATGACTAAATAGAGTGCACCTGTGTGTAATCTAATGTTGGTACAAATACAGCTGCTCTGTCCATAGGACAACTATTAGTCGTCCCCTGCACAAGGTTGCCCTTTATGGAGTGGCAAGAAGAAAGCCATTGTTAACAGAAAAGCATAAGAAGTCCCGTTTGCAGTTTGCCACAAGCCATGTGGGGGACACAGCAAACATGTGGAAGAAGGTGCTCTGGTCAGATGAGACCAAAATGGAACTTTTTGGCCAAAATGCAAAACGCTATGTGTGGCGAAAAACTAACACTGCACATCACTCAGAACACACCATCACCACTGTCAAATATGGTGGTGGCAGCATCATGCTCTCTTGGAGTCAGCAAAAGACTTGAGACTGGGGCGGAGGTTCACCTTCCAGCAGGACAACGACCCTAAACATAAAGCCAGGGTAACAATGGAATGGTTTAAAACAAAACATATCCATGTGTTAGAATGGCCCAGTCAAAGTCCAGATCTAAATCCAATTGAGAATCTGTGGCAAGATCTGAAAACTGCTGTACACAAACGCTGTCCATCTAATCTGACTGAGCTGGAGCTGTTTTGGGGAAGGATTTCAGTCTGTAGATGTGCCAAGCTGGTAGAGACCCTAAAAGACTGGCAGCTGTAATTGCAGCAAAAGGTGGTTCTACAAAGTATTGACTCGGGGCTGAATAATTACACACACCCCACTTTGCAGTTATTGATTTGTTAAAAATGTTTGGAATCATGTATGATTATCGTTCCACTTCTCACGTGTACACCACTTTGTATTGGTCTTTCACGTGGAATTCCAATAAAATGGATTCATGGAAACTTGCATATAAAATATCGCCGCACAAAAGTCTTGCAAGACGCACACAAACATGATGTTTAAGTGCTGAATGCTGCACCTTCATTCTGGCCCCTATATAGAGAAAACAGGCCTACAAGGTGAGTACAAAATAACACAGACCCCCTAGTGGCAATAAAATATTCTGGTAAACAATTCTTGATTGAGGGGTAGTATAAGTGCAACACGTACTATTGTGTCTTTATGCCAAATTATCTTGTTTCCTAGTACACATTGGAAAAGCTACTGGCCCATTCATGAGATGCCTTCAGAAGCATAGAAGTCATACGTCTGTGATCTTAAAGGGATGATCATTGATCATGTGAAACTGCCACTCAGAGGGGATGATTGTGATGTAATTACAGAGAGAAAGTTATTGGATTTACATCCTTTAAATTTGGGACTAACCTGCTTACTGGTGATTCTAACTTTCTAGTTTCCTTATTGTTACATTGTTTATAATTACTTTGTTACTTACTGGTTATTTATATGTAATCTATTTTATTGTCACTAGAGGGTGGGGAGTTATTTTTTACTCACATTTTAGGCCTGGTTTCTCTTGTTTTTTTATTGTATAGGGGCACCAAAACGTCATGTTTGTATGAGTTAAAGGGCATGTCCACCCTTAAAACAAAAAACTGGTTTGTCAGTTACCTGCCCCAACCCCAACTTATAGTTTGCACTTTATTACCTGTATTACTAACCAGGTACTTAAGTATAATTATTGTCCCCGTTCTGGCAGAGTAAGCTGGCTCCTCCCTCCATGCAGTCAATCAAGGCTATAGCTGCTGACATTACAACCAATGATGGACTGCTTTTTAACCTACTGCCTCCTCTGCACATGCTCAAGCTTATAATAAACTTAGCATTAAATGTCCGGTTACAATGCATGGAATAATCTGGTAAATTGTAGTTGGGGTTGTGGGCAGATAAATGACAAGTCACCAGTGTTTGTTTTAAAGGACATGTCCCCCCTTTCAATAACTTGCCACATAATAGTTCTCCTTCCCCCAGCCCCAACCGCTATAAAAGATTTGTTAGAAAGTCCCCCAATAAATACTTACCTTACCTCTCTCCTCCACTGCACAGTCCTGGACCTCTGCTTGCATGGAACTGCAAGCAGGGGGCGGGACCGGCAACCACGTCTGTGATTGGCTGAGAGGTAGCCAATCACGGACGCTGCTGCCGGCTGCACAGAATGCCGGGCTGGAGAGGGAAGGTGAGTAACTATCGGGGGACTTTCTAACAAATCTTTTATAGTGGTTCGCGCTGGGGGAAGGAGAGCTATTATGTAGCAAAGGGGTTTGTAGCTAGGGGAGGGATCGCAAAACGGGAGGGAGAGGGAGGGGGGAAGAGGGGGAGGAGGGCTGTAGTACGCATGGCAAAATTCTGCCGGAGGAGAGACAGGAGGCAGAGTCCTATATGGACTGTGCTATCCTCCTGGTGGGCAGTTTTTTTGACTTGGGGGGGGGGGGGAATACTGGAGAACCATTTGGAGCAGGGATATAAGGTAAGGATTTTTATTCACTACAGAGTGGGACCAGTAATGGGGGGAATTATAGGTTAACCCACTACTGGCCCCATTGTGTTTTGTATAAAAATCCTTACCTTACATCCCTGCTCCGAATGGTTCTCCTGTAATGTCTCCCCACAGTCCCAAAAACTGACCATATAGGACTCTGCCTCCTGTCTCTTGCCATGTGCACTGCCTCTCAGCCAATCCCGGATGTGGCTGCCGGTCCGGCCCCCTGCTTGCAGTTTTATGCAAGCAGAGGGCTGGGATTGAACATTGGAGGAGAGAAGTAATGCAAGTATAGATTGGGGGAGTTTTTGCAAAAATTACTATTGCGTTTGGGGCTGGGGGAGGGAGCCCTACACTTCAGATTTTTTTTTTAAAAGGGGTGGACATGCCCTTTAAATTATTAATGTTTAGTGAGTGCTCCTTATTGCCCCCACCCAACTCCCTTACTCACTACCTTCATTTAGTGTCTGCGACACTTTTAAGTTCTGCACAGCTCTGATTACACATCTCCCCCTCCCTCCCTCTTTCCTTTCTCTACTGAATCTCTTAAATGTTGCAGAAAGTGTGCTTTCAGGAAGACAAAGATCCTAGTATAATTTCTGCTTCTGGAGTGACAGGTCTTTCCCTGTAAATCCTGTGATTTCCAATAATGATCTTATATACTAATCAGCAGGTGTCGACATGCATGGTTCATGGACGCATTAGCTCAAGTGCGGCATCATCAATTCTCCTCCCACTACGTCATTCAACCGCGCGAGACCTCAATGCCGTTTCCATAGGAGGGGGGCAGAGAGAGGAAGAGGGGGAAGAGAGGAGGAGGACAGAGTGAAAGGAGGGAGAGCAAAAAGAGAGGGGAGAGAAGGGAAAGAGAGGGAGGGGAGAGAGAGAGAAGGGAAAGAGAGAGAAAAGGGGGGGAGAGAGAGAAGGGAGAGAGAGAGAAGGGAAAGAGAGAGAAAAGGGGGAGAGAGAGAGAAGGGAAAGAGAGAGAAAAGGGGGAGAGGTCTTGATGTGCAGGGTTGAATGGGATTTGCAATTCTTTAAAGAATCGGGGGTTTGCTAGTTTCTCTATAGAATCTACATTTCAGATTCTAAAATCTGAAAAACATTTTGGAGCAGTGGGATCTTGCTTTATCTAAATGTACAATTTTTGAAAATTCAAATTTTTTGAGTAAAGATACCCTTTGAGAAAACTTTATAAAATCAGATTAAATTAGTTTTTGATTAAATAAAAATATCTGTAATAAAATAATAATTATTATTAATACGTTTTCCAGTTTTTGTACACAAAGTGGGCATCATTGGAGATATCATCCCAAAGTGTCATAATAACGCCATGGCCATCCATAAGCTGGATACTCTATCTGCACATGCTCCAGCACATAGAGAGCTCGCACTGCTAGGCAGCAACATTATAATGCACACATGTCAAACTCAAGGCCCGCGGGCTGAATCCTGACTGTTGTTTGTGGCCCCCAGTGAATGTACAGTATCCAAGATCTATCACGCTGCTATCCATTTGTGCAGTCCCAAGTAGTGGCATAAATATAGATTTGCTTGCTAGATAGTGAAATCAGCTCTTTTTAAACTGCTGAACGGGCTCACCTTTACTTAAGGTGGCCATACACGATCTTAAACCAACGATACTTTGATAGACAGATGTACAATGTTAATTGTACTAAGATGTACCATCTATATTGTTCGACATTCAATTTGTTTTGTGATTAAAGGGTATGTCCACCCTTAAAAAAAAATTTTCACCAAAGATTCCCCCTGTCCCCCCAGCCCAAACCACTATTTTAGTATTATTAGAAAATGCCCCAAACTTTACTTACCTTCCCTCTTGCCTCCGCCGCTGTGGCCGGCCCTCTGCTTGCGAGTAAATGCAAGCAGAGGGGCGGGACCGGCAGTCGCGTCTGTGATTGGCTGAGCGGCAGCCAATCACGGACGCGACTGCCTGGGAGTTCAGTGCGGCGGAGGCAAGAGGGAAGGTAAGTAATGTTTCGGGCATTTTCTAATAATACTAAAATAGCGGTTGGGGCTGGGGGACAGGGGGAATCTTTGGTGAAAAGGGTTTTACACTAGGGAGAGGGAATCCTAATCGGGAGGGGGAGAAGGGCTGCAGGGCTGCAGTACGCATGCCAAACTTCACCCGGAGGCCAGGTAGGAGGCAGAGTCCTATATGGACTCTGCTATCCTCCTGGTGGGCAGTTTTTGGGACTTTAGGGGGGGACTACAGGAGAACCATATGGAGCTGGGATGTGAGGTAAGGATTAAACTACACTACATGATGGGGCCAGTAGTGGGGGGATTATAGTTTTGGGGGTGGACATGCCCTTTAATGTCGAATGTCGTCTATTGTGAGGTTACATTACATTAACATTTAATCGGAACTTCAGAAAACACTACAATCATTTTTCCAATCGACTTAAAAAAACAACTTTCCTGATCATAATTACGATCAATATTACAATCTAATGTCGCAAAGTAAAATGGGGAAAATGTACAATTTTTCAGCCAATCAATGGAAATGTCGGATTGTACATAAAATCGGCCTAATGTATGGTCACCTTTAGATAGGTGCAATCAGCTGTTTAAAAACAGCTGATCACGATATCTAGCAGGCAGATCTATAGCTATGATACTGCTTGTGACTGCACAAATGGATAGCAGGGTAGTAAGGCTTGGATGCAGTCACCTCTGTAACAACTGATCACTTATCTAGTCTGGCCCTGGGGAGTGGAGGGAGGTGTGACAAAGAGCCTTACATTGGAGTTGGCCATTCCATTACCGTGCCAGAAGAGTAAGGTGGGTGTTCCACGTTAGCACATGATCATGCCATAGGCAGTGGTCCCAGTCCAAAACAGTGTGCTCCACACCCATTCCCTGCCAAGAACCAGCACTAGGCACAAGCATGACAGAGTCCCAATCCTGCACCCGCTAAGTATCTTTTAAAAAAAAAAAATTTGGCCCACCACTTTGTGTTTTTGATTTTGGCCCCTTATGTGATTGAGTTTGACACCCGTATTATGATCGACCAGTCTTATAGTTCACTTGGAGTGTTGCTGGAGTAGATTGGGTCGATTTGGCTAAATGTAAATAGTGTAACAGGTGGCCTGTTTTGTTTTTTACCTTTTAATTTTTATTTTTTAGTTTGATTTTTTTTTTGCGTTTAGATTTTAACCCTTTGTCATATAAGTCTGGGTGTCTGGCATCCATTCAACTATTAAGTCTTACATTTTCCCACGGAACACGCTTGAGTTCAGTGAACAGACAATGGGCATTTCTAAGAAGGCACAGGCCTCCTGAGTGGGTGCGGGTCACGGTGACAAATGAATGGTTCCTTCTTGCCTGTTTTATTCTTTCTTTTGTTTTTCTTCCATGCAGTTGGTTTTTAATCTGTTCTAGCCATCAGCCTTCCTAATAAATTTTGGTTTGTTCTTACGGCCAACGATTGTATCAATGGGCACAGTGTGATCTTGTGGACATCAGGCAAAACAATTTTGCCCATCAATATCTTTGTTCCCCTTTCCTAATCGTATCGACTTGACGATGGACCGTTTTGAACTTGGGCGGCGAATTGTTCCACAGCTGCCATCAGTCTTAACATTTCACTAATTAGAAATTGCAAATTGTATTTGATCCTCTAGATTTCACGTTTCTCGTTCTGTTGTAAAGGGCAGGTCATCTCCCATTCATTTCGACTTAAGGGAACATGTCGTCCTGCGTTTTTCACACCATAGTAAATCTAAGCAGAATTTCACCCCATGCAATCAGTCATTTAAAGTTTTGCGGAAATATCAGGTTTGTGATAACAAACTCATTGACTGGCTAATGACCATCCTTGAGGCAACTGTTTCACCGACACACTTGTAACCTCTTTCTTTGAACACACAGATTGACAGAGACATTGCTTGGCTTTAGCACCCCATACACGGGATCAACATTTTGAGTGGTCCAATAAATTCAAACGGATCGCTCAGAACTGTTTTTCCTATTCCGACATTGTCGAGCGGTCTGTTGGAAAAGGAAGGGCCTGGTGAAAAATTGTTGGTGACCCCATCTTCAGTCCCCAGCTCAGAGGCTCAGGGTGGGGAAATTCAAATGGCTCTTCAGATTGGATTTCCGATTGTTGCACTCGATCAGAAGTCCGATTTGAAGAACATTTGCCCGTGTATGGCTAGCTTTAGTAGTGTCTAATCACACAATGTTGTGGACCTGTACAATCGCATTCCTTCACATACATTTACTGGCCCAGTGTACACATTCGCAAACACACAAATTGTTAAAGTTTTTTTTGCATCTTTTGTCATACTGATTATCAGACAGTCTTTAGCGTTATGTTCTAGAGGAAGTTTGTTATAGTGCAGTTTACACACAGAGAAACCAATGGAATTTTTTGTAAAGCGCTAATTGGATTACTTAAGGAGCATGAGTAATTTGTAGTATACTGACCACTATGTCCTTTAACCCGAGACACTGCTTCTTGTATAAATCCTGAATGTATCTTTTTATATATCCCCCAGGAGAAGTATATTCTAAAACACATTTTGCCGACCAGCAGAAATTGCTAGTGACTGTAAGCACAGAGGGCAGATATCGAGGATAAACGCTCTTTAGATTGCATGTTTCAGTGCCCCTTGCAGAAAGGTTTAGAATGTGCATGTTACATACAGGAAACGTGATGACCCTGCTTGGATTCCCCACACTGTCTCTCTGTTTCAAGTAGACAAATCATTCTCATATGTTGAAGAATGTTGTGACATTACAGATAGATTTGTGAATGTTTCCAGTCTAAGATATATGATATTGTGTGTGCAGGTTTTTTTTTCTTTGCTGGGGGAAATCATTTTGTTTTGCATTTTTCTTATTATAGTTTAGTTCTGCTGTGCCAAGAATCATCAGGAAGGGGTAGTGCAAGGTTAAATGATTTCCCCTGGATCCTTTAATAGAAAGGGTTCATGCAATATCAGACCTATAACAAGTTATGGAAACCATTAGATATATCTGTAGCGTCTCTGGATTTTTTTGCTCTGAAGAACACTTATTTTTAAAGCAGCGATTCTTTAATACCCCTGCGTCCTCTCCAGACTGTGTTTGTCAGACCGGCTAATCAGATACACATTTATGATAATTAACTTTTGAATGACCCATACACACTGACCTTAATTTTTGGTCTTACGCAAAAAGTTGGGCCAACAGTCACATTACCTAAACTACAGGTTCAGATGAAAGTTACATGTGCATCTGTTTTTGTTGACATTCATTTTACACGTTTTCTTACTGACCCAAATCAGAATAATCAGAAATACACCCATAAAGTGTCCAACATTTGCTCTCAATAGAAATGATTGTTTCAAATGGGAAGAACACTTTGCATACGCCAATGCATTAAAGGAATAGTTCACTCAGAAAGTGAACCGATGCTTTTTTGCATAATTGCATTCAATTACAGTTTTATATGAAGACCTGAGTGTACACTCATTGTAAAGATTTATATGAAATATGATTTGAAGATTGCACCCGGGCGATATATATATATATATATATATATATATATATATATTCTAATTTTTTTAGGGTCTCATTTTAAAGCATACCTAGAACATTTTGTTCGGGATGAGATTGCCTTTTCAAAGATGGCTGCGGCAGGAAGGCTGACGGCTCTCTGCTCCTTTTATATTCATGACTTAGTTCCCCTTTAATCCATGGAAAGCATATAATAAATTGTGAGGGGACACTTCTATGATTTGTTATAATCTGGTAGCTCTCAAATAAGAAATAACGTAACAAATAATAAAGCAACTGTTTTCATATTTTTAAAAACATGCTATTGAGTCTCTGTATCTAGAAATATAGTATAAAAATATCCGCATGCTGCAAAGCTTTGTAGAATTTAATAGACACATGTTTAATAGACACACAGCAGTCTGAAGAGTACCTCCTTTTACCTCCAAATGAAATGCCAGTTACCTTGTCACCTGCTGATTTTATATGTTTGTTTTTAAAGAGATGTGGGGACAGACCTTATTATTGACCATTTCTGATTGGTTTAGGCTGACAATCTATTGTGTACAGGCTCTATTGTTAAGCAATGTTCCATTGGGCAGTTTTTCCAATTTCCAGTTCTCTAGGATGCAAATGAGCCTTAATTTAGATTACCAGTCATTTAGGTTGAAAAATAACAAATTATAGTAACGTAGTATGGGTGGTTGAATTAAAAACCTACGTCCGGCTAGCCCAACCTTACTTGATTTAATTATCAGTTTCTGGGCCATTAGGGACAATCTAGTTTAGAATGAAGTTCCCCTTAAATTATTTTATTTAGAGATGTACATCTTTCGTGGCTGAAATCAATAATCTATCTGCATATTAATGAAGGTGAGGAGATTGTCAGTGCAGGTTGTCCAAGAAAAACCTTAACATTTTCCCAAATGACCTAATGATCGATACCCAGAGGACAATCATTTAGTCGTCATAGACATACCGACAGTTGCCCAAAATACTGCTCTGTGCGACTATATCTTTGTATCTACCTCCAGCTTTGCTGTGTAACCAGATCCATTTAGTATTTTTTTAATGTGAAACAGTGACCAAACACAGTTGTTCTCCCAGAATCAGAATTAGGTGATAATTTTATCATGACCAATCATTTCGCACATATAAATAGACCCATTCATTCGTAATTTATCAGCTTGTCCATAGACGCCTTTAACAACATATTTCAGGACCAATCAAATTAGCCTTTTTGGAGGTCAACCGGGCACAGAAAAAAATCCTACAACTAGGGGGTTGATAGATGAAATTTTTTTTATAATGGCCACATTTAAATATAAAATGTTCTAAATGAATTTCAGGCCGGTTTCTATCCCTTAAGGTTTCTACCCTGAGTGTTTTCCTGCTAATATCTGTTTCCACTTTCCTGCTAAAATCCCTTAAAGCCGCATGTCCTTTAATGCCTGATAGAGTCAGTGTGGGTGACCTAGTGTGAGTGCCCTCGGGAGACAAGATTAGGGGAAACAAGAGCAGTCAAAGCATCTGCGGGTAGGTATTTTTCTCTGTGATGCAATGAAGAAGTAAAATACGCCGCATTCCAAGATCAAGGGATGTATAGCCTCATTAGTAAAGTTCAGGGCCAGGCCAGTTTAAGAAGGAGGATTTGCGGTGAAGTTGTAGTTATTTTAAATAGCAATGTTTTGGGGTCAGGTAGAAGACAAGTTTGTATAGTTATTTACTGTAGTAAAAACACAAGTTGGGTCATGTAGAGGTGCGATTTGATTGAGCAGTAAAGCCATAAAATCTGCTTAGCTGTTTTAAGAAACTCTTAACATGTGTATTAACCCTTTCCCTGCCACGGCGGTGCCTGTTCTATAGGCCTTAAGCTAAGTTGAAAACAAGCCTGTCATCGTGTGTATACACAAGCTGATATTTATTAGAATAAATGGTTTGAAAGATATTTTGTTCAGTGCTATAAAATAGGCCACACAGATTGATAACACCGACTGGGTAATAGGTTAATTCAGACCTTAAATTACATTTCACAGTCTAAAATCTGTGGCTGTTGGTAAAATTACAGTGTGAAATTCACCCCAACATCCCCGCTACCCCTTTGGCCTAATCCCCTTCTTTCCAATGGAGTTTCTTTAAATTTTATAGGCTACAATAGACAAGTTCTGTTAAAACTCATTGGAGGATAACTTGCACCTCCGCTTTATAGAGGTTAACAATTTTAAAGGGCATGTCTACTTCCCAACTGCTATTTTTACCATATGGATTTATAACCAGATATTCTGTTTTGGCTCATTGAGATTTTTATTTGCTTGAGCATGTGTAGTGAAGGCAGCAGGGGAAACAGCAGTAAATTGTTTGTTGTGATGTCTCCAGCCACAGCCTTGATTGACTGCATGGAGGGAGGAGCCAGCTTTCTCTGCTGAATAGAGCCAATAATTATTCTTAAAGGGTATGTCCACCCCTAATTCTATTTTTTAATATAGCCTTCCCCCTGGTCCCCCAGCCCCAACCGCATGATTTTTATTTTTAGAAAGTGCCCCAAACTTTTACTTACCTCCCCTCTTTCCTTCGCCGCGCTGCCGGCCCTCTGCTTGCGAGAATGCAAGCAGAGGGGTGGGACCGGCAGTCGCGTCTGTGATTGGCTGAGCGGCAGCCAATCACAGACGCGGCTGCCGGTCATTCAGTGCAGCGGAGGAAAGAGGGGAGGTAAGTAAAAGTTTGGGGCACTTTCTAAAAATAAAAATCATGCGGTTGGGGCTGGGAGACCAGGGGGATTATTATATTAAAGGGGATTAATGCTAGGGGGAGGGAATCCGGAGAGGGGGGAGAAGGGCTGCAGTACGCATGCCAAACTTCTCCCGGAGGCCAGGTAGGAGGCAGAGTCCTATATGGACTCTGCTATCCACCTGGTGGGCATTTTTTGGGACTTTGGGGGGGGGGACTACAGGAGAACCATATGGAACTGGGATGTGAGGTAAGGATTAAACTACACTACATGGTGGGGCCAGTAGTTGGGGGGATTATAGTTTTGGGGGTGGACATGCCCTTTAAATATCTGGTTAGTAATACATCTAATAATGTGCTGAATATATCAGTTGGGGGCAGCTAACCGACATGTAACCATTTTATTGGTTTTAATGGTTGACGTGTCCTTTACGGTGCTGTGGAATTAAAGGGCATGTCCACCCCACATACTAAGATATAACCCACTACTCTCCCCACTGTGTAGTTTACAATAATCCTTACCTTACATCTCTGCTCCTTTTTTTGTCCCAGATAGTTAAGAGTAGTAGCTGTCTTCCTGCAAAAAGATCTCTGCTTCCTGTGTTGCCTCCTGGAGGTATTCTAGCATGCGCAGGGCAGCCCTTTCCCCCCCTCCCTCCACCATCTGGATCCATCCATATCCATCTATCCACCAATCATTAATTCCATTTTCTGTAGTGTAGGTCATCCCTGCCTGCGCCCAACTGCTGTGTCAATTTGTTAAAAAAAGATTAAGAATGCTACTTACAGCCATTTGTTCTCGTGTCGCTCTCCACCGATGGCAGCTTTGTCTGTGATTCGCTTCCTCTCAGCCAATCACAGACACGCCTGCCGGTCCGGCCCTTGCTTGCAAGTTCCGGCAATCAGGGAGCCAGATCAGTGTTCCGGAGGATTGAGGGGCTTTAAGTAACGTTCTAAAATTTATTTTTTTTACCATTCTGATACAGCGGTTGTGGGTGGGCATGGGTGCCCTACATTATATAAAAAAATGTATTAGGGTAGACATGCCCTTTAAGGTGCATTTTTTGCATGTATTCTAATACCTTAAAAAAGAGAGTTAGAATTTAAATTCTGGCACAGCAGTGGATGTGGTATACTTGATTTTGCTAAAGCTTTTGATACTGTGCCTTATAGGCGACTAATGTATAAACTGAGGACTGTTGGCCTAGAAAAACACATTTGTACAGATAGATAGAGAATTAGTTATTGGATCGCAAACAGAGAGTGGTGGTTAATAGAGTTATATCAATGTGGGCTAACGTTCTAAGTGGAGTGCCTCAGGGTTCTGTACTGGGGACCACTTCTGTTTAATCTGTTTATAAATGACTTAGAAGGGGCATTGAGAGCAATGTCTCAGTGATTGCTGATGACACTAAACTATGCAGAGCTTTGGAAACTTCCAATGATGTGTAAGTGCTGCAAGCAGACCTAGATAGATTGTCAAAATGGGCAGCAGAATGGCAGATGAGATTCAATGTGAGATAAAAGGTGCATTTGGGCTTTAACAATCCTGGTGCAACCTACACCATAAATAACTCTGTGTTAAGTGAATCTGTAATGGAAAAATATTTGGGGGTTCTGGATAACAGACTTGGCTGTAGCAAACAATGCCAGGTAGCAACGGCTAGAGCTAGCAAGATATTGTCTTGTATATAGAGGGGAATAGATTCAAGAGAGAAAAATGTTCTCCCTCTTTACAAGGCACTGGCAAGGCCTCATTTGGAATATGCAGTGCAGTTTTAGAATTCCATATACAAAAGGAACATCTTGGAAATGGAAGCAGTTCAGAGAAGGGCAACTAAAATAATAAAGGGAATGGAGGGGCTTGACTATGCAGGCAGATTAGACAAGTTAGGGCTGTTTACAGAGAAGCGACATTTGCATGGGAATACGATCAGCTTATACAAATATATTAATGGGCCATACAATAAACTCTCTGGTGCATTGTTCATTAATAATAGGTCATATCAGAGAACTCATGGACATCCTTTAAAATTGGAAGAAAAGAAGTTTCATCTTCAGGTTAGGAAAGGTTTCTTTACAGTGAGAATGGTGAAACTGTCTTCCAGCAGATGTGGTTCATTGAATAGCTCATTGCAGGTTCATTGAATAGTTCATTGCAGGTTCATTGAATAGCTTTTAAAGAGGGCTAGATAAGTTTCGTAAACTAAAAAATATTGAGAATTACTGGTATTAATACATATACTGTAGATCTGGTTGGTACAGGGATACTATATAATATTGAGAATTACTGTATTATCCATATCCTGTACTCTGGTTGGTACAGGGATACTACCGATATACTAGAGTATAACCGACCCGAGTATAAACCGAGGTACCCAATAAGTTATTGACCCGAGTATAAACCAGGGTGAAACTTGGCATTCAAGATGTTTGGAAACTACAACTCCCAGCTAAAAAGCATGCTGGGAGTTGTAGTTTCCAAACATCTGAATGCTAATGTGAGGGTGGCATCAAGATGTTTGGAAACTACAACTCCCAGCTAATAAAGCATGCTGGGAGTTGTAGTTCCCAAACATCTTGAATGCCCCCCTCCCCCTCAGTTCAGTTTGTACCTGTGGGCTCTTCTCCCTGTGGACTCTTCTCCCTGTGGACTCTTCTCTTCTCCCTGTGGACTCTTCTCCTGGACTCTTCTCCCTGTGGACTCTTCTCCTCTGGACTCTTCTCCCTGTGGACTCTTCTCCTGGACTATTCTCCCTGTGGACTCTTCTCCTGTGGCGACCTTCTTCTTCTATCTTCCTCCATCCATCCTGGCAGGTACGGTATCAGCATTATTTTTTGCGCCGCGGCCCTTCCTTTTACCGCGCGCCGTTGACTATTTGCCCGCCATGTGCTTGTCGGTTCATTATTCGTCATGCCGATTTGTCAGCGATTCTTTTTTGCTGTTCGCTGGGATTTTTATCAGTGTTTTTAGTTTGTTGCTCGGTATCATTTTTTCTTTGGTGTTTTTATTTTTTTTTTTTTTTTTCTTGTTTTCTTTTTTGTTCAGCATTTTTTTTTTTTTTTTCATTTTTTTTTTTTTTCAGCATTTCAGCATTGTTTTTTCTTTTTTTTTTTTTTTTTTGTTTGTTTTTTTTTTATTTTTTTTTTTTTTTTGTTTTTTTTATTTTTTTTTTTTTTTTTTGGTTTTTTTTTTTTTTCATTTTTTTTATTTCTCTGTTTTTTTTTTCTTTTTTTCCTTTTTTTTTTTATATTTTTTTTTTTTTTTTTTTTTTTTTTTTTTTTTTCTTTTTTTTTTTTTCAGCATTCTTTTTTTTTGATTTATTTATTTTTTTTTTTTTTGTTTTTTTTTTTTTTTTTTGTCCGCCCCCAACGGCAAAAACAAAAAAAAAGAAGCCTCGCGCCCATTCCTGTACCGGCGCGACCGCTGACGTCACTAGCCCGGCGCCAGGCTGGCGCGTGGCATTGACGTCAATGCCCTCGCGCCAGTGCAGAAAGGATCGCGCGGCTGCCGGAATGCCCAGGTAAGTGGTTGAACTCGAGGTATAAACACGCTTGATATTTTCAGTCCTGAAAAACTCGGTTATACTCGAGTATATAGGTATATAATATTGAGAATTACTGGTATTAATACATATACTGTAGTTCTGGTTGGTACAGGGATACTATATAATATTGAGAATTACTGTTATTAATACATATACTGTAGCTCTGGTTGGTACAGGGATACTATATAATGAGAATTACAGGTATTAATATATTTTCTGTAGTTCTGGTTGATTTAGGGATATTTTTATTTATTTTTTTTGCCTTCCTCTGGATCAACTCTTAGGTAGGGTTAAAAAGGAGGGTGAAAAAATTACTATGGTACTAGGTTATTTTATATGCCGTATGCTCACCCAGAATTACCCCAGGTTTTAGTAAAAGAAAGTTGTTTTTTTTTTTATGTAAACAAATCAAAACTACTAAGGGAAAGTTAAAAGGAGAATTATACTCATGCAATAACTGACTTTTTTTTCCTGACCCCTCCCACAGTTATTGTCACTGACAAGTCTCCTAACTCTCAGCAGTCAGTGGCGGCATGAGTATAATTCTCCATAATAATCAATGTGCATTTAATTGAGAAAGAGGCAGTTGGGCTTTTATGTCATGTCTATTCAAAGTGAACGGGCAGAAAATGTAAAAAAATTAGCTAATAATTTTATTCTTTAGCTAGAAGACGACACACTTCTCTGATATGTCCTGCATAAAAACTGTGGGTGGAAATACAGTTCAAACATGAGAAAAAGAAAAAGGATAAAATCGAAAGAACAGTAATTTGTTTTTTTAACCAAATTAATTAGCATAATTCTGTTAGAAATAATTACTGTGCACATATGACGGTAAATAGGATTTTATTATGTAGTTTGCATTGTATTTTGGTTCTTTATGCAAACATAATTTAGTAATCTGTAACGTGTATATCCAATAAATAGCAATCAGGGTAAACATTGTAAGGCTGCGGTGTGGCTTTATTTTAATTAACAAATGTATTACTTTGCACTTCTTGTTGTCCTGTTTTGCTACTATGGATACTAATGGATTTCAAGAGTTTTTGTAGTCTGTATTCTTAAAGGACAACTAAAGCTACAGATCAAAAATGAATCAGAAGGCAGACCACCTTGATACAAAAGTAGTAATCTGTGTCTTACCTCTCGTTTTTATATGGGTGCTTGGAAATTTACCTTACTAACATGGGGTTTGTGCTTTATTTCCCAGCATTCCTGTATCATAGTTTGGTCAATTATGTTATTTACACATGCTCAGTCCTATGCTACTGCAGAAACTTAAGGAGGCCATACATCTATGAGCGCTTGGTCGGGTAAGCAATATCTCATAGATGTATGGCCACCTTCAGATATCACACCCACTAGTTGCTACTAGCCAGTCTTTTTATAGGACAGATTTGTCCTGCAAACAGTAAGTCAGTATTTTGGTTGCATTTATTTATACACAGACACAATGCTGAATGGGCATATTAAGGTCATTGGGATGGAAAAATACTGCTCTTTTTCTGAAAAGCATATGTATTTGCACTGAACTTCCCCTTTAATCCCACCTCCCTGTGAATAATAGAAGTCATGGTTCTGCAGTTAAACTTACCTCCTGCACTTCAGTTGGCAGATGCTGCACTGTTCCCGACCAGCTCTTATCTTTTGTGCATGCCCACCTATAATAATGTTCACCGTCAGCCTCGGTTTTTTCACTGATTCTAAAAATTCAGCATCATAGACGTTTGTGCTGAAAATCTCTTTTTTTAAAGGATTTTCTATTTTGGCTTTGGTAGGTTCACCCCTCAAATGAAAAATGAGTATAATTACCATAAATCCCCCCCAAACTGCTATACCACATTAGTGAGAAAGCTGACAGATGGGGGACTGTTATGCTGAGAATCCAGAGACTGTTATGGGGGACTGCCTTTCCTAGGTTTTTTGACACCTGAAACAACTTTTAAATGCCGCCTATCGACATACTGGGGGTAGCACGTGAACCGGGTGTGGCATCATCAGGGACAATAGGCATGGCTTGTGGAGGTGGGAATGGTGGGCAGACTTTACACTGACTAGAGGGCTGACTTAACACTGATTGGTGGACTGGTGCTGAAATGCGGTATTGCAGGGAGGATGATTTTTTTAAATTGCTGCCTTTAAAGGTGGCCATACATATATCCGATATAACTTACCCTAAGCCCCTCCAGAGCCTACCTTTGTAGATGTAAATTTATTTGTCTTTAGGGGAATAGTTAGCTCAGCTACCTCCTGATTTGTTAGCTTCAGTTGTTAATGCCGGTTGCTCTGTGCACACGCGAGTGACATCAGGATGCACGTGATGTCCGTGCGTGCACGTTACTTCATTTCGCCATGCCAAGGTTATTCTCTGGTGGGGCTTAGGGAAAAAATAATATGGCAAATGTATTTTTAAAGGGCATGTCCACCCCTTTTTCAATTTTTTAATATATAGTAGTGCTAGTTCCCCCAGCCCCAACCGCTATATTATCTTTTCCAGAGACTCCCCCGATCATTACGCTACTTACCTTCCCTCTATCCGCCGCAACTACCTGGCCTTCTGCTTGCGTAGAACTGCAAGCAGGGAACCCGACCGTCAGCCACGTCTGTGATTGGCTAAGAGGCAGCCAATCACGGACGCGGCTGCCGGCAGTTCAGAACGCCGGAGGAGAGAGGCAAGGTAAGTAGAGTTTGGGGGACTCACAGGAAAAGATAATATTGCGGTTGGGGCTGGGGGAACTAGCCCTACTATATCTACAAGGGGATTTACACTGGGGGGAGGGAGAACAAAACGGGTGAGGGAGGGAGGGGGGGGGAGGGAGTGAAGGGCTGCTCTGATAAAGCCAAAAACCTCTGAGAGGACATCTCAGAGGCGGAAACAATTTTCCGGGTGGTCAGGCTCCTGGTGGACAGTTTTCTGGACTTTGGGGGAACTTTACAGGAGAACCATTTGGAGCTGGGATGTAAGGTAAGGATTTTATGCACTACAGAGTGGGGCCAGTAGAAGGGGAAATTATAGTTTTGGGGGTGGACATGCCCTTTAAGCAGTTTCCGGTGGAGCATATCTTCATTTTACAGTATACTTGTCCTTTAAATTAATTTAGATTGTTATCTGTGCAGTTTTGCCTGGGTGACCTTCCCATGTGCACTTAAAATAAATACAACCAATAAACAAAGTCTTGTTATCATTCACAATTCTGTGAAGACTTTGGTCCACAATGCAGTTCAATTCACATAAAATCTATATACCCCAGTATCTTTTTTTATTGAAGTTTTCAGTTTTCTTCTAAACTATTGTGGAGTAGTTAGTCCAGTAGGGGGCAGTGTGCTATCACTTTACAACACGTGCTTGGAATGTGCATGGCTGCAGGTCAGAAGTGGTGACATGACCTTTTGCTGTGTGTAACCAAACCTATTGTAGAGTGTACACAAACATCGCTCCCTTCTGACACTGCGAACCTGCCACCAGTGTGCTCCCAAATCAGTAAAATGTGCCACTTTGACAGGTAGCTCCCCTTTCAAAATCCACGCAGCTGCCTAGTGATGACAGAAGTTACAAACAAACCCTGGTCTTGACCTGGTCACTTCTCTGAAGTCGTGTTTGTGAAATGGAAAGGGGATTTGCAACCGAGAACATTGAATGATTATTGTTTTTTACTGCACAGATACATGCGATATTATACCTCAACAGATCATAACAGCTGGCATTCAAACGGTTAATGAATCTGGCATATGTGAATGAATGTGTGTGTTTACATGCTCAATCAGGTAGAGCTTTACCATAACAATTGTACTCTGATGTCTAATTTACCATGGGGATTATGTAGTAAAAGGAGAAATCTATGGCCCCAGTTCGGTAACCAATAGCAGACAGATGTTTGGATTCCGTATTGTTGTGTGTTGCTGGACCAGAAAAGGAATTGTGGCTGTCCGTGTGTACATAGTGAGCGATTTTGAAAGCTTCACACACATGTAAGATTTTACCGCTGACTCACGACCCAAGTACGTGCATACGCGCGACATACGGCCGATTCGGACGATAATTGCACGTGTGTATGCGTTCGTCCGGGCATTGTTCAAATGACGCATGGTCGAATGCATACACACATGCGATTATCGTCCGAAACGGGCGTTCATTGTCCATATGCCTTGCACTTGGGGGTTGTTCATTGACGGTAAAACCGTACTTGTGTACGAGGCTTTAAAGGGACTTATGCAGTAATTGATAGATTTCTGACCAGAATTCCCTCCTCTTCAATAACATAAGCTCATTAGGAGGAGTTCCAGGACAATGACTGTGGGAGGAGCCAGATAGAAGTCCGTTAAAGGGTATCTCCACTCGTATTTTTAACATTTTGGAATCCAGTTCTATTGAAGAACGGAAGGTAAGACACAGCTCCTTTACCTCCCGTTCTTCAATAGAACAAACAAACAGGACCAGGAGAAGGTAAGAAACTTACCCGCTCGCTCCTCCCCCCGGTGTGTAGTCTGACAGGTCCCGACGGACCTTGTCTTCTATGCGCATAGAAGACAAGGTCCGTCGGGACCTGTCAGACAAGCGCCGATGACATAGCAAATACATCGCAAAATACTGATTGTAAATGATGACATAGCTAAACACTGATTATAACTGATGACATAGCTAAACACTGATTATAACTGATGACATAGCTTTACACTAATTATAACTGATGACATAGCTAAACACTGATTATAACTGATGACATAGCTAAACACTGATTATAACTGATGACATAGCTTTACACTAATTATAACAGACTAGACAGTTAAGCCCGTTATATAAACGGGCGCTAGACAGAGAGTCTCTCTCTCTCTGCAGTTTGAAGTGGAGAGGATGTACTCGTTCGGGTCAGAGAGCTGGGTTTATCTCTACTCTCAGTAGAGTATCTCTACTCTCCCCCTTAGTGTCCCAAGGCCATAGCCCCCCATCTCCATGTCCCAAGGCCAGAATTCCCTGTTAGTGTCCAAAGGTCAGAGTCCCCCTTCACCTCCATGTTCCAAGGCCAAAGGTTTCCTCTTAGTGTCCCGAAGCCAGAATCCCCCCTCAGTGTCCCAAAGCCAGAGTTCCCTCCAATTCCCCCTCCGAGTCCCCCTCTTTCCCAAGCAACCTGTGTAATCTGTTACTGCTGTGTTCTGCCTTGCTTGTTTCCTGTGTTTTTCCCTCTAGTGGCGAGTCAATAGGAACTGCAGAGACAATCTTACCATCTCCCTCTAGTGGTGATTCCTTAGAAACTGCAGTGACACACACGGATTCACGAACACAGCTTTAGGGTTTTATTATAATAGAGGACATAGCTAAACACTGATTATAACTGATGACATAGCTAAACACTGATTATAACTGATAACATAGCTAAATACTGATTGCAACGGTCATTGTGATTAGTCAAAGGGTTCATACACACGCACAATGTGCGTCCTGACCTGCGACTCCCGACGGCCAGACATGACAAACGTCCATTTTGGCAGAGAATCATTCGTGTGTATGCGTTTGGCTGTTAGTCGTGTGTGGCCGACAGACATTATGGGTAGGGTATAAAGGTTGGAGTAGATAGATGTATGTCTTTATACAACCTCCAATACTATGTTACTATGTAACTGTTATGCAGACATTATGGATAGGGTATAAAGGTTGGACTAGATGGATGTATGTCTTTATAAACCCTCCAATATTATGTACTATGTAAACTTTGTTATACAGACATTATGGGTAGGGTATAAAGGTGGACTAGATGGAGTATGTCTTTATCAACTTAATACTATGTTACATGTAACTGTTATACAGACATTATGGGTAAGGTTATAAAGGTTGACTAGATGGATGTATGTCTTTATAACAACCTCCCAATACATGTTATATGTAACTGTTAGACAGACATTATGGGTAGGGTTTAAAGGTTGGACTAGATGGATGGATGTCTTTATACAACCTCCAATACTATGTTACTATGTAACTGTTAGACAGACATTATGGGTAAGGTATAAAGGTTGGACTAGATGGATGGATGTCTTTATACAACCTCCAACAACATCAATACTATGTTACTATGTAACTGTTAGACAGACATTATGGGTAAGGTATAAAGGTTGGACTAGATGGATGGATGTCTTTATACAACCTCCAATACTATGTTACTATGTAACTGTTAGACAGACATTATGGGTAGGATATAAAGGTTGGACTAATGGACGTATGTCTTTATACAACCTCCAATACTATGTTACTATGTAACTGTTATACAGACATTATGGGTAGGGTATAAAGGTTGGACTAGATGGATGTATGTCTTTATACAACCTCCAATACTATGTTACTATGTAACTGTTAGACAGACATTATGGGTAAGGTATAAAGGTTGGACTAGATGGATGTATGTTTTTATACAACTTCCAATACTATGTTACTATGTAACTGTTAGACAGACATTATGGGTAAGGTATAAAGGTTGGACTAGATGGATGGATGTTTTTATACAACTTCGAATACTATGTTACTATGTAATTGTTAGACATTATGGGTAGGATATAAAGGTTGGACTAGATGGACGTATGTCTTTATACAACCTCCAATACTATGTTACTATGTAACTGTTATACAGACATTATGGGTAGGGTATAAAGGTTGGACTAGATGGATGTATGTCTTTATACAACCTCCAATACTATGTTACTATGTAACTGTTATACAGACATTATGGGTAGGGTATAAAGGTTGGACTAGATGGACGTATGTCTTTATTCAACCTTAATTACTATGTTACTATGTAACTGTTATACAGACATTATGGGTAAGGTATAAAGGTTGGACTAGATGGACGTATGTCTTTATACAACCTCCAATACTATGTTACTATGTAACTGTTATACAGACATTATGGGTAGGGTATAAAGGTTGGACTTGATGGACGTATGTCTTTATTCAACCTTAATTACTATGTTACTATGTCTTTTAGTTGTATGAGCAATCCACAGGATCCGACAGACTCCATGCTTCAACACATATATCAGTACCAAGCCTATGAATGGGAGAAGTTAGGACAAGGTTCGGGTGAGAAGTAGAGGGAAACAAGAAGTTTTACCTGGTGAGAAGTAGAGGGAAACAAGAAGTTTTACCTGGATGTTAGTGTCAGATTGATGTACGCAAGGCGTATGTGTGGTATGAATAAAAGCAGATAAATATACATGACTAAAAGATCGATGAGAGGGAAAACACTTAATTAGGGCCCCTAATAATTAATTTTCATATCCATTGGATCAGAGTATCTCTTGTACCACCCCACAGGTTGGGGTAGGTACAAAGTCAATTGCCATACACTTAAGTGTTGCAGGCCCATGTCCAGCCAAGTGAGAATGTCAAAATTCGAGGAACAAGCCTCACACTTTAGGTGTGTTCAGGTTCCTTAATAACATCCTGTGGTTTGCCATCCTTTACGGATGCTTGTTAATGTTTTGGCAACCTAGAACAATCCAAATGGGCAAATAATAATATAGACAAGAAATTTACTCAGGCAGGACAGTCGATATTTAATAGAGAGTGTCACACCAGAATCGGGGTGCGGAAGGTCATGGAGGTCACAATCCTCCAATTACAAGACATTATAGCATCCATTCCGCTTGGAGCCACATCTTCTCTTTTATATATACATGGTTGGTGGGTCTCTCTGGGGTGGGATTAATGGTTATTTAAAGGGCATCTATAGTGGGAAAATGAACTTTATTTTCTTTCTTTCCATGTGTTCTATAATTCCCCACAACCCCCAGAGTGTCTTCACTAGTAACACAACGGAGGGAGGAGAAGGAGGAGGGGGGAGCATAGAGGATAAGGAGGCATGTACGACCATGTATGGAATCGTACTATGTTACTATGTAACTGTTAGACAGACATTATGGGTAGGGTATAAAGGTTGGACTAGATGGATGTATGTCTTTATACATCCTCCAATACTATGTTACTATGTAACTGTTAGACAGACATTATGGGTAAGATATAAAGGTTGGACTAGATGGATGTATGTCTTTATACATCCTCCAATACTATGTTACTATGTAACTGTTAGAAAGACATTATGGGTAGAGTATAAAGGTTGGACTAGAGGGACGTATGTCTTTATACAACCTCCAATACTATGTTACTATGTAACTGTTAGACAGACATTATGGGTAAGGTATAAAGGTTGGACTAGATGGATGTATGTCTTTATACATCCTCCAATACTATGTTACTATGTAACTGTTAGACAGACATTATGGGTAGAGTATAAAGGTTGGACTACAGGGACGTATGTCTGTATACAACCTCCATTACTATGTCCATAAGATCAGCCTGTATTATTCAGTCTATTATATATTGCCTATTGGATTCTAGGAGTTGTAGTTTGATCACATCATTGTGACATCACAGTCAACATTCTAAGAAAAAGGTGTGTTCTATTCAAGTGGGAAGAGACAAAACTACAACTTA
Source organism: Hymenochirus boettgeri (assembly GCA_019447015.1). NCBI lineage: Eukaryota > Metazoa > Chordata > Amphibia > Anura > Pipidae > Hymenochirus > Hymenochirus boettgeri. The sequence goes on along the minus strand of CM033472.1, from coordinate 256,864,307 downwards.
AACACACACACACTCAATATAAAGGAGGAAACTAATGGTAAGCTGTGTTTTAACCTAGAAATTATTAAACTTGCAAAATTACCTTAGTTTCCATTTAAACTCCCATTTAACACATTAGTAAGGCATTTACATAGGAATTACATTTTTTAAAGTAACTTTTTATATTTTCTCCTTTATTGGTAAAGATAAATATTCCGTAGACTGTACAACTGTACAATCTTTTTGCTGCCTATTGGATTAAGGGGAAGGAATCCCTGTGCAGTATACCTGATGTTCGTCTATAAAGAAATGAAATCCCCAGTGTGGAGCAGATCTTTGTGTTTGAGTGAAAGGCTCCTATGACGCCAGCCTGTCCTGTCTCCCAGCCGAACCCCCATGTACAAAACAATGAGCGCATTCAGGCCTAACTCGTGTTTTCAGTTATTAAGAAAACAGCCGTCTGTCTCTGCTCGTGACTTTAATCTTCAAGAGTCTTTATTTCAGATGTACTAATGCTCCACTCTCTTTTTTTTTCTCTTTCCCTGCCACTGTCCAACCCCCTGTTAAAGCTACTGCTTGGGGAAAGTGGGTGGGAAGTGGAATAAAGAGGAAATGACAAGTATAATTTATTGATTGTAGGAATCCCAGAAGGGGCAATGTTCATTGATATATATATATATATATATATATATATCAATGGTAATAAAAGCCATCCACACTTTCAATGACTTGTATTAAAATCCTGCAGCCTAAGGATCTTATTTGTAGAGGAAAATCCTTCCTTGTAGAATAAACAATAAACTACTGGGAAGGTAATTTCAGACTTGGACTGAACTTGTCCTTGGGAGCAGTGTGATGTATTATTAACCAGACATTTAAGGATAATTATTGCTTCCATTCTGTCAGAGTAAGCTGGCTTCTTCCAAGGCTGTGACTGCTGAAAACACAACCAATAACTGACTGCTGATTCCCCTGCTGCCTCCTCTGCACATGTGGAAGCCTATATAAAGCTCATTGAGCCCAGGGTGGAGGAAGATACTTTTTCCATAACGGAAAATAACTAGCCATTAAATATCTGTTTACAAATACATGTAATAAACTGGTTAAAATAGCAGGTGGGCTTTAATGGCAGATAACTGAAAAGTCACCAGAGTGACTTTTCAGTCACTCCTGATTTCAGTATCCAGAGTGGATATGCCCTTTAATCTCAAATACATGTGTGTTAATAGACAAATCCTATTGGACCCAAGGGAACCATCGGCTGTGGGATCCCTTTAATACAGGGAGCTATAAGTGCATTTGCTATATGTGTACCCAGCTTTAATTCAGTGCAGGTTAGGCTGGGACTAATGGTTCGCACGATGTGTACGAACGTTCGTTTCGGCCGATAATCGGCCTGTGTTTGTTTCGGGCCGATAAAGTGCCCATACACTGGCCGAATATCGTCCGAAGCGAACGTTCATACACATTGTGCGTTGGGACCCACGATTGCACATGTGTACCTTAAGGCTGGGTACATACCAGCAGATATTTCCGGCCGGCTGACAGACAGTGCTGTGGATTGGTCAGAAATATCTACTGGTGTGGGGAGGCCAGCTGCGACCGAGCTCGGAAGCCCGTTGGTCCGAACCGGCCGAACAGGCAATCGGGTCCGATGGTAAATCACGTTCGATCGTCATGCACTATCGGCCACTATTGCTGCAACTGACAGTCATTTGTCCGGCAGCTCACCCGCAACGTACGCTCGGTCGGGACAAATAATAGCCCTGTGTGTACCTAGCCTTAAAGACTTCTATCATCATCTAATAGGAGCACATTTGGATAACATTCTAGTTATGTATTGTATAATCAAACGTGTAAGTATTTGGTCACCGCACTCCCCTTAAGTAAATTCAAAGGTGCTGGGTGCAGCTGTTAGGCCATAGCCACAGGCCGCTTAATCACAGACAGTCATAAGAAACAGCGCACTCCAGTCTTTCAAAAAAGTTTTAGTGTGTTTATTCACACGTGTAACGTTTCGGTACCCGTGTGGTACCTTCTTCAGACAGAAAAATCAGACACATAAATATTGTCTTTTGCTGCCAGATTGGCTGGGCAGTTTGCCATTAATTGGCAGATATGACTTTTTCATAGATTTATCTGTTTTTATAAATGAAGAAGGGGGCAGTTATCTGCCAAAACTGTGTATGTGGTTTGCACTTGAATCTGTAATTAGTGTACAACTTTTCATTCATTGTTATGTATGTTGTCTGGTAGTAGACATACGAATTGGTACTCTGGCAAGTGGCCGGTACTTGTGGACAGAAATCTACATGTGTCATTTTACAAACATTGTGCAAATGTTCGTACACAAACAGATACCATTGTAATCAATGAAAATGTTTTAACATGTCTGATGGGCCAAACAACTGATTTTCATAGACAGATCTAAAAATGGTCATTGATCGCTAATAATGAAACAAAAACCATGTATTGGACGAACTTCTAAGGAAGTGGCTTACCCCATGAAATGTGCGGGTTATGCCCCTGTATATACCTATATATGATTATCGCAATGAAAGTACCCAGGGTGAGAACTGAACTGCTCTGTCTGCACCCCTGGGATCACAATATGTAAAATGGAATTTAATACATACCTGAAGTTTGGCCAGCTAGGCTCTGGTCTTCTTCCTGATTCTGGACCACTATAACTAAAGGTACACGTGATCAGCTGTTTAAACTGGCCTATCGTGCGTACCTTTACTTATGTGCTATCAGCTGTTTAAAAACAGGCCCTATTAAGTCTTACACATATGATTTTGGCCACGAGCCATGACCCCTGCCGGATACCCGCAACGAACAGGTGTTTCAGTCGATAATTGGTTGTGTGTATACATTCAGACAGGGGTCGTTCGTTAATCCACCATGGCAGATTAACAAACGACCCCCGACTAAACACATGCACACGTGCGCTTATCGACCAAAATAGCTGTTCGACGCGGGTGTGTGCGCGCTCAGTAATCGTGGCAAAAATCGTAGGTGTGTACAAAGCTTTAGTCCCCGGGCCCCTTCTACATTGCGGGCCCTGCAGTTATGCCACTGTTCTGAAGTTGGCCAATAGGAAGACACAGTCCATGTAGAGGATATATTCCCATAGGTCAGACCCCAGACACACACATAGAATTGCGGGTGCCGACAAAGTGCCCATACATGGCACTATTATCAGCCGAAAGGGGCGTGCATGCACATCGTGCGTCGCGGATCGGCACCTGCGATATCTTGCATGTATGAGCCTTTAGCGGGGAGAAATTTAGGTAAGCCTTGGGGGGAATGGGTGAAGTTGTCCTATAATGCTCCATGGCTAGGCAATTTTTTATACCTACTGATAATATCTGTCAGGAAAAAAAGAGACAGCGGATATTTCAGCCCGGTGAAAATTACAGAAGTGTCAGATAAATATTTTGACTTCGACAAAAATTTTGCTGAAAAATTACAGATACCCAATGCAGAGCACTTTAATATTTCTATATGCACACATTTAGAACATACTTTGGCCGATTGACGAACTCTGGTGGCACCTGGTAAGCTGATAGGAGTGCAGATGGAATTTCTCTTTAAATATTTCTATATACATTATAAACATGTTAGTCCACATTATTTCCACACCTTAAAAGTCATAGGGGGAGAATTACCCAGAGCTGCTCCATGTAAAAATATATTGTACAGGTGTCACAAAAGACTTACATAGGCATAGACAGTGCAGGCAAATGTAGCTATTGGTGCATTTTTCTGAAGGTTCTACATCTGTGGTTAAATGGCAACATATGTAGTGAAGGATTCAATTCCTCTGGTATCCCATATGTTCTATTTAGTAGGTGGGTTATGATTTTTCTGCCATATTATTATGCGATTTGGGAATATCTTTTCTTTCTAACGGTGGGTAAAGTACATAGTATAAAAGTGGATGGATAATAATACAAAGTGGCTTGGTAACTCTTGTGATCTGCTCAGTTCTTTAAAGGGTAACTCCACCCAGAAAACAACTTTTCAAAAATGGATTCTACAATTCCATGGGAGATAGGATAACTAGCTGCCACCTCCCAAATCAATTTACAAGCTGAGATCTGCCTGTGTTTACTAAATTGATACTGCAGCTCTTTGTCTCCCCCTGCTGGCTCTTTATCTCCCCCTGATGGCAGCTCTTCCCTCTTTGCCGACATATGTAACTCAATAGAGCTTAGTCAGGTATGCTGCCAACAGGGGGAGACAGAGATTGTGGTTATACAGGCAGGGTGAAATCCATTGGGTTCAGCCATCTTTAGTCATTGGTGACACTTTCTTCTTTTAAAAAAAAATATATATTCCATTTATTATTTGTACATGGCCCTAATCAATACTTGGGAGATGCAGATCCTACTAGGAGGTTTTCCTAACCGACAGGTTTTCATCACAGGAAGCATAATCTACATTAGGACAATAAACACTGAAAAGGTTTTTTTTTGTTGTTTTTTAAGCATTTCATCTCCTTTAATTAGATTAATTAAATTTGCCAGTACAGTCTGAAATTTGAATTGCAAAACTTTAACTCTTTGGATGACATCACATTACATCAAAGACTATGATATCTAATGGGTGTTTAAAACATTTAAAAAGATTTTTGGGTTAAAGTGCAACCTTTCCAGTTCTGGAATCCATCTAAAACTGTACGAGAGAAATATCTGAAATGTGGCGTTTTAGAGAAAGTGAGTCGCATTGGATAAACTTTAAAGATGTGTTTTTGATTTCTTCCAAAAAAGCATAAAATCAAATTACATCCAAAGGCTGAAGGGGTTATCTTATTTTCTTCATGGTTATTTATATATTTCTGTCTATGGAACTCTGTATTCTGATTTGGCAGACTGCCTGCGAATGTATAAAACGCAAAGCTCAAATCTTCTGCAGGAAACTTACAATATCGGCAACCCTGATAATTACAATCTAGTGATGAGAAAATGGCTCTTGCACTGAGAAGCAGTTTTCTTAGTTCTTCCCTGCAGATGCGCTAACTTAAGTCGCCCGCTAGCAGCCATTTTCCCTTGGTGCAACTAACTGATTTGTTAAAGATAGACATTATGATTGGTAGAGTCAACTTGTACTTTAAGTGGAAAATTTCTTAGGACGTTAGTGTCAAAATGTTATCTATTACATATCCTTAATGACTGGTGGTTGTTTTATAATTATACATTATTGAGAGTGAGTATCTGTTGGAATAATGTTTGTTGGCTCTAAGGTAGTAGAGTACACAAACAAGTAACATTTTTGTCGGCGATTGACCACCAGCTGACATAAATTGATCTGGCAAGATAGATATAACACTATATCACAAGATAGATACATCACAAGGTAGATATATCACTAATCACTCCCATCTCCCCATAGTAGAGTACAGGCTGCTTGGCTTCTGTCTGTATAGGGATTATTTGATAAATCACATTTGTAACGGATGTAATCTACCTAATGTACCAAAAGAATAGTTTACTCTAAAAGTGAACTATTCTGTTTTGCATTAAAAGAAGAACAGGATATAAAGGAGCTATGTCTTACCTCCTGTTTTTCATCTAAAAAGAGCCGGGACCGAAGCTTGAAAACTTACCCACTAGCACGCTGACAGTTTCCAACTTACACTATAGCACGCTATGGCATAGAGTATTTTCAGAAGCCAGAAACAGTCGGGACCTGTCAGAGAAGTCTGCGGTGGATCGCGTTCACGGATAGGTTTTCAATCTTCGGTCCCTGCTCCTGCTAGATTAATTGAAAAACGGGTGGTTAGACATATCCCCTTTATCTCCTCTTCTTCTTTTAATGCTAAAACGGAATAGTTGACTTTTTAAAGGGCATGTCCACCCCCAAAACTAAAATCTAAACTTTTATATTCCTTTAGCCAATTACAGTACTTTGGCTTGTATCCTTGGCTGTCTCTTGGTGTCATTATCTCTCTGTTCTCTCCATTGACACTGGAAGGCCGTAATGTATCTTGGCTAATGATGCAGCAACTTATGTTCCAATGAACCGTGTCTAAGCCTCATAAACCACATTTATTTCTGCTGTTGTGATTTGTAAAGGATTGCCGGAATATCTCGCAAAACACAGAAAACAAACATTACTATTATCGGAGGATTTTCTTTTATTTATTTATTTTGTCTCCAAAGTAATGTCTAGTGGAGCATCATTCTCTAAGCAGTAGTCTGTTCCCAATTCTTCCCCCGATCAGGAGGATTATCGTATTTCAAGGCTGGTAGTCATGGATGGTTGGAAAGGAATAACAAGCGCTGCGTCTCTGTTTGATGAGCCTTCTGCTTTCAATCAGGGAAGGCTTTTCAGTTTTTGGAGTTTGGGTTTTGCTGTGTAAATTAACAACCACCGACCACTAATAGAAGCTGTAACATTTTTATTCGTTTTATGCAAACCCTAGACCATAGGAGGCAGGCCGTTCATAAACAGGCTTTTTAAAGAAAAATGGAAATTTAAAAGTTCAGGCTATTACCCATGTTATGAGGAAGTGCTATATTTTTAACTGTAGAAATGATATCGGTTGCAAATAAATGAATGTGTTTGTGGGCACGGCTCCTCCTCATCTTCCCAAGCTCCTCTGCTTCTGGTAGCAGTTCCCGGTAGGCCAAATCTTTATTTGACATCAGCTCCACACACTTAAAGGAGCATCAATGATTGGAATGGTTTTAAGGTATTTGTTAGCATTTATAAAATGAATATGCAGCAGATATGGTCGTCATTACATGAAGAATAACCTGAACTTAATCTTTTTACTATTTCTAGCATTTTATTACATGAGTTTCTAACCAGATATTTAATGCAGGATTGCCCCCATTCTTTCCCTTTCTGGCAGAGGTTGCCATCTCCTCCATCTGCTCAATGATGTTTTAGGAACTAGAGCATGTGCAGAGGAGGCAGCAGGGGTAAAAGCAGTCCGTCATTGGTTGTGATATCAGCAGTCACAGCTTTGATTGACTGCATTGAGGGAGGAGCCAGCTTTCTCTGTCTGAATGGGGACAATAATTATCCTTAAACATCTGGTTAGTAATACATCTAATAATATGCTGAATATATTGGATGGAATTTGGGGTAGGCTACCAGTTTATTTTAATGGGGAACATTCCCTTAAAATTGTTCATCATACAATGATAGAGATGAGATCCTGGAACCAATATCGGCATAAACTGGACATAAAGGAACAAGGATTTCTAATTAGCACCATTTTTAACCATAAGAACTTTTATTGAATAACTCTGATTGTTTTTTTTAACTATAATGAGGTTTGCACCATGGATTGAGACCCTGTATACATACCTATAACTCAGACTTATATATATGGTCATGGAACTGCTTATTTTGAGATAAAAGAGAACATTATTCAAGAAGCAAAAATCTAGGAGCAAGGAAAATGTAAAGATGGTGTACGTTAACATGGTAGTGGCCTTCAAAATGGGGGTTGGCTAAAGTGGATGTGTGCTGCGCTCACCTCTGCCCGTTATAATCCTTCCAGGAATCATTAGTCATGTTGATGGCAGTGTGCTAATGAATACAATTACCTGCTGCTTGTTAATTGCAGTGGTGCAGTCATGTCTTGTCCTCCTGATGGATTTGCCTGGAGTACAATAGCTGCATAACAGTCTACAAGAAACCTAATGGGTCGCCTGTTTATTGGGGTCTCCCTATACACAGCATAGGAAGAACCATCGGGACTGTGTGCTTCCCTCAGCCAAGGCAGACTCCACTATAGGGAGTCTTCCGTGGCCAAGGGAAATTTTTCCTCTTTCCCTAAGAACGTTTGACTTGCCCGAACGTTCGTCAGGCTCATGCTTGTATGGGAAAGCAAGGTACATACAGTACCGATAAAGCCCTGATACCGTCGGTATACTGTGTGTACCTAGCTATAGTGACAAACGCTGTACGGATCCACACATTCATTCATATTATAAATTACATTTATTAAACTATCTGTTATATTTGTATAGATTATGATTATGACTAAAGGCTCGTACACACATGTGATTGCGGATCCCAAACGTTTCACCCAATAATTGGCCTGTGTGTAAGCACTTTATCGGCCAAAATGGTTGTTCGTTCGGGGGTCGTTAAACTACTGACTTGGCGGATCTCTGAACGAACTAAGCGATTCGGACGATAAAGTGCCTACACACGGGCAGATTATCGGCCAAAATGTTAATTTGTACACATTGTGCATTGCGGGTCGGGACCCGCAATTGCACGTTTGTACGATCCTTAAGAAAGAAAGAGATAAATAAAAATCTATAACAATATTTCTATGTAGAGGTTTCCCTGAAACATCAAAATTTGTTAACCCCCACTGGGAATGAAAAGGCAACTATTCCCAATAAATGTTCACATTTTCCCAGGTAGGTAGTAAGCTCACCACGGGGCATAGGGAGTAAAACAGAAGGTTGGAGTAACCGCTCCTACCTCCCTGCTAAACGTTGTTTTATCTGCAGAATTGTAAATGGGGGCTCTTTGCAGATTATAGTTTACCAATGCTTAAAGGGATACTATAGTGAAAAAATTACTTAATCTTAATCTGTAAATGAATACGTGCAAGTAGGCATGTGTGTTGCTGCATGCTGTCAATCCATCACATGTTTTATTCAGGAGTAGAATCCCCCCCTCTTTTAACCACTCCCACTTCCATCTGACCTTCCTTTTTTCCCACAAACCAACTGTCAAGCCTGCACACAGCATTCCAACTGTCAAAACACTGTCACCATTCCAGCTACAGTAAAACTACTCACAGAAGAATAGTTAATAAGAACAAGGAACTTGATTGACAGATGTAATATGAGAAGTTTTAGATTGGATATCTAAAGAAATGGGCAGATCAACCAAAAAATTGGTATGGTGGGGGTTGGGAAGAATTAGTTTCTAGTAATGGGCAATTTAAAATAACGTTTTTTTTCAGTATAGATGCCCTTCAACAGAATTTTACTATGCACAACTATGCACACCCTTACTTAATTCAGTAGAACAGGCTTGATAATTTCAGCTCTTCCAATTGGTAAAATTTGTACACACCTTTGATGTTAGCATTGACCCACGAACCCTGTGTGCTTTCACGCACGTGACGAACGGCAGTTTTGGGGGGTCGTTTGTCAATCCACCATGGCGGATCACTCATACACACATGTGAAATGCCCATTCTTAGCGTGTGTGAGTCTGTCAGGGGTCGCTGCTAACATCGTATGTGTGTACAAAGCTTAAGTCTGGATCTGGAGACTCGTGGAATCTATGCACAAATGTGCAATGTGCACCAGCTGAGCTTCTGCTGACAAATATTTGTTCAGGTCCAAAATGTCCCTTTAAAGGGCAACTAAAGCCACAGAACAAAACTGAACCAGAAGACGGAACAAATTGATATATAACCAGTAATCTGTGTCTTACCTTTCATTTTGATACAGGTGCTGGGAAATTTACCTAAATAACATATGGTTTGTGCTTTATTTCTCAGCATTCTAGTATCAGACAGTTTGGTCAACGACCATTATGTTCTGCACATGCTCAGTCCTTAGCTATGGCACAAATTTGTTACAGTTGGCCACACCCATTAATAATATCTAGCCAATCCTTTTACAGGACAGACAAAGCAAGGAAGCATGTGACTGAGGCCAGGAGGTGTGGTCTGACACTGCACATACACACAGATATTTCATCCAGTTCTTAACAGGCTTTGATTTACTTTAACAGAGTTTACTAAAGTGGCATTTTATAGCTTATTGGTGTTTGTAGGGGGGTTGTTTTCAGATTCTGGAGTATAAAAAATTGGGTTTAGTTCTCCTTTAACATTGATATTTCCACTGCAATTGTCTTTCCCTTCTCCAAGTCATTAGGGGTAGAGAAAACACAGATCATCTGTAACACATTGTAAGAGTTTATGGTTCATCTCTGCATATTTAAGCCACATAAGTACATCTATTACTGCACTAACAAATATAATCTCTGCAGAAACCTCCATTGTGCAAAATCTGCCCTTATCTTAACCAATTTCTTTATCTGTGTCGAGCCATGAGTAATGGATCCATTTATAATTAACAATAAGGTCCCTAAAATGTATTGAGTCTTTTTAATCATATTTTTGTGACCCGAATGCATTTTTTTTTTTTTTTTTAATCTGATCAACTAAGAAATGTTTGGTGTTTTTTTCCCTATTCCTTGCAATTGGTCACGTGTTTTTTTAAAGGGCTTGTTGCTCTTTAATCCTTAAAATGCTTTTGTCAGCGGTTAAAAAAAAAGCTGCTTCAGTTTCTCAAATTGGGTTACGTGGGTTATCGGCAAGGAGAGCGGAATCTAGGCTGCCCTGAAACTTATCTCTTCGTGAGTCAGGATTTTGATTTGTGTTTTTATATTATCTGTGTGTGTGTTTTCTAACAAGAGCAGCTTGCAACAGTACAAACCCCCCACAAAAGCACAAAAATCAAATAGTTCTTTAGACATGTCTCTCTGCAAAAAACTCTGCCCAAGTGTATTGAAAATATCCTGCTGTCCACCCATGCCGCAACCGATCGATTCTTGGTAAACCACCTCTTTGTGAATGGAAACCTTCCTCTCTCTGATAATAATAAAGGGATTGTAAGATTCGCTTTATTAGATTAGAAACTTCATGAATTTAAATCCAAAATATAAACATTGTCACGACTGAACCAATTCAAACTCAAATTTCCCTACACACCTAAAGAGAATGTTCAGAGGTAGCAAAACGTTATTATTTATCTATATTAAATTAGATACTGGGGCTGTTGTGGAAGGCCAGATCCTAGTAACTAACATGTAATAATCAAAATAAATAACATATAATTTTAAGAAAAAGACCAGTTTCTTTTATTGACCTTGTTGTTGGGAAGACCCCCAAGATCCTCCACAACTAGGAATTATTTTTCACATAGTTTTGTGGGCAGCAGGGAACTTAAAGTACAACTGTACTGTAAAAATTTACTTTATGAAAATAAAAATGACATGGGGCAGGGAGTTAGGGATGATTATTCCTACCTCTTAATATTGTTTAATTGAGAAATTACAGACCGTACAATTTTCATCTGCCAGGTTAGTGCCCTGTGCCTTTCTGTATTAAAGATAGTGCTGAAGCACTCAGGAAGCCTGGCAGAAGCAGTTTTCTTCATGCTGCCGATTCTTATAGAAATAATTTTGGGAGGTAGAAAGTACCAACCCTACCGCCCTGCCCCAGGTACTTTTCATTTTAACGTTTTTTGAAAAAACATTTTTACAGCAGTTCAAGTCCTTCTTAAATTAAAAATGTTACTGTTATGGCTCATAATGTTGGTATAATGAAAAAAGCTCCAGAACAGAACATAGTGCTTTGGCCCCTTGCCGATCAGTCTTTCTGTCGGGGGAAGCATTAGGTAAAGATTGTTCGATCAATGTATACTTAAGTAGGCCATACAATCAGTGATATTATCATTGGGCAATCTACAGGATGTACTAAAAATATTTGCTCAGAAATGAAAACGGAACTATTTTAATAGTCTGACTTCATTAATCTATCTTGTGTATTATAGCAGAATGGTAGGAAATTTCCCTCATATGGGCAGTACTGGGGCTCACTAGTTAGCACCTCCCTTGGACACATCTGCAGAGAGTTTGCATTTTCTCCTTTGTTACGTGGGTTCCCAAAAGTCCTAAAGACATACCGATAGGCTGGATGTGTGAGATTAAGTGATTGCAAGCTATTCGGGGCAGGGCCTGATATGAATAGATGAAATCATTGAAAACGACCGTGGAATATGTAGCGCTATATAAGAACTAAAATACACACATATATATGTAAATTATTAATGCAGCCAGTTGGCTTTCAAACGTGCCAAAAATCTTCATCTGTACCCTAACTGGGTGATGTAATAATTTCTGCTATTGACTTAAGTTAAACCCATATATTACATCAGGAAGCGTGGGTTTAACTCTAGTTTTCTGCGGCCTGCGGCGTTCTGTAGTAATGACACTGGCACTCGATGGAATATCGATAGCGGTTCGTTTGCGCTACACCATTGCGCGGAAACTAAAGCGTTTTGTAAGGAGGTGTTAATTCCGCACACTTAACCTTCCCAGGCTTACACATTGCAGTAAATCACACTGAATAATGCATTGCGGGAACACGGGAAAAATATTACATCTCCCTGTAAGTTTCCTATTTATTCTCACCTGCTGCTGTTGCCTAAACACCATCTGAAATGAAGATGATTTGTGTATTTGATGTGACCGTATTAGAAACAATAATACATAACGGCTTAGGAATGATCATTGCGGTAAGAAGAGGTTTACATCTCTCTCTTCCTGATTCAGGTGCTCAGATCATTGATCTAATGATGCTGGTGATCGACGTGACAAAGGGAATGCAGACACAGTCTGCAGAATGCTTGGTCATTGGACAGATTGCTTGTAACAAGATGGTGGTTGTCCTGAATAAGATTGACCTGCTGGCGGAGAACAAGCGTCAGGCAGCCATAGATAAAATGACCAAGAAGATGCAGAAGACTCTGGAAAACACAAAGTAAGTAACAGAAGTCGAACTTTGATTGAATACATAGGGCTAGGAAAACGTCACTGACGAACGTGACCATTGATGATCATGCATGAATATAGATCATGCTCCTGGGTTGTCCACTCCTTTGCCCCAAAATAGAAAAGAAATCCATTAAAATACAGCAATACTGGTATGTGGGATGCTGCCTTATATCATTGTAGAGTGCCAACATTTGTTCACCTTTGATGCTATACGATTAAATAGGTTTGTGGTTAACAGTCTGGGTGGAATGGGCTGTATAATCTGGAGAAAGGATCAGATAAGTTTTCTTCAACATTGTGTATTGTCCCCTGTTCTTTGTACATAATTTGAGGTAGTGAGAGTATTTATGGCAGGGACAGGAAGAGTAGAAGAGTTTGAATTGATGAAAAACAGTTATATATAAACTAGAAGTATTTCAAAACTAACTGAAGGCAATAGAGATTGGTTGAGGTTTTTTTTCAGCATAAAAATGAAAAGATGGCTTAATTTTCAGTTTGATACCAATAAACGGCACTGAAAATGAAATGAAATGGGGCCTGCAGGAATAGTCGGTTGGTAACCACAAAGGGAGATGAGATGATACCTTATAGAAAGCAAATTCCCCATCTAGAAGCCATGTAGTTTTTTCCTAAAAGCAACACATCTTTTAGACAGGTGTTAATGCAAAATAAAGTCCTGTGATGTCTCCCCCTTCCCCAGATTATTATTATTGTTTGTTAAACTAAAGACACCTGTTTCAACAATTATTCCTCTTCATTTCCACCGCCTTTTCTTATTTTCCTGGTGTTTGGATTAAGTGTAATTGAATTTTCTCAAGCTTTGCTGTTAATCTTCAGGACTCTCTCAAAGAATGTTCCCAATCAGAGCTGCAGGCAGACTGATTACACTCATTGGATGTCACCCTTGTTGGCTTACCATAGAACTCATATTTTATCCGTGATAATGCAACGGAATTCCTTCCTAATCATCTTTTATTCGATAACTGTGACGTTACATCAGGTTTTATATAATGTGGTCCGAGGTAATTAAAGTGATATGCATGTAAAGGAGTACAGTGTCTGACTAGCTTCCTTTAGGATACAGCGGAAATTGCACATTAGCTTATTATTACATATCACACAACATTGTTACGAACGGCATGTTCCAATGCCAAGAGGTTGGTTGATCCTCCTGGACACCGAGGTGTTGGGCCTCTTTTCAAACTATAGATTAATATATAGATTCAATGTCTGCATTTTAATAAGCCTTTCCCATTAGCATCGGAGGCAGAGCAGGACTATCCACAATGCAACCTAGGTAACAGTCTAGGGCACAGGACATTTCAGGAAGCCTGGTTTCAGAAGCCGCTACAATATTATATATAGTGAAGAAGGGGCCCTAAATGACAGCCCTACCAAGGGCCCAATTTTATCTTAAAGGGCATGTCCACCTTTAAAACTAAAAACTGTCCCCAACCCCAACTGAAATATTCAGAACTTTATTAAAGGCTATGTCCACCCTAAAATTTATTTTTTCATATAAGATCCCCCCTGGGCTCCCAGCCAACCGCTATATTTTTTTTTTAGAAAGTCCCCCAAACTCTACTTACCCCCCTCGATCCTCCGCCGCGCCCGGCCCTCTGCTTGCAAGGAAATGCAAGCAGAGGGCGGGAACGGCAGCCGCGTCTGTGATTGGCTGAGCGGCAGCCAATCACAGACGCGGCTGCCGGCAGCTCACTTCGCCGGAGGAAAGAGGAGAGGTAAGTAAGAGTTTGGGGAGCTTTCTAAAAAAAAAAATATGCGGTTGGGGCTGGGAGACATGGGGGAAATCATTACTGAAGGGGTTTTATGCTAGGGGGAGGGATAGTAGAACGGGAGGGAGAGGGAGGGAGAGGGAGGGAGGGGGAGGGAGGGGGGAGAAGGGCTGCAGTACGCATGGCAAAAATCTACCTGAGGCCAGCTAGCAGGCAGTGTCCTATATGGACTCTGCTAGCCTCCTGGTAGTCATTTTTTGGGACTTTGGGGGGGGGGACTACAGGAGAACCCTATGGAGCTGGGATGTGAGGTAAGGATTAAACTACACTACATGGTGGGGCCAGTAGTTGGGGGGATTATAGTTTTGGGGGTGGACATGCCCTTTAAATCTATTACCATATATTTAAGGATAATTATTACCTTCATTCTGACAGAGTAATGGTGGCCATAGACGCTGCAATCCGATGCTACAATCTGTGGGTCATATGTTCGGAGGTCCCCCTGCTTTCCCCCCTGTTTCCTCCTCTGCACATGTCAGGCTTCTAAAAAGCTCATTGAGCAGAGGGAGGAGGCATATACCTTTGTCGGAAAGAAAAATAACATAATCAAGAATATCTGGTTACAAATGCGTGTAATAACCTATTAAAATAGCAGTTGGGGTTGCGGGCAGAAAACGGACAAGTCACCAGTTTTTGTTTTAAGGGTGGACTTCTCCTTTAATCTGTTTTTTTCCTGTTTGCAGGAGCCCTACTAGAGACCGTTATGGTCTTGCCCTTGACCCAGCGCCTGGGTTGATTCAGTTGCTCAGTAGAGATCTGAGCATGTTTGACCCATTCAACAGCCAATCAGTAGAAATTACTGTTAGGAACATCCCAAGGTAGAGTGCATTCTGGGAAGAAGGACCGTAACAGAACCTGAAATGTCAGCTCACTAATGTCAACAGCAGGGAACAGCAAGGGGTATAAACTGATTTTTCAAAATGGAAGAGAATGTGTAGAATAACTAGGCATGCTTAATATAAACTAAGAATTCTAAAAATAATTATTTTTCCACTGAACTTTCTCTTCAGTAGTGTTACCTAATTCACATTATGTTCACAGCTATAGTTTCCTTTATATATTTTGTAGAAGTTTGTAAGTTACCGATGAGGAAGTTTTTAGTTTATTGATTTAATGTGGAAATATTTTTCTACCTTCAGGTTTAACGCGTGTCCTATTATCTCTGTTGCTGCAAAACCTGGGGGTCCAGATGCCCCAGAGTCTGTAACAGCTCAAGGTGTCGGTGAACTCATAGAGGTAAGCATTGCATCATATTGTTAAAGGCATTGCAACCATTAACAGAGAGATGTGCCAATAGAACTGCATTAATATCACATTTGTGGCTCTGGGCAGCTCATTTTTTGTGTTGCTGCCTTGGAGCTATGTGGCTTATAGCACCTTCTTGGAGGACTTTTCCAAAATACACACAGTTGCTTTAAAGGAGAATTATTTTATTTCTCATTGTTTCTGTTTAATAGCAGCTCGTAGAGACTATAAAATAACCAGCAGTGATATCCAAGCAGTGTCACTTTCTCCTGTCAATACCAACAGTCCGTCTATCATAGAGGCCTTTCACCTGGTGCAGAACAGTCCATTGCTCTTGTCTCTTTACACTTGTATTTAGGGACAAGTTAATACAGGACCTTTAATTGTAATCCCCAAAAAAGTAAATGTAACCATCTCTTGTGTGACAGAACAGTAAAGGGGAGACCGTTCCCCTGGGACTAAATATATAGCAACTGGTGAGATGTTCCTTTTTGTATGTATTTAAACAAACACATATCAATTCTGTGTTAAGTTTACTTACAGGTTAGTCTTACATCTTTGAGATTTCTGACTATTGCTGATTTGGGGGTGATTTACCTATATAAATTTTTCATTTAAAGGGGTGGACTTGACCTTTTAAAGGGCAACTGTGGACTCAAAACAAGTTAGGGTTAAATGAAAGCCTGCAGTATTTCCTTTACACTGAGCCAACAATCACATCTCTGTATGGAGCCTGTGAGAAATTACATTGGGGTGAATGTTTAAACTTCCTGCCTCCAGTAGGTTGAGTGACATCACCTGACTTCTGCTGGCCCTTTTCCCCCGGGGAAGAAGCATGCTCAGTTAAGACTTATTGCTGGGGAAATCAGGAAGTACCTGAGGAAAAAATTGACAGTTGAGAAGGGGAGCCTATTAATGCAGACAGGCTGGTCACATGACTACAAGCTGGTCACATGGCTAAAAACAGGAAGAGTTCAACCAGGAAGTTACATTGCTGAACCTTTCCAGCAATAACTTCTCACACATTTTATCTAGAGATGTGATTTAGGTTTTATTTTGAAGGTGTGATGGAAGGCTTTTTATATAATTATTACTAGTTTGGAAGAATTGGAGACCACAGTTACCCTTTAAGGAGAATAAAATGAAAGCAGGCCACACACATTTTCTGGGAAAATTATTCTTACAACCTGTCTATATTCTGTATAGCGATCGATCATTCAGGTGACTACACATTCTCAGGGGCTGATACAGCAACCAATCAAATTATCTAACTACATTAACCCAGCTTAAAGCTAACATCTGATTGGTTACTGCAAATTAATAGCACAGACAAACTTTGACACCTCTTATTGCAGCTGCTCCTGAGATTCTGTCTGGAACGACTGATCCAGGAGATAGAAATATTTCATCAGTGTTGGGATTGTCATTTTGAAGACTAACCCATGCGCTATAATCTGCAAATCCTGCCATATTTGATGGTATTTGCTAATGACATATAGAAATAATGAGAACTGGTTACAGATACAAAAAATTTATTATTAAAGTGCCAGAACTGCCCGTGCATTGCTTATCAGGGGGGATATATAAATGTATGTATATTTGTAAGTGGTCAAGTAGTTTGGAAGATGCAGTTAAGTTACAAGGCCTCTTAGCCTATCAGAAATCAGCGCTGCTTCCTTCTCCTTTTAGACAGTAATGGGATTGGATTGAAGTGTATAATGAAGAATTCATTGTTCCTAATTCTTAAAGGGGAAGTTCAGTGCAAATACGTATGCTTTTCAGAAAAAAGAGCAGTATTTTTTCATCCAAATTACCTTAATCTACCCATTCAGCATTGTCTGTGTATAAATAAATGCAATTGAAATACTGACTTCCTGTTTGCAGGACCCCTAGTAGAGACCGTTATGGTCTTGCCCTTGACCCAGCGCCTGGGTTGATTCAGTTGCTCAGTAGAGATCTGAGCATCTTTGACCCATCCAACAGCCAATCAGTAGAAATTACTGTTAGGAACATTCCAAGGATGTGGTGCATCCTGGGAAGAAGAAGGACCGTTAGAACCTGAAATGTCAGCTCACTAATGTCAACAGCAGGGAACAGCAAAGGGTATGAAATCAACTGATTTTTCAAAATGGGAGAGAATATGTAGAATAACTAAGAAGGCATTACACAAACTAACAATTTAACAAATTGATAATTTCCACTGAACTTTCCCTTTAAAGCTTGGGGTTGGAGAAGAATCGGACGCTTTAGGGAACCTATGTTCCCAAACTTGAAGCTCATCTAAATGAGCAAGATACAGAATACAATCTGATGCTCAATATATTTATATATTTAAGAGTTGATGCAATAAAAGTTTTGAACTTGTCAATCTGCAGCAACCAACCAATAACTGCACTAACCAAGTAAAAGGAACTAATAGTGTATCGCTCCACCCTTATTACTACTGTGGTTAGTGTATTTCTCCAAATATATGGAGGTGCCAAAAGGGAGAAATTATATACTACAACCTTACCATCCCTTAAAGAAAGGGAATGGTCACAAGGCCCTAAGCAGGCACAAACACTCTACAAAATACCACATGACTACCGGGTAAAAATGCATACCATGCTTAATATAACGGCAACACACGTGTTAACACCCTTCTCCAATTACCTAAACTTCCCACGAATCACCCTCATACAATGTCCCAATAAAAAATAGGACAATGAAAATAAACATCAGACGGGGGAACTGTAGTAAAATTGGTCCATATAACAAAGGATTATGGCAATATGATGTATGAAATATCCTTCATATGAAATGGTCCAAATTGGTTCTGAGGGTACTATCAAAATCTACATGAAGTGTTGAAATAGGAGGGAGGTTTGGGACTCAGAGCAGATATATAGATTACCACATAACGCCCATATTAACCCTAAGCAGGGTACTTATCTTCATCTGTCCCATATCCCACAATGCTATGCTGGACGGGTGTCCGGTCTTAGGACCTGCAAAATCCACGTGGTTAGGGTCACCATAAATTGTGATTTTACCTATCTTCACCCGTCCTTTCTACACATTACCCAACAGTCTATGGCATATAACAGGACTGCGCCTGTTTGAAACCGAGCAAACCTTGCAGAGTAGAACGGTCATCCAAAGCAATGCAATACTATGTATAGGGTTCATACTCACTGCACCATGAACCATATAGAATATAGGACCAAAAGTGTAGATGTAGCTCCATACGATTAGAGCTCTTGCTCTAATTGACACGCGCTTCACGCCCCTTCTGGACGCTTTACACAGCCGGGTTATTACAGGCCTGTAAGTTTAACTGGTGGGGAAGATCCTGGAAAGTTAAATAAGGGAACATGTTCTAGATTATGTTTCAAGGACTGACATTATAAGTAGTAACCAGCATGGATTTAGGAGGAATAGATCTTGTCAAACTAACTTGCTTGGCTTTTATGAGGAAGTAAGTAGAAATTTAGACTCTGGTATAGCATTAGATTTAGTTTACTTGGATTTTGCAAAGGCTTTTGATACAGTCCCCCATAGGCGACTAATGTATAAGCTAAGGTCTGTTGGTCTGGGGAATCACATTTGTACATGGATAGAAAATTGGTTAAAGAATAGGATGCAGAGAGTAGTTGTTTATGGGGCTTCATCATTATGGACTAAAGTGCTAAGTGGGGTGCCACAGGGTTCTGTGTTGGGGCCACGTCAATTTAATCTATTTATTAATGATTTGGAAGTTGGTATTGTCAGCAAGGTTTCTGTGTTTGCTGACGACACAAAACTTTGTCGACCATTAAAAACTTCAGAGGATGTGCAATCATTGCAGGGGGATCTAGATAGATTGTCACATTGGGCTGCTAAGTGGCAGATGAAATTCAATGTTGATAAATGTAAGGTGATGCATTTTGGACTTAAAAATCCTTGTGCTACTTATTCTATAAATTGCTCTGTGTTAAGTGAATCCCTGTTGGAAAGGGAACTTGGAGTTTTGGTGGATAACAAACTTAAAGGAAGCAACCAGTGCCAGGTGGCAACAGCCAGAGCCAGCATGGTATTGTCTTGTATAAAGAGAGGTATGGATTCAAGGGAGGAAAATGTAATTCTCCCTCTCTACAAAGCATTGGTAAGGCCTCATTTGGAATATGCAGTGCAATTTTGGAATCCTGTGTACAAAAAGGACATCTTTGAAATGGAAAGGGTTCAGAGAAGGGCAACTAAATTAATAAGGGGATTGGGGGAGCTTGAATATGAAGAGAGACTGGAAAAGTTACAATTATGTACGCTGGAGAAAAGGCGCTTGCGAGTCCATTAAGTATCGTAACAGTATGTACAGTATAGTATAGTATAATAGAGTTCACAGTAATAGTACAGTAATAGTACAGTATAGTGACAGTATGTTACAGTTATAGTACAGTACGTATAGTAGCAGTTAGTATACGTAACAGTACAGTATATCCTACAGTATAGTACTATAGTACAGTATGTATAGTATAGTACAGATATAGTCAACAGTATAGTACAGTATAGTACAGTATAGTACAGTATATATGTATAGTACAGTACAGTAGAGAGTATATGTATAGTACAGTATAGTATAGTATAGTACAGTATAGTATAGTCATAATAGTAATAGTACAGTATAGTATTAGTAAGAAATACAGTATCAGTATAGTATATTACAGTAGTAGACAGTATAGTATAGTACAGTACAGTAACAGTATAGTATAGGTACATTATAGTACAGTACATATAGTACAGTATAGTAAGTAGTATAGCTGTATAGTACAGTATAGTAAGTAAGTACAGTATTAGTACAGTACATTAGTACAGTACAGTATAGTACAGTATAGTACAGTATAGTATTAGTATAGTACAGTACAGTATAGTATTCGTATAGTACAGTATAAAGTTACCGTAAGTACAGTAATAGGTAATTAAGTACAGTAAGTATAGTAACGTAATAGGATTAAGTATACAGTATAGTTGTACAATATACAGAGTATACGTCCAGTATAGGACGTATAGTCACATATATTACAGTATAGTAATAGTAACAGTACAGACAGTATAGTATAGGACAGTAATGTACAGTACTGTACAGTACGTATACGTACAGTATGTACAGTATAGCATGTATAGACAGTATAGTCGTATAGTACAGAACAGTATCAGTAATAGTACAGTAATAGTAAGTACAGTATAGTACAGTATAGACAGTACAGTATAGTACGTACTATATTAGTAAGTACAGTATAGTAAAGTAGTATAGTACCAGTATAGATAGTACAGTATAGTATAGTACAGTACAGTATAGTAACAGTATAGTAGTATAGTACAGTATATATAGTACAGTAACAGTATAGTATAGTACAGTATAGTATAGACATTATAGTAAGTATAGTAGTACATAAGTATGTACAGTACGTAAGTAACAGTATAGTACAGTACAGAATAATAAGTATAGCACAGTAAGTATAGTACGTAAGTAGTACATACAGTACAGTAGTAATAGTACAGTATAGTATATTACGTATGTACAGTATAGTATAGTACAGTAAGTACAGTATGTACAGTATAGTCTATAGTACCGTAAGTATAGTTAGTACAGATAGTACATATAGTATTACAGTATAGTACAGTAAGTACAGTATAAGTCAGTATAGTACATATAAGTACAGTATAGTATACAGTATAGTAAGTATGTAGTATAGTACAGTATAGTACAGTACAGTATAGTACAGTTAGAATAATATAGTAAGTACAGTATATACAGTACGTACAGTATAGTACAGTATATACAGTATAGTATAGTACAGTATAGTACAGATAGTGTATAGTACAGATATAGTAACAGTGAAGTACAGTATAGTATAGTTAGTATAGTAAACATATATAGTATATTATATATAGTACAGTACAGTATAGTACAGTATAGTACAGTACAGTATAGTATACAGTATAGTACAGTAATAGTACAGTAAGTAATAGAATACTTAGTATAGTACAGTATAGTACATAGTATAGTACAGTATTATAGTAATAATATAGTATAGTACAGTATATTATAGTACAGTAAGTACAGTACAGTACAGGTACGAGTACAGTATATATAGTATAGTAACAGTATAGTACAGTATAGTATAGTACAGTATAGCTATAGTACCAAGATAGTAAGTATAGTACAGTACGCAACGTAATAGTAACATATAGTACAGTAGAAGGTAACAGTATAGGTATGAAGTATCGTAAAGTACAGTATAGGAAGTACACTATAGTTAGTACAATACAGTACAGTATAGTACAATAAAATAGACAGTACAGTAAGTATAAGTACAAGTATATTACAGTACCGTATAGTACAGTAAAGTGTGGCAGTACAGTATCATCAGTACAGTAAAGTATAGACCCTATAGTTTCAGTATAGTACAGGTACACACATATAAGTATAGTATATGAAAGGTTAGATGTGAATCGGTATAGCAGAAACAATGGCGAAATGATTCCACGACGGGGCAGTAAAATATTGTGGATACTCTCCTTTTTTTAAACATCAGAGTTAATAAAAAGGAGGTGGAGCATGTTGTATTGTGAACAGGAATCTGGTCTGGTATAGAGGGAAGATATATAAGTTCTGGATTTGCTGTGCACGTCTAACCCTGAAAGGTAAGAATATAACCCATGAAATGTGTTTGTGGTTAATATGCATGTTGAATTTGCACAGACAGTTTAGGGTCTCCCTGGGCGGAATGGACAAGCGGGTGGGGCTGTTTGTTCCATTCCCCCTGTGCATCCTGCCACAGCTCTTTGGTTACGGCCCCGAGAGGCCAGGTAGTGTTACAAAAACACCTGTGCAACCGGAGTCTGGGGTGTTTCTCTATCTGCACATAGTCAGGGACTGTGGAGGGGAAATCAAACCAGTACGGTCACTGTGTTATGGAACTGAACTCATTGTGTTTTCTATTGGTTATTTATGGTGTTGGGTGGAGTAGCTTCAACACGATAGATTGTATAACTGTATGGCCAGCGCTATGTGCAAGGGTTTTTGTTTTGGTTTTTTTTTGGTTTTATGTAACAACATTGAAGACCATTAAAGACTGTTAAATTGCCTTTAAGCCTGGAACTGTTGTTGCTTCCTTCCCTAAGACTGTGGAGGTTTCCCATAACACGACCCAAGCAGCTCTTAAGGGCCAATCTGTCCAGTGTGTTAACAGGAATTGAAGCCAAATCTAAAAGATGGAATAGAGGGGGGATAAACGATACAGCAGAAACATTATGGGTGGAGCTGTGTACAGGAATAATCAATTGTTGGTGTATGTTAATAAGCGCCAATGCCGGGGAAGAGGGGAAATGAATCTCCATATGCATTGGCGAAGGCTGCTGGTATGGGCATGTTCTTCGTTAGTGGATTTTAAACTACCCTGACATAGATTTGAAGTAAGGTAACACTATCAGCCACCTCAAAAGTATAAAGTCTAAATTTCCATATTTAGCATTTTCTATACAGACTGGTAGAATTCCTACTAGACAGAATGCGTTGTTGGATCTTGTGATTCTAATAACCAGAGCTCATTATGGATATGACGGTAATGGGAACTTAGGAATAGTTACCATGAATAAGTGTCATTGTAATATAGGGAATAGTGACCCTGATATAGTTCATTTAAATAGGTGAATAGTGACCATTATGATAGTGTCCATTTATCATAGGAAGAGTGACCATGATATAGTGTCACATTTAATATAGGGATTAGTGACCAGATATGGTCATTAAATTATAGGTACTAGTGACAGGATATAGTGTCAATTTATTATAGGGAATGTGACCGATGATATAGTTCATTTAATAAGGGGAATAGTGTACCATGATATAATTGTCATTTAATAATAGGGAATAGTGACCATGATATAGTGCATTTAATATAGGGAATAGTGACCATGATATCGTGTCATTTAATATAGTAATAGTGACCCATGATATAGTGTCATTTAATATAGGGAATAGTGACCATGATATAGTGTTCATTTAATATAGGGAATAGTGACCAGATCATAGTGTCATTTATAGCGGGAACAGTGACCATGATATAGTGTCATGTAATATAGGAAACAGTGACCATGATAAAGTGTCATTTAATATAGGACTTATATGATCAGTATAGTGTCATTTAATATAGGGAATAGTGACCATGAATATTAGTGTCCCCCATTTAATATATGGAACATCGACCATGCGATAGTTTCATTTAATATAGGAATAGTGATCATGATAGTGGCATTTATATAGGAACAGTGACCATTATATAGTGTCATTTAATATAGTGAATATGATCATGGTAATAGTGTCATTTAACTAGGGAATAGTGACCATGACATTATTGTCATTTAAAATATAGGGATAAGGACCAGATATAGTGGTCATTAATATAGTGAATCGTGACCATGATTATAGTGTGTCATTTAATATAGGGAATAGTGATCATGATATAGTTGTCATTTAATATGGCATAGTTACCCATGATATAGTTGGTTTTTTTCCCCTTTAATATAGGTATAGTGCCTCAGTGATATAGGTGTCATTAAAATATAGGGAAAGAGTGACCGTGATATGTGTCCTTAATATTGGGGAATAGTGAACCCTTATATAGTGACATTTAATATCTGGCGAATATGACCAGGATATAGTGTCATTTAATATCGGTAATGTGACCGATTAGCGCTCATTTAATATAGGGAATAGTGCTTCATGTATCGTTTCCATTAATATCGGGAATAGTGGACCATGATATAGTGTCATTTAATATAGGGAATAGTGACGCATGATTAAGTGTCATTTAATATTGGGAATAGTGACCATGATATAGTGTCATTTAATATAGGAATAGTGACCGTGATATAGGTGTCATTTATTAGGGAAATTGTGATCATGATAAGTGTCATTTAATATAGGAATAGTGACCGTGATATGTTCATTTATATAGGGAAATAGTATCATGATATAGGGGTTTTGTGGGGGGGGTTTTCCCCCCCCATTTAGATATAGTGGAATATGGACCATGATGTAGTGTCATTTAATATATGGAATTAGTACGCATATATAGTGTCATTTAATATAGGAAATAGTGACCATGATATGTGTCATTTAATATAGGGAAATAGTGACCATGATATAGTGTCATTTAATATAGGAATAGTGACGCATTATAAGTGTCTTTTAATATAGGGAATAGTTACCATGAATAGTGTCATTTAATATAGGGAATAGTGACCATGATTAGGTCATTCAATATAGGTAATAGTGACCATGATATAGTGGCATTTTTAATATAGGGAATAGTGAACATGAGTAGTGTCATTAATATAGGGAATAGTGACCATGATTAGTGTCATTTAATATAGATAGCGACCATGATTATGTCTTTAATATAGGGAAATAGTGACCATGATATAGTGTCATTTAATATAGGGAAATCTACCATGAATATGTCTTTATAAGGGAATAGTGACAGATATAGTGTCATTTAATATAGGGAATAGCGACCATTAATAAGTGTCATTTACTATGGGGAATAGTGCCATGATTAGTGTCATTTAATATAGGAATAGCGAACCATGATATTATGTCATTTAATATAGGGATAGTGACCATGATATAAGTGCATTTAATAAGGAATAGTGACCATATTAGTGTCAGTTAATATAGGGACATATGACCATGATATAGGTGTCCTTTAAATATAGTAATAGTGACCACTAATAGTGTCATTTATATAGGGAATAGTGACCATGATATAGTGTCATTTAATATGGGATAGTGACCATGATATATCGTAATTTATATTGGGGGAATAGTGACCAGATATAGTGGCATTTAATAAGGAATAGTGACCATGATATAGTGTCATTTAATATAGGGAACAGTGACCATGATATAGTGTCTTTAATATAGGGAATAGTGACTCATGATATAGTGTCATTTAATAATATGGAACATGACCATGATATAGTGTCATTTAATATAGGGAATAGTGGACCATTGATATAGTGTCATGTAATATAGGGAATAGTGCCCCATGATATCGTTCATTTAATCTAGGGAATAGTGACCCTGATAATAGTGTCATTTAATATTGGGAAAGAGCCCATTTAGTACGACGCTGAATAAACACTTGGTGGTCTTTGGTAGAAAAAAGCCACACCGCTGTCATTGTACTTTGCCTAACTGGGTATTAAATACAAAGAATGGAAAGAAAAATTACCCATACCCGTCCAATATTTATTTATTTTTTACAACAATTTTTTTTTCGAAAATCGGCTGAAAAAATAATAGGTTATTACACAAAACCATCAATAATTATTCCAATTGCTAAAAATCAAATATCCCAATCCTAAATATGATTGAGCAGTTCATCGATCAGTTGGAGAAATATCCATTTTCCAACGGTGTAAATGGCCAAACCCGAATTCGCCCCAGCAACACCAAGGTATAACCAGTCTTCGAGAAGGAGCCCGATGGATAACCGATGTGTATAATAGCTTCCATACAATTCCAATAAACAACGTCACACCACCTTGTTATATGTCTTCTTTTGCTGATATTTTATATACTGACATGCATACCTTTGCCTAAACGTTATTAAGGCTGGGGGGTCCCGGCTGATTATGCGACATAAGGGATAACCTGATTAAAGGTTATACTGTTAGACTGGGGGTTACTGGCTTGCGACTTCAAGCTTGGTAATAATAAGTTTGTTCAGATTTAGACTGGGCTCTGTCTGCAAACCAGGAAACCAGAAGCTGTTCACCATGGCCATGAAAATTCTTAGTGGTGTTGGAGTAAGGTGCCACGGTGCTTTCTAGATAATAAGCTTAACATCTGCTGTTTCATGGCTGGCCAACAAGACTTTGTTTTAATAGGAATCCTGTAAAACCGAAACTGGCACTTTCATAACCATCCAGTTTTGAATAGATTCCCCACATTATCAGCCAGAGCCCGATGTTTCCCCAACACTACACAGTCTGACATCTGTAGCTCTGAAAATCAGAAATTGGTCGAGATTCTCCCCGTTAGAAATGAAATTCATCCAGGAAACGTTGTGTGAACCATAGCGTGGAATTAAAGGAGGATTCACAGAAATACAAGCAGGAGGAGCATTTGTGGTTAAAAGCCCAGTCACTCAACATAACCATTATTTACAAATGACACATTAACGATACAACTACGCTGACGTTTTCCCCATTCGATCATATTCTAGTGCAGGATTCCTCAACTTGTACCCTCCAGATGTTTTGAAAAACTACGCAGGAAGTGCTGAGAGTATAGTTTTTAACTTACTGAATGCGCCACATGTTTAAAATCCTGTTTTTAGTAAACTGTTTTCTTTTGAAAGGCCTTGTTTTCTATTTTAACGTATTTACTATGATTATCTGACATGACTGTTCTAAATAAGATCCTACACAATTAACGTAGGTTATATTAGGAGCAGTTATTTGAACATTAAACAAGGCATTTAAACATAATGCTTACAGTACACAAGACTGTGTTGTTGCCTTTTAAGCATTTATATACTGTGCTGAAATCAATATTGTTGTTACTTGCTCACACCCTCCTTTGCTCTCACAGTGGGACCAGATTGCTCAGTATACTTCATCCAGACAACAAATAAAGAACTGTCCCCATACTATACATTATATCTTCCTGTACTAAAACGGCTAATGTAATAAAAGGTATGGAGAGCTGCTGAAAAGATGTAACTTACGTTGAAAATCCTCTGAAAGAAAAGTGATATCATTTCACTTAGAAGTGTTCTGGCTATATAAGTGGGTTTGAAACTAAGCAACAATCAGATCACTTTGATTTCATGATTGATGCCTTCACCCATTGGAGTAAAAGGTGAACCAGTTTTTGGGGTTTTTTACAATTGCCCTTACTGGAAATTATAATTCTTCCCAAACACTCACTTATCTTTTTGTAGATCTGTCCCTATTTCTTTAAACATCCAGTCTGAAAACATCTTACATTCAGAGCTATCAATCAAGTGCCTTAGTATCATAAAACACTTTGGTTATGGTGATGTATGGTTTTGTTTTTAGTCTGGAATGGTGACAGTTGCACATGACTACATGGTGGGCAAATGTACCTCTCCCAATGCCTGTCTCATAGGGGATTAACTGAGGCTGCTTGCCCCTCACAGACGTCGATAGTGCTGGAAGGAGGATAAGCGTTGAGCAAAAACAGTACTGGATTGAAGTCATGCAAGCTCGCACGTACACCGTAAGTTCTACTGTATATGTATTCATTATTGATTGAAATGAGGCCAAAGTAATTTTCAGTGTACAATTCTCTTTAAGTTCCCTCCATGTTTAGTGATAACTACCATGGAGAAAAGTGAACAGTTGGTAAAGTGGAAGTTATAAAGCATTTAAACAACGCCTAAACCCAGCGCAGAGTTAACTTTAGTGTCTACATAATACCAATGTTGCATGCAAAGTGTTTAGCACATTTAGTTAGACACATATACATGCTATAATGCAGAACCATGGACCGATCCACTTGTGAGTATGACTTTTCCACTCTGAACCAGCATCACAATGCATTATACACTATTACTATACTGGGATCTGTGCAGTACTGTATAAATGGTCTGCGGGTTGGGCACTGTCCTTGGTCGCTGCTTTTACTAACTGGCATATTCCCATGTAATGCAGATGGGAGGTGTTGTAATATGTTTTGCAAACATTTTTTTCCAAATACCCACCAACAAAGACTACCTAGCAATATACCTGAGATGGGGTTACATCATGCAGCCCATATAATATACGTGGTAGGTGCGGTGGAGAGAATGTCCAAACAATAATAGACCTCAGGTTTTCTTTTAGTCTTCTCCATTGCCCATCGTTGCACACAGATTCGCGTCGTACACTGCATTTTGTAACCAAACTCAAACAAAAATTGCTTTAAAATATTTTCTATCGCTGGCCTATTCAAACAGAAGTAGATTTAGGGTCACTAGTGTGAGGACGTTCTCGGTTACTTGAATCTTTTCCTTGAAACCTCCCTTTTAAATCATAGGCTCAATTTTGTGTCGAAATGTATCACATTTACATTGGCATCTGAGCCCGACCAAAGACATTTGCTGGGCAGAGACAGAGCCCAATAGCCCCCAGTGTAGGATCAGTCTCGTCTCTCAAAACTGTTCTTCATAACTGGAGATTTTTGCCCTTCCCCTTCTAACACTTTACATGGCAGATAACCAGCTCTTTCCTCTGAAGGAGGAAAGCGAGAGATGAGCCAAAATCTTCAAAACATCGAGCCAGGTTCTCAATGTTAACAAGCAGAAGCGTGGTTGGACCAGTTGACAAGTATAATACTGTAGCGGATTGATGGGTCGCAAGACACAAGCAGAAAC
Source organism: Hymenochirus boettgeri (assembly GCA_019447015.1). Lineage (NCBI taxonomy): Eukaryota > Metazoa > Chordata > Amphibia > Anura > Pipidae > Hymenochirus > Hymenochirus boettgeri. The sequence continues at coordinate 256,835,326 of CM033472.1, read as the reverse complement.
ACAAGAGGAATCTTCAGTACAGGGTTCAATTCCTCCACAATGTCTGCCCTTTTCAGTCCATTTGTCTACACATGAAACGTCCTCTCTCATACAAGGAAACCATCTTTACAATTTTGATAATCCTACATCCTGGCAGATGTGCTGGATAAGCCAGACACAAACAAGAATTACCAGATGTATTAACAAAAAATAAAAAGCGAAGGAGATATAATGGTATTTCTAATGGTCACTATTGATATTCCAAGATCTGTGAAACCCTTCACTGTAAATTTACAAAGACCTCCAACATCTTTTAAGCAGAAATTTCCTGTTTCAATGATAATCAGCACTAATACATCAGCAGAGAGAATTAAAACACTAAAAGTTACCCAGTCAACACTACCACAAAAAGCAAACCATTTGTAGTTTTTTTGATTTATATTACGTCATTGTGCAGATTTACTGATTCTACAGGACAAAGGCAGGAATGTAGCAGACCCAAAGAAAGCTCACTCACCTTTATCGGTTTATTCTCTGCTTGGGTCTTTTAACAAATGTAGAGATCATATTCCGAGTGATCGCAGGAGACCTTTATATTAACAATATCTGTCGTAGGGCACTCACAAAAGGCAAAGGATTATGGGTTTAGTTGTATAATCTTACGTTTAGTCCTATTGTTTTTATTGAACTTGTGAAGAACAAAAATACAGAAAAGTATATAATTTTATTAGATATTTTTGTAATTTCATCTTATGGAAATATCATTACATCCTAAAAGGGTGTGTACGATTTTTACACAAAATGGTTAATAAAAAGAAAATCTGATATATTCAACTAAAAACATTATTGTATATTTAATTGCATGTCAACCCCCAAAACTAAAATTGAACCCCATAGGCCCACCCTGTGTATGTTAACAAACATCTACCCCTACATCTCTGCCTTCTATGGTTGCTCCTGAAGGGCTTTGTCCAAAGTCAGGAAACTGAAAGAGGCAGATCGCTGCTTCCTCTGTGAAAGGTGTTTCCGCCTCCTCTTGTCCTCTGAGAGGACAGTGGCAAATGTGCAGGGGAGCGCCTTTTTTTTTTCTTTTCCTTTTTCTTTTTCCCCCCATCCCTCTGTATGCACTGCGGTGCCTACCTCTAAGATATATAGTAGGGCACCCTTATCCCACCCCAACTGCTAATCCATTTGGTTTAAAAAAGCTTTTTCAGAACTCTACTACGATGCCTTTCTTCCCCCTGGCTTCTGTATTGTGGCGCACGTCACTGAGTTGCTGCCTCTCAGCCAATCAGAGACGATCGCTGCGGTCCGGCCCCCTGCTTGCAGTTCCAGCAAGCAGAGAGGGCAGATGACCACGAGCCCAGGGGAGTACTGGGAAGCTTTTTTAAACAACAAATAAAGCGGTGTATGTATATGTAAAAACAAAGTTATTTTGTGAGTGACATGCCCTTTAATTCCAAATAACAGTAAAAACAAGATTTTCTTTTGGGTTAAAATTGCTGACAGGACATTTTTATTTCTATGTAGATCTGTTGTTTTATTTGAATTTGACTACTAACTATCATAGAAATATCAAGTATCATATTTTAATAAAAACAACACTATTCAAGGGGGTGTAAACTGGTTGCTAGACCAAACCATTGAGAAGCCTACAGTTACCTGATGTGGACTGGGTTAGCAGGGGGTTGCACTAGTTAAGTCCCGCAACCCCATTGCTATTTTTACCTTATATGCATATTTAACAGATATTAATTAGACGTTTAATCCCATTCCGGCAAAAGGATCTGCCTCCTCCCTCTGCTCAAGGAGCTTTTTATAAGCTTGATATGTGCAGAGGTGAAGCACAGTCAATCAAGGCTGTGATTTCAAGTTGTCCCAGCTTTGTTGACTGCATTGAGGGGGAGGAGCCAGCTCACTTTGATGTATGTATGTATAGTTATATACAAAGCCAACGACTTGGGTGGGGACAAGCGCTGTACAGTAATAAAATACAATCAATATACAAGGGTATAATACATTAATTTATAACATAAATCATATGAATTATATAATCGATAGTGCTAGAGCTTTGCCCACCAGAGTAAGGATGCCTCTACGCCCCACAAGGCTTACAATCTATTAGGTCCGGGGTAACACACAGCACACAATGGGAATGGGATATAAGTGCTGGAGTGACGCGATGCAGTGCAAATAAACAATATATACTGTGTGGTTACACCGGATGGTAGAGTAAGTAATGTTAGGTTACAATAGAGATATATGATACCATTATACTGTGCTGGGTTACCAGATAGGTTTAGTAATGTAAGGGTAGATTTTCATATATAGTAGATTAGATATCATATTTTACTGTGTGCTGGTTACCAGATAGTAGGATGCAAGGGTAGATTTACATATATAGATACACATACTGTCGTCTGGTTACCAGATAGGTAGGATGTAAGGGGTAGCATTTAAAATCAAAGAGATATAGATACCATTTACTGTGCTGGTTACCCAGATGGAGGTGTTAGGGTGAGATTATCATATATGATTTTAGATCCATAGATACTGTGCTGGTTACCAGATAGGTGGATGTAGGGGATTTATCATCTATAGAATATAGATACCATATACTGTGCTTGGTTCCGGATAGGTTAGGATTGTAAGGGTAAGATTATCAAATATAGATATATAGATACCATATACTGTGCTGGGTTCCGGATAGGTAGATGTAAGGGGACGATTTATCATATAACTAGCTATATAGATCTCCTTTCACTGTGCTGGTTACCAGATGGTAGGTGTAAGGGTAGATTTATCACATATATAGATATTAGATAACCAGTACTACGTGTGCTGGTTGCTCGGTAGGTAGGAGTGTAAGGGTAGATTATCATTATAGATATATAGATATCATATACTGTGCTGGTGGAACCAGATGGTAGGATGTAAGGTATTTAACATATAAGAATATTAGATATCAATACTGTGCTGGTTACCAGAAGGTATGAGTTAACGGTAGATTTTTCATATATCAGATATATAATATCATATACTGTGCGTGGTACCCGGATAGGTAGGGATGTAAGGGTAGATTTATTCATAATGATATAGATATCAAGCCTATACTGTGCTGGGTTACCGGATAGGTAGGATTAAGGTAGATTTTATCAGATATAATAATAGATATCTAATATACTGGCTGGTTACCAGATAGGATGGATGTAGGGGTAGATTATCATACTAGAGATAGTATAGTTATACCATATACTGTGCTGGTTACCAGATAGGTCGAATGGTAAGGGTAGATTGTGCATATTAGATATAATGAGATACCATATACGTGTGCTGGATACCAGATACGGTAGGATTATGGGTAGATTTATCATATCAGATATATAGATACATATACTGTGCTGGGTTACCAAAGATAGGTAGGATGTTAAGGGTAATTGATATATATAGATATATAGGAATCTCTCTACTGTGCTGGTTACAGTAGGTAGGATGTCAGGTAGATTTATCATATATAGTATGAGATAAGCCCATATACTGGCTGGTTACCGGATAGGTTAGGGGATGAAGGGTGAGTTATCATATAATAGACTTATAGAATCAATACGGTGCTGGTAACCAGGATAGGGTAGGAGTAAGGGAGATTTATCATTATAGTATATATTAGATAAATCTATTCTGGCTCGAGTATTACCAGAAGTAGGTGTATAGGGTAGAGTTTTTTCATATTAGATATTAGATATCATCTACTGTGGGTTACCGGATAGTAGGATGTAAGGGTAGAGTAGTCAGATATACGATATATAGATATCATATACTGTGCGTGTTCCGGATAGGTAGGATGTAAGGGTAGCATTAATATATAGATATATTAGATATCATATACTGTGCTGGTTACCATGATGTAGGATGTATAGGGTAGATTTCATTCATATATAGATTATAGATCACATAACTGTGCTGGTTACCAGAAGGTACTAATGTAAGGGTAAGTATTTATCATATGTAGATTAGTAATACCATATCTGTGTCGGGTTACCAGATAGTGTAGGATTGATGTAAGGTTAGATTTATCATATATAGATCATATATGATACATATATGTGCTGGCTACCAGAAGGTAGGATGTAAGGGGTAATTTAATCATATATAGATATATAGATATCATAACGTGCTGGTTTTACCAGATAGGTAGGATGTCGGGTAGATTTATCATATGATAGTAGATATTAGATACCATATACTGTGCTGGTTACCAGATAGGTAGAATTTAAGGGTTGATTTCATATATAGATATATAGATATCATATACTGTGCTGTGTACCATAGCTAGTGATTTGTAAGTGGATATTTATCATATATAGATTAGGATACCATATCTGGCTGGTTCCAGATACGGTAGGTTGTAAGGGTCGTAGATTTATCAGTATACATATATGATAGTAGATTCATACTACTGTGCTGGTACCAGATAGGTAGGTGTAAGGTAGATGTATCATATGAGGATTATAAGATATCTATACTGTGTGGTTACCAGATAGTGTAGGATGTAAGGGTACGTATTTATCATATATAGATATATATGATATCATATAACGGTGCTGGTTACCGGATAGGTTAGAGGATTAAGGTATGATTTATCATTATATAGATATATAGATATCATATACGGTGCTGGTCGACTAGTAGGTGTAGTGGTAGATTTTATCATATATAGATATATAGATATCATATACGGTGCTGGTTACCATATAGGAGGATGTAAGGGTAGATTTATCATATATATATCATATACTGTGCTGGTTACCAGATAGGTAGGATGTAAGGGTAGTGTTATCAAATATAGATATAATAGCTACCCCATATACGTTTTGTTTGCGGTTACCAGATGGTGAAGTAAGGGTAGATTTATCATATATAGATATATAATAACCATATAACTGTTCGGGTACCAGTATAGGTAGGATGGTAAGGGTAGATTTATCATCTATAGTTATATAGATACCAATACACGTGCTGGTTTACCCAGATAGGTAGATGTATGTGGGTCGTAGGTATTTATATATATAGAATATAGAATCAGAACTGTGCTGGTTACCAGATAGGGTAGGAGTAAGGGTTAGGATTAATCATATATCGATATTAGATACACATACGTGCGTGGTACCAGATGAGTAGATGTAAGGTTAGAATTTTTTTATATATATAGATATTCTATATCTGCTGGTACCAGATAGGTAGGATGTAAGGTAGATTTCATATATAGATATTATAATACCATAACTGGTGCTGGTACCAGTAGGTAGGATGTAAGGCTAAGATTTTTCATATATTAGATATACTAGAACCATATAGCTGTGCTGGTTTACACAGATAGGTAGGATGTAAGGGTAGATTTATCATAATAGAGTCTATAGATATCATATACTGGCTGGTTACCAGGATAGGTAGGACAGTAAGGGTAGATGTATCATGCATGATATATAGATACCATATAATGTGCTGGTTCAGATATGTAGGATGTAGGGGTAGATGATTTATCATATTAGATATATCAGATATCATATACGTGTGGTTACAGATAGGTAGGATTAAGGGTAATTGTATCATGATATAGATATATTAGATACCATATCTGTGTCGTGTTACCAGATAGTGGATGTTAAGGGTAGATTTTCAGATATAGATATAAGATACCATATACTGTAATGCGTTACTCAGATAGGTAGGATTGTAAGGTTAGATTATCATATATAGATATATAGATCCATATACTGTGCTGGTTACCAATATAGGTAGGTGGATAGGGTAATTTATCATATATAGATATAAGATATCATATACTGTGCTGGTTACCAGAATAGGTAGGGGATGTAAGGGTAAGATTAATCAGATATAGATATACGATGGGTTACCATATAGTAGAGTAGTAATTTAATCAATATGATTGCTGATATATACTTGCATGGTATTAGATAGGGTAGAATTAAGGGATTATTAGATATACATATCAAAGGGTATCAGTAGTGATTAAGCAACTTTAGTATATACTGGTGCTGTTACCAGATAGGTAAGATGTAAGGTAGTTATCATATATAGATGTATAGATACCATATACTGTGCGTGGTTTCCCAGATAGTAGGATGTAGGGTAGTTAGATTTATCATATAAGATATATAGATATCATATATGTTCTGTTACCAGCATAGGTAGGCAGTAAGGGTAAATTTTTATCATAATAGATATCATTATACTGTGATGGTTACACAGGATAGTAGATGTAGGCCTAGAATTTATCATAACTAATATATAGAGTACCATATTACTGTGCTGGTTACCAGATAGGTAGGATGTAAAGGTAGATGTATCATATATAGATAATAGATACACATATACTGGTGGGTACCAGATAGGTAGGATGTAAGGCTAGATTATCATATATAGATATATAGATACCATATACTGCTGGTTACCAGGATAGGTAGTATGCAAGGGTGAGATTTATCATATATAGATTACCATATACTGTGCTGGTTACCAGATAGGTAGGATGATAAGGGTAGATTTATCATATATAGATATATAGATATATACTGTGCTGGTTACCGGATAGGTTAGTATGTAAGGGTAATTTATCATAATAGATATATAGATACCATATACTGTGCTGGTTACCAGTAGGTAGGATTGTAGGTAGATTTATCATATATAGATATATAGATACCCATATCACTGTGCTGGTTACCCAGATAGGTAGGATGTAAGGGTAGATTTATAATATAGATATATAGATATCATATACTGTGCTGGTTACCAGATAGGTAGGATGTAAGGGTAAGATTTATCTATATAATATAGTAGATACCATAACTGTGCTGGTTCCGGATAGGTAAGGATGTAGGGTAGATTCTCTCATATATAGATATATAGATATCATATACTGTGCTGGTACCAGATAGGTAGGATGTAATGGTAGATTTATCATATTAGATATATAGATACCATATACTGTGTGGTTTACCGAGATAGGTAGATGTAAGGGTGAATTTTATCATATATAGATAGATAGATATCATATTACTGTGCTGGTTACCAGATATGGTAAGATGTAAGTAGATGTAGATTTTCATATATAGATATACAGTATATGTATCTAATATCTATATAATATCTATAATCTATAATAGTATATATAGATATATAGATACTAATACCATATACTGTGCTGGTTACCGATAGGTAGGACGTAAGGTAGATTTATCATATAAGATATATAGAGTATTATATCTTTGTGGTTACCAGATAGGTAGGACGTAAGGGTAGATTTATCATATTAGATATATAGATACCATATATTGTGTGGTACCGGATAGGTAGGATGTAAGGGTAGTGATTTATCTATATAGATATATAGATACCATATACTGTGCTGGTTACCAGATAGGTAGGATGTAAGGGTAGATTATCATAATAAGATGTACCATATACTGTGTGGGTTACCAGATAGTAGGATGTAAGGGTACGATTTATCTATATAGCATATATAGATACCATATTACGTGCTGGTTACCAGATAGGTAGGATGTAAGGGTTAGATTTATCATATATAGATTATATGGATATATATACGTGCTGGTTACCAGATAGGTAGGATGTAAGGCTAGATTTATCATATATTAGATATATAGATACATATAATGTGCTGGTTACCAGATAGGTAGGAGTAAGGGTAATTTATCATATATAGATATATAGATATCATATACTGTGCTGGTTACACGATAGGTAGGATGTAAGTGTAGATTTATCATATATAGTATATAGATATCATATAATGTGCTGGTTACGGATAGGTAGGAGTAAGGGTAGATTTATCAATATAGATATATAATACATATAATGGTGCTGGTTACCAGATAGGTAGAATGTAAGGGTAGATTTATCATATATAGATATATGATACCATATACTGTGCTGGTTACAGATAGGTAGGATGTGTAAGGGTAGATTTATCATATATAGATATATAGATACAATTACTGTGCTGGTTACCAGAGTAGGTAGGAGTAAGGGTAGATTTATTCATATTTAGATATATAGATACCATATACTGTGCTGGTTACCGGATAGGTAGGAATGTAAGGGTAGATTTATCATATATAGATATAAATACCATATACTGTGCTGGTTACCGGAGTAGGTAGGATTGTAATGGGTAGATTTATCATATATAGATATATAGATCTCATAGACTGTGCTGTTACCAGAATAGGTAGGATGTAAGGGTAGATTTATCATATATAGATATATAGATACCAGATACTGTGCTGGTTACAGATAGGTAGGATGTAAGGGTAAGTTATCATCATATAGATATATAGATACATATACTGTGCGGTTGTTACCAGATAGGTAGGATGTAAGGGTAGATTTATCATATATAGATATATAGATACCATATTACTGTGCTGGTTACACGGAAGTAGGTAGGATGTAATGGTAGATTTCATCTATATAGTATATAGATATCATAGACTGTGCTGTTACCAGAAGGTAGGATGTAAGGGTAGATTTATCATATATAGATATCATTCATATACTGTGCTGGTACCGATAGGTTAGATGTAAGGGTAGATCTTTATCATATATAGATATATAGATTACCATATACTGTGTGGTTACCATGTAGGATGGATTGGTGTAAGGTTATATTTATCATATATAGATATATAGATAATCTATATGTGCTGGTTACGGATAGGTAGGATGTAAGGGTAGATTTATCATATAAGATATTAGATACCATATATGTGTGGTTACCTATATAGAGGATGTAAGGGTAGATTTATCATATATATATATAGATATCATATACTGTGCTGGTTACCAGATAGGTAGGATGTAAGGATAGATTATCATATAGATAATAGATATCCATATACTGTGCTGGTTACCAGATAGGTAGGGATGTAAGGGTAGATTTATGGATATAGATACCATATACTGTGTGGTTACCAGATAGGAGGATTGTAAGGGTAGATTTTATCATATTGAGATATATAGATACTTACGGTTGGTAACAGAAGGTAGATGTAGGTAGTTATCATATATAGATATATAGATACCTATTACGGTTGCTGGTTAACAGATAGGTAAGGCTAGATTTAAACCGCTAAAAGGAGGTTTCTTGCCAGAATGGGGACACTAATTATCCATAATATCTGGTAGGTAATAAACTACAAACTATATCATTGGGGAAGGTAACTAACATTTGACCAGTTTTTGTTTCAAGGGTGCACATGCCCTAAGAGAAGATATTAGCATAAAACGTTGAATTGTGACGTAAAACCCCTCGATGATAAGCTTATGACCTTCACCCTTCCCACGTTGTTATAGCACATGACCTTCACCCTTCCCACGATGCAGTAACCATTGCAAAGTGATGGGCTCCATAGCAGTGGCAAGGACATATTGCTTCTGACCCTTTGTTTTAATCAAGAGATCAGTAAAAACAGTATCTAAATTCTTTATAATACTTGTTTGGAGATAATCACAACACACCTATGTAATAAAAAGTGCAAAGGTTTGCCTGTTGCTATTTATCTGCAGATCCAATCAGATAAAAGCTTTTGCTGTGTTAATGCAGTTAAATAATATCTGATTCGTTGCTACAGATTATTAGCATTATTAGAACCCATTCTGTTGTCTTAGGAGAATAGCTCGAGAAGTAATATGTCAAATACCCCCTACTCCATATGCCTTTATTCAAATAAACATGAAAAGGATGTTCTGTGTACAGAGATATATTCACAGAGGAGATATCTGATTGTGTGATACAAGCACAGAGAATGTCAGACAACAAAAGTCACCAAGAAAGCTAAGTAAGGCAAACTAAACCACAACTGAGCCCACGTGAAAAAAGAGAAGAGAGATTGAAAAAAGAACTTTATCGAGTTCCTTAAACTAGCCCACAAATAATGTTACGGAATATCAACGAGAAGATCTCTAAACTCAACGCTGGGTAATTAATTATGGCTAATGAATGCATTGGTAGGATCTCAATATATTTTTAATGTAAAAAAAATGAAAGATTTTCTGTTCATTAAAATAATATATTCAGTAAACATAAAAACACTGATAGAAATAGCAAAAGGTCGTTAAGGGGGCAATTGGTTTGTTTTTTGTAATGTAAAGTAATTTTATTTAAAAATTATTCAGCTTTAGATTGGCCCCGCAAACAGCAACCACGCAGGTCCATATACCAGCAATACCAACGCCAAGGTCCATATAAAGCAATCCACGCAGGTCCATATACAGCAATACCACGCAGGTCCATATACAGCAATACCACGCAGGTCCATATACACTAATCCACGAGGTCCATCAGCATACCCGAGTCCATATACAGCAATACCACGCAGGTCAATATACATCAATACCACGCAGGTCCATATACAAGCAACACAGCAGGTCCTATACAGCAATACCACGCAGGTCCATATACAGCAATACCACGCAGGTCCATATACAGCAATACCACGCAGGTCCATATACAGCAATACCACGCAGGTCCATATACAGCAATACCACGCAGGTCTATACAGCATCACGCAGGTCCTATACAGCATCCACGCAGGTCCATATACAGCCATACCACGCAGGTCCATATTACAGCAATACCACGCAGGTCCCATATACAGCAATACACGCAGGTCCATATACAGCAATACCACGCGGTCAGATACAGCAATACCACGCAGGTCCATATACAGCAATACCACCAGTCCTATACAGGCAATACACCGCAGGTCCATATACAGCCAATACCACGCAGGTCCATATACAGCAATACCACGCAGGTCATATACAGCAATACCAACCAGGTCAATATTTTCTTATACACTGGTTGGGAAATTCGGAAAGTAGACTGTAATACAGCTTAGTATACCTTCCCATTAATACTGAATATTAACATTGGGGCTCTTACAACTGAGATGGGACACCCATAGATCCCCTTAAAACCTCTCATTGCTGGGGTCCCTAGTACAGACAGAAGGGTAAAAACGAACAATTTCACCATAAGCTAGGACGTCTCCGCTCCAGAGAACAAGGGAAGAGTTTGATCAATAAAGACTTGGCTCCATTGCTGTCCAACTGCCTAAAAAGGATTAATACACATTGTGATTGATGGTTTATCCCTTTGCTATACACAGCTAGTACTCTGAAGCTGTTCCAAAGGAATGTAGGAGGTTTTCTAACAAATGTAAAACAAACTGAATGAAGTCTGAGTCAGAGACAAGAAAGCAATGTCACCAACCACAAACAGAATAGAACGGGATGGCTTGGTAAAGAGGCGCCCACACACGGTATCAATATTCCCATCATTTCGGTGAATTTGATTGAATTGATCGGAATAGCGAAGAAATTTTACCATGTTTCACGGCCGACGCTATTGACGGGTCAATTGAAAAAAGGATGATCAGCAAGGTGGAAAATCCCTCTTCTCCATCTTCCATAACCATAAGCGAGATCTAAAACAAAATGTCCATCTCTCCTGCAGCAATAATATGTAAGCTGTACACCGTGGCTGGAGCCATACACACTAACAGGCTTATTTAATACGGGGAACAAAAAATTTGCCTGTATTGTTAATCTGCCTCAACCAATCAGATGATACCTTTACTGCAGTTTGAAAACATTTACTATCATCTGATTGGTTGCTGCAGATTAACAACATGGGAAACATTTTACAGATCTTATTCAATAAGCCCCTAAATGTAGTGCAATTTAGGTGCACAATAACTGGTCAACCTAATTGTACGCAATACCTAACAGAGCCGATACTCTGCTTCCAGGTATTCATTTCCCCAGTTTGGGGCGGAGTTTATTAGCTCTAAAATGGTCTTTGACTTATACGGATGCATTTACGTTTTAGCTTTTTTTTCTTGGATTTGCTAAGCTTTGTGCCAAGATGTTATAAAACACTGAGACCGTATAGAGAGGTGGAAAAATCTCAAAACATATGTATCAGTGAAACCACAAACCTGCACCGAGATCTGGCACCGGTATGTGTATCTGTATAGAAGATGGAGGATGGATGGAGATGATGAGATAGACAGAACAACTGATCGATAGAGAGAAAGATGGACAACGTTTTGGACAACTGGCCCGATAACTTTATAGCGGATATTACAGGCATAACGCAGATGTAAAGTGTTTACGTGTACGGTGTTAAGACATTATAGACAATCAAAATCGTCTAATGTCTATTATGTCTATTTAAGGTCTATCTAATGCATGGCCAGCATTAAAAGACATTCGATCCTCCAATCTATCTAATATATTCAAACTTGACTCCTGGCAGTTTTAACCGGCCCACCCATTTTGCACTGAATGTCGACCACAAATGACGGTGCAGGTGGTTATCTTAATGCCGTGGGAACATTAGGAGGTAAGTTTGTAGTGTATGGCCCAGCTAATTCCTGGTTCCATCCTCCTCTGAGGTTAAATGAGCTCTCACAGAGGCAGCAAAAACCGGGGAGACCAGCACCAGCAGGAACCAGAAGGACTGCGAGGGGAGGTATGTGACTATAACAATTTCAGGGTTTGGGGGGGAGCTGCTAAAAGTTTGAATTTTAGTGGTGGGAGTGAGCGGAATGACCTTTAATTTCCAACGACTGGTATATTAATTACAAATCTGTCGGCAGGAATAATTGGGCCAAAGTCAGACCTTATATATCAGGTCTGAGAATTTCCATGGAGCCTGGGAAGAAAAACATTCCCTACTGTCAATCAAATGTGACTGAGAATAATGGGTTAGGTCGGGCATTAGCTGCTGTTGCTGCAAGCTAGTCACCCAGTCAAATACAGTGGCACCCAGTGTACAGGTCTAAATAAAGCATTAGGCAGGGCTGTAGTTATAACTTTATACATATCATTTTTAAAAGACAATTACACTGTAAATGATCCTTTCTACCCAATACAGGTTTTCATCTGCCGGGTTAGTGTCCTTGACTTTCCTATGTTAATGCGTTGAAGCACTGAGAAACCCTTGTCATGCTGGTGCTCCTCACCGAAACTATACTGGGAAGTAGGAATTACCAATCCTACCTCCCTGCCCCAGGTACTTCATTTTAACAGAAACGTTCTATGCACTACAGTTGTTTTTGGAAAACTCTCCAGAGTTGGCAGTCTGAGATTCAGGTGCACGCTCCAAGGTTCCCACAAAACGTGATGTGCTGCTGCAAACCAAAATAGGAGGGGGCAGCTGGCCATTATTTTCATGTTAACATCATCTCTCATTTAATCCTTTGTCAGCCAGTGGAGGATTAGAAAATATAATAGAAACCAATTAATTAAAAAACAAATACAGGGAAAAAAAGATCATTAAACGATCTCTATGGGTTATGCGAAGTTCTCATTTTACAAAGCAGAAATAAACATACGATCCACTGCAGAACACTGAATAAAGGGAAATAAATGCCAAAACGAACAGAATCCACTCTGGCAACTATAAATGAAATAATATTATGATACACAAAAATGATACTATAATTTTAGCTCCGTGCTTTTATTTAGTGACGAAATTAAATAGATTCTTGATGTATACAGCAGAGGGTGCATTATACATACATAAAGCATTCAAATCTGACGGATTCCCACTTTCGATTGGACGCAACCGCACTCCATTCCTTTGCAAATCCCGTCCGGCTAGAGAGGGAACACCAAGCTGATTTGTGAGTGTTCGGCTATGGTATTAAACTTAAGAAAAATCTCCCACATGATGATAAACTAAGAGCGTCTTTACAGGAGCTTGGCACAGACTAAAACAGAGCACTGTTAATAAACAAATGTTGAATGATTGGTATGAATGAAAAAGCCGAGATATAGTTTAAAAAAAAAAGCAAGCAAAGTCTTATATTAACTAATAGGGGTACATCAAGGATCTCAGCGCATGGTAGGGTAGCACGCATGAAACGAGCGTTTTTGCTCCGTCGCGGAGTTCATGCACGATTCCTAGTGGGGCCTTGCCCTAAAAGCCCCGCATATTTTATAATATCACCTAAAAAAGTAAAACATGTGCGGCTTATTTAAAGGACAAACTCATAAGAACATCTTTTAGAAAGAATGGCCTCTTTAAATATGTTGATATATCCTACTGTCCTATGAATTCATTACGTATGTCTGCTATGCTTCTGGGTTGCCCTTATGGAAACTGAGCAATTTAGAAACCTGTACTGAGCCTGTACTGAGCCTGGCATGCTCAGAAGAAGCAGACAGGGATTAACATTCAGTCATTGGCTGTGATGTCAACTGTCAATCCTAACAGTACTAACTGGAAGACAAGAAGCAGAAACAGGGAAACAGACATTGTGCAGGATTAAGGTTAGACATATATTTCACATTTCCAACTATTACCGTTTAGGGTTTCATTTAGGGCGGGCTTGCATTTAATATGAGCCTGAGCTGTTAATTTGTGGCATCTAATCAAATTAAAATTTTTACTTGTCTAATAAAACATTTCACTGGTTTGCGCCTCTTATTAAATAAGTCCCCAGTGGTGAGCAATGGATTATACCACTACATCCAAAACTAAAAGTCAAAGATCCATTGTGCCACAGCTGACGCAGATGTGTGCAGTGAGATGTGAGCAGCTAGCAACCATCTAGAGAGCTGCCAACCACCTGAGAGGCAGTAGTAGACTATTCTACTTCCCTGCGAACTTTAATATTTCAAATCTTTTTCTAGCCATACTTGACCTTTAAACTATAACATCAACTGCCGCACTAGTCACTTCAGCTGCTTCATTATGTCTCAGTCTCTGCCCCTCCACGTAAATCATTAAATCATTGCTGCTGAAAAATAAATACGGGTGTATTTAGTTAAGGAGCTAAAAAGGAGCTGCAGTAAGTGTCAGCTGTTCCTAATACTTTAAGAAGTTTCTGACTTAAAAAAGCTTTATATAAAGGGGAATAGCATGAAAGGGAGAGAGAAGAATAAAAGCATTTAACAGACTGCTACGCGTATTCAGTCTGTAACAATAAGTGATCGCGCGCTTGGAAACACAAATGTAAACGTTTTTTCTAGCCACTGTATCCAGTCCCCATGCAGTATTGTAAGCTCCTGCGCAAGGCCCAGAATTAACCCTCGCAAATGGCAAGTTAGCAGATAAATTGTACTGTTTCTTGAGATAATAAACTCCATTTATGTAGCACAGACTGAGTAAATATACAGTAAATTAGGAACAGAAGCAAAACATCCAAAGACGCCAATTATCAAAGAGCTTTTAACTGAGGGACTAAATGCAATGCTGCTGTCGTATACAAATTGTGCTGGAGTTAACTACGTGCAGGACATAAGAATCCATTATGGTGCCATGCTTTCCTGGCAGAAAACCAATGTCTAACCAAATAAATCCCTTTAATAATGGATAAGGAT
This sequence comes from Hymenochirus boettgeri, assembly GCA_019447015.1. Lineage (NCBI taxonomy): Eukaryota > Metazoa > Chordata > Amphibia > Anura > Pipidae > Hymenochirus > Hymenochirus boettgeri. Next base: position 256,819,909 of record CM033472.1, on the reverse strand, counting down.
GAACACTATAGGCCCTGCGTTGATTGTACAGAAATAGGGACATTAAGTTAATACAAACTGCAAAGATCCTTAAAAGAGAACAGTCAGAATATTATTTTAGATATGTCATAGATCCCCCTACACACAGTCCACAGCGTTCTGCCTATATAAAGTACAGCGGGACTGACACATTTCCTTCAGCTGTAGCCGACTCCCTTACTTTAGTACAGGGACCAACCAAAGGGCAAGGACATTTTTTTGTCAGCCCAGAGGCTGACCAAAGTTCACTGTCGGCCTTGGGATCGCTTGGCTCTGACGGAATTGTCCCTTACTGTAAAGTGTGTACCCACCTTTAATCTTCAGTCTAGCTGAGACATTAAATTAGGTGGAAAGTGTGGCAAAAATCAACTTCAATAAAGATTAGCTGCACCATGAGGGAGCGTTAGTAAACATTAGGACATTAACCACTTAGGGGTGGAAATCCCAAAAACGATCAGGCAAAAAAAGCTACAGGTCAAGAGCAAGTTTAGTGAACTCGTATAAGATAGATTCCCGAGCAGACCTGAATCTGACTATGATGGATGAAGTTGATTTTTATACTAGGATTTGTTTCTTTTAATAAGACATAACACAAGTGTAATTCAATAATTAAACCAGTATTTGGTGCTCCGACCATAGATTATTGGAGTCTAGAAAATATTGTGTAAATGCATTAATGAATTAGATGTCAACAGCTGATGGTAGATTTCTACAAGCCCTTTAAAATCTACGTCTTAAAGCTGTACACACGTGCGATGTGTATGGGCACCCGTTTCATCCAAAAAACCGTGCATTTGGACAAATAGGAGTTCGGGCAGGACTCTTTAAACCGATCATCAATGAGGCCCGACCCATATACAGCACGACTGTCTGTTTGAAACTGGTGCTTATATACATCGTACGTTGTGGGTCTGCTCCTGCGAACGCACTGTGTATGGCCTTTAAGAGGGAAGTGGCAAGCTTTTCTTTAGGAAAGGGGAGGTAACCTTAGGCTTTTATAGGTAAGACCGTTATAACTGTATGCTTTTTGGCTTTGGGGGAAATCTACACATGGGTTATTTTTAGGGTGGAAATGGCCTTTAAATTCTCCATTATAAAAAAAAACTGCTGTTTGGTAAGGCTGGTAATATTTCTGTAGGGTTTGATTGATCTAGTAGAATCCAACAGAACCACTAGAAAACGTGTATTGCGTCTGTTTATAGATCAGACCTGTTGGAAAAAATTTTAGATGATTTTAGACAAAAATGTTTAGCTGAACCTGCTCAAGATGGTTTGCTCATGGAGGTGCAGTTCAATCGGTACTTACAATGCTCAAATGGCTGCACCATACACCATAAGTTGGTGCAGCCATCAAATGTGAAGGCAGCTTTACTCAGATACGCATGAACATTCTAATTAGTGATGTTACTTTGTCTTATTTTCACCATTCTCTTGTGCTTAGAAATACATGGAAATAAATAACATAGACAAAGAGTGGATATTTGACCTTTACATTTAAAGAATGTTTTTTTTCTACTGAACCATTATAATGAAAAATCTATAATGCGTTGGTAGGACGAGAACAGGTGTACAATCAAAAAGATAAAAAGTCTTAATTTAGCCGTTGTGTTGCACATTAAGGAGGCGATCAGAATGTCTGATATTGCACAATGCCATAGGTAACTTCAGGCTTCTCTTATTCAAACCAGCGTGGACTAAGTCCCTGGAAGTTCAAATCCTATCAAACCACACGAGCTGAAGAGCTGGGACGTATGGTTTGTATTAGCTTTCCTCTGTTTGACTTTGCCTCTGGCGCTCTATCCCTCCTCCCTCTGCCCTTCACTCTTCTGGTACCTTTTCATCCTGCGTTACTAAAACCACCAAACTCTCTGGCTCTGTCCTATCCACTCTCGCTTGTAAAACTTGTGACCTTCCGTCTTGTGTTAATACAAGAACATGTTTAAACACATATACGAGCGAGGCCTGAATTACGGGAGATGAAACGCCACTGAGCTAACATACAATTATAATCATAGACCCAGTGCCAACATCTTTCTATTAACGCTGAATAAACGGGCTAAGGGGAAGATGTTCAATGACACCATTTAAATAACACCAAATCAGGTAACAGCATCTGCAATGGAACAGATTTACAGGAAACATTTATGAATCCATTAGTTACAAAGTTACAACCCCTGAATAAAAATGTGCAAGAATTACACCATAATAATATAGTTTATTCTAACTTGTCATGTCAAGGACATGATTGGCTGCTTTTACCTAGAGGAACCAGGATGAAGAGTGAAGGTGGCAGAGAACATTAGGCTGAAGATATTCCTTCTGGTACATCTTTACAGTGCGTGGTTTGTGGGAAGAGTTAAGACTATGTGTAAATTTCCAGTTTGGGGTGAACTTGTGCTTTAAAGATCAAAGTGAACTCTTGAGCTTGCATGTTTGGGTGATTTGCATTAATTGAAACCGGAAATGTTAGAAACATCTCAAACAACAAGCCAGACAAATATCCAAGCAGATGATTGCAGCTCATGGGATGTTATACATCATCGTTGATCTAAATTCAGCATTAGCATATTAAATAGATGATTTGAGTCCCTTTGTCTCTTATAGCATAATAAGCCAATTACAGTGTGCTTTAAGTAAATTCAACTCTTTTTTTTACCTCACTGTAACAATCACTGTTTTTATGCTCAGTTTTCTATACAGATGGACACAAAACCGAACTCGAACCCGAGTTTGAGTCGAACTTCTTCCATTATGTTCCTAGGATAAGTTTTAAATGTACTGACTTACTACATATTAGCTGGAGAGGTTGCAGGTTCATATCCCTAGATGTATTTTGTTTAATGTATACATACAATGCACTAAAAACTCTCCTAGAATAACAAAAATTATCACTAAAGGGTTAATGTTGTATTTCCAATGATTTCATGGTTCTGATGGTGTGGAATTATCCAGTAACCTAGCCTTGCAAAAGGGCAAATGGCACCTTTCTTGTGGGAGTGATCTGATGCCACAGTGTTCCTAGATAAAGCTTGTGGCCATATCTCAATCGCAGAACACAAAGGATGAAGTGAGACTAGCTTCTTTCCCGTATCCCAAGTCTTAGACAGACAATCAATCTTTCAAAATGCGCCTATCATTTTGTGATTATATCTGATCTTATCTGTCTTTCATGTCCGAAAAGCCTACAATACCCCATTCTTTGTGGGGCTTTATTTTAGTTTTTGGTGAATGCTATAACAACCTCTCATTATTTTGTGAATAGGAGAAACTTAAAAAAAGAAAATGTTCACATGAGTTCATCCCTCAAAATAATCCCCAATGGCACAGATAGAGGAAATGGGAGCAATTTATCCAGTAACAATTAGAACTTACAGGCGTGAGAAAGTCTTCAGACCTGTACGTACCTTTTCTATTATAAAGCTATAAAATACATTGAGAATACTCTAGTTTGATAGTTAAGATCCCATGCAAGATATAACTTTCTTAAATCAATTTCATATTATAATCAATTCAACTAAAGCCTTATACACACATGCGATTGCGGGGGCCGACCAGCGACGTACGATGTGTAGGTGAACCTATTTAAGCCAAAAATTGTGCCATGAATGGGTGCTCTGTTGGGCGAAACAAACATTTGGTCAAGCCTCGTTGACTTATTCGCCTGGATATCATCATTGAGGCCTGACCGAATGTTCGATTCAGACGACAAAGTGCCCACAGCATTTTGTCTTTGGCTTCTATGTGCTAGTAGTGTAAAATTCCAAGGTTGTAAGGTGGCACCCAGCTAATTAGGAGAGTATCAACAAGGTGTGGGGGAGGCGGTCAGCATCGCTGTCAGTCGCTCCAGATGGAAAGATTTCGGTCAGATTCAAAAAATTTCATTGCAATGGCTGTCAAAAAAGGAACTTAAAGCACTACTTTATAAATATTGCCCTTAGTCTTTAACATTATTTAAAACATAATACATCTATCTGCTAAAGGAGATCCATATTTTAAAAAATCTACCAGTAATATAAAATAATATGAAATTTTAGGAAATTTGCGCACCCACTCCCCTTGTCTCTGTAAAGATATATTATTGCACTGGAGCTCTTTTCTTGCTCTTGACGGCTGCCTCTGACTCCTGCAGTCACAGCAGGAGCAAACCCAATAGGTGGTTTGCATGGGAGGAGGAGAGCGAGCGAGCCACATTTAGTGACCATTGTCCATTAATAAATATTTTTAAAACAATATTTAAAGTATAAAAAATTGTAATAATATTTTTTTTTTAAATGCTAAATTTCCACTTATTAACATCAAACATTACTTTCAGATATTGGCACATTGTTATGGTATCCATGCAATTTTCGAGTTTAACCGTTTTACATTTAGAAGGACACTGTACTGTTGTTGCTCCACCCCCATTTTGGGCCCAGGGCTTAATAGGAAGACACATTCTGCAAGATGGCTTCTTATCATTGGATAGGTCCCAAGCTGGGGACGGAGATACAATACAGTTGTCCTTTTTTTTTTTTACTGGTTATCCAGTTAGTTTAATGCTTGTTAATACAATCAAACAGGAATTTAATAAAATGTCTCAAAACCCCATCATATATCAACATACATTTTCCACCCTGACCAATCAAGGGTCTAGAGTCAAAACAAGTGTAACAGGTTCGTATTTTCAGTCCGCTGGAAAGCCATTGTTTTCGGAAAATCTTACACGCGCACAAACATGTACAACAGGAAATTTCCATTTGTCTGTGACAAGAAAAACAAGAGAATGGAAAAGCAGGGTGGACTAAGGCTATGTTTTTCCAGCACTTAACCCCAAAACACTCAAACCAACTTAGGTGTCCATCTCATTGCAAATCCCCCCAAACAGCTCTCGTTTCCTAATGCATACATGCTGAAAAGTCTTGGCTACTGATTATTCACAGCATTGACCTCAAAATAAAAGTGGTAAGGAATGAATTTGGCGCTGACCACACGCCTACAGTGTTTATATTTCTGCAGAAATAGGTGGGCAAAGGGTTATGATTTTCAAACTGCGGTGACCCCTCCTTTTACTGGTTCAGCCGGTCAAGAATGTCAAAGTTTGTTAGCAGAAGCCAAGAATCTCAGGGTCAATTTCTTGAAAACACGGGGCGTCTTGTTATCTTTAAAAAAAGTTGTGCCCCAAATCCCAATGGGAGTTGTGTCAATCACAGCCCTTAAATATTTCTAAATGTCTGGTTAAAGAGGGTCATGTGGAGTTAAAAACCTGTCCTGGAAATGTTTAAAGTGTTTGTGTGTTTAGCATCTAGTTCCCCACCAAAAAAAGTTAATTAAACTCACATAAAAATATATGAAATAAATGAAGGGTTGTGATTACTTTGAGAATATAAAATACCAGCAATATGTGTATAAAGAGGGAGTGAATCAAGAGATAGTTTAATGGTTGGTTTGGGTTTTAATAAAGGAATTATGAACTTTAAGGCTAGGTAAACACAAGTCGATATTTCAAACCCAACGACCAATCCGTTCAAACTTTTGTTCGATTTGGACAAAGGTTCAACCGTCATCAATTGTTCGCAATGAAAGTCAAAACCATCTCCCCCAAACTGTCCAAAAGCTGTGGCCAATATAAGATAAAATAAAGTTTTGCCTTCCTCTAGATCAACAGTTAGGCAGGAAATGTGGGTATTGCTGAGTAGGTTGGACTAGATGGATGGATGCATTTATTCAACCTTAAATACTATATCCAAAGTAATGTATAAACTAAAGTAGCAACTTAAATTGACTTCATAAGATAAAATAGTTTTAAAATGCTTTTAAAAAGCTTCTTGCAGAGCATGTCTTCCCATTGGCCATTTCCCAGACTGAAGGAGTGGGAGGAGCAAGAACAGATCTAAATGCTCTCCTCACCCTGGAATATTAGAAAGGAAGGGGTGGATTTGGGGTTTAATTATCCTTAATATTTTACATATATATTGCTAATTTATTTTATTTAAATAAATAAAGCTTGGAAGGAAACTACTGTAATACGTTTTACTTACCTTTAGTGCAGGTATCCACGTTATCATTTAGGCTGACGGATCCTGAAAGAATTGTGCCAGTCATCACAGTGCCTTGACCCTTATGAGAAACAATGGTCAATGGCCATAAGAAGGGGCCCAGTGGGTCTCTCTGAGGCAGGTAGGCTTGTGACTTCAACAGCTACAGAATTAGAAAAAGAAACACAAGGTTGTCAGGCAGAAAGTGGATGGAAATAAAATATTCTTAGGCAAAGACAAAGTTAATTGAAACACAAAGTTTTCTACCATTATATTCTACTGCCTGTTTAAAACGTGGTAATGACATCAAATATGGCCATAGTCCAGACAAAATCGACGCCTGGTAGAAAAGTTTTGTAGATTGGTGGGGAAAAAAATCTAAATAAAAAAAAAACTAAAAGATAGACAGCCATAGGACGGCCTTATACTGGACATTAATCCATTCAAAAATCCAGAGAAAATTATCCTGTTCTACAATTTTTTGCCGATTATAAAAACACCTTTTACATGGGAATTATTCCCATGAGTCAGATTTTGTTACAAATCCTTTTTGTGGCAATCAGATTTGAGGATTTTATTAAGTTGCCAAAAGCAGAGTGTGTGTGTGTGTGTGTGTGTGTGTGTGGTGTGTGGTTCAATGATCCCCAACCAGTAACTTGTCCAACATACAACATATTGTGGCAGCCTTATATTACTAGCATTTGGATTTCCAGGACAGGATACTGCAGATATTATTAAGACAGTGGTGAGATAAAAAAAAGAAACTATCTTATCCTCCTGGCATCATCCCACTGTACACAATATAAATTCCATTGTGAAGGAATAGAAGCAATTAAACGGCAAATATAAACTACATTGGACAATTACCACAATGAGAGGATTAGGGATGGGTCTATTAGTGATGAGAGTACACTGGTTTCCAGACAAAACCGCAGATTTCAGGGACAAAAATTGGTCGGGCTGTGTTAATGCCCCACGCAGCAACACAAAACAGAGTTGCCCAGCCACAATTGTGATATTCAATAAGATTCAATATGATTTGAAATTCCGCCGCATTCCGTGGAACCACTGGTGGAATGACGTTAACTGGTTTTGTTCATCTCTAGGAAAGATTTTCTACTAGCTGTGCTAAACTATTTGTGTTATATTTTTATATAACGATATAAAGGGGAGACCCCGTTGGACGGAAGAAAAAAACATTTTTGCTGCATTACTGGTTGGTCCTAAATTTTAAAAATTGTTTTTTTAAATAATATGTGGGTTTTTTTCTTTGGAATTTATATTACTTTCTTTAACGTTTTATGATCTTTTTATGAACTTTTTCCATCTAGTCACCATAAACAATACATTCCAGATTCAGAGTAAACAATCATCTTTATAGAAATAGGAATAGTGAAATGCAATCTGTGGTGTAACTACAGCCCCAGCAACCAGTGCTAAAAGGGCCCGCTGATCTCCTGACTGGTACCTCAATCCCCTGCTTGTAAACAGCTGAATGGGTGCAATCTTTACTTACATATGCACATTCAGCTGTTTTCAGTACCAGCATCTTAATTATCTAATTGTGCACACCTTACTTACATAGTGTGATCAGCTGTTTAAAAGCAGGGAATCATGGTACTAGTCAAGAGATCAGGGAGAAGAGGGGGGCTTGGTACCAAAGCTACGGTGCCCCCACCCCTGAAAGTAGGAGTGTCTCATTTACATAATGTAATCTGTTTTTTAATTGAGAATATTTCCCTTTAATAAATCAAAATGCATTAGTGCACTAAATTAACGAACGTGTGTCGAAAAGTGATAAGTCCATTTTTATTTGAGCGATACCATTCTCTGCAGCGGTAAAAGACGCGTATATCTGGCACAACAAAACACAAACCCTTTATATTATTACAAAGTGCTGAAGTCATTACATCAGCAGAAAAGAAATTGAAATGTGGTTTTATAAAGGAGGTTTAAATATCAAAGCTTTGAAGAAACTGCAGAGAGAGACTTTTGCTAAAGTATACTTATTGTTTTCAAGTCAATTTGGAGAAAAATGTAAAATGCAGGAAGTTTCTGTGGAGATTTGAGTGCACATTGCCTGCAGGGGACGCACGTTTCTGCAATCAGGATGTGGGATCTAAGATCTTAACGGAGAAAAAAGTAAAAGAAATAAATATTAGAAGACGGCAAATGACCAACGTCGCTATAGATGCTCAGAGACTGATATGGAGAGTGCTCAAAATGATCCACACATCCAATAAAATGTTATACATTTGTATCAACCAATAAGATGTTAGGTTTTTACTGGGTTAGTACAACCTCACTATCCCTTAAAGAAAGGGAATGGTCACAAGTCCCTAAGCACTCTACAAAATACCACATGACCATATGTAATATAACGGCAACACGTGTGTAAACACCCTTATGCTATTACCTAAACCTCCCACATATCCCCCTCATACAATGTGACTGACACCCTGACAAAGCATAGTATAGTATAATATAGTATAGTACAGTATAGCACAGTATAGTACAGTATAGTACAGTATAGTAGAGACAGTATAGTACAGTATAGTACAGTACAGTATAGTACAGATAGTACAGACAGTATCAGTACAGTATAGTACAGTTAACAGATTAGTACGTACAGTATAGTACAGTATAGTACAGTATAGTAGTTACAGTATAGCACAGTATAGTACAGTTAGTACAGTATAGTAGAGTACAGTATAGTACAGATACAGTATAGTACAGTATAGTACAGATAGTACAGTAAGTACAGTTAGTATAGTACAGTATAGTACAGTATAGTACAGAGTATAGTATAGTATAGTATAGTACAGTATAGTATAGTACAGTATAGTATAGTAAAGTATAGTATAGTACAGTATAGTATAGTACAGTATAGTACAGTATAGTACAGTACAGTACAGTACAGTATAGTACAGTATAGTATAGTACAGTATAGTACAGTATAGTATAGTACAGTATAGTACAGTATAGTATAGTACAGTATAGTACAGTATAGTACAGTTAGTACAGTACAGTATAGTACAGTATAGTACAGTATAGTACAGTATAGTATAGTACAGTATAGTATAGTATAGTATTTGAGGTTGAATAAAGACATATGTCCATCCAGTTCAACCCATCTAGCAATATCCTAATTTCCTGCCTAACTGTTGATCCAGAGGAAGGCAAAAAAAAAACCACCAAATTTATGAAGGGGAAAAAATTCCTTCCTGACTCCAAGCGGCAATCGGAAATTTCCCTGGATCAACTCTACTTATGTATCAATACCAGTAACTTGTAACATTCCTTGTTTGTAGAAACTCCTCCAGCTTTTATTAAACTGACCAATGAACCTGCCATAACAATGTCCACTGGAAGACAGTTCCATAGCTTTACCGTTCTCACAGTGACAAACCCTTTCGGAACTTGAAGCCTAAACCTTTTTTCTTCAAGTCTTAAGGATGTCCTCGTGTCCTTTGACATGTTCTATTGGTGATCAATGCCCCAGATAGTTTTATTGTATGGGCCCGTTAATGTATTTATACACAGTAATCATGACCCCATGTACTATACTGTACTGTACTATACTGTACTATACTATACTGTACTATGTTGTACTATACTATACTGTACTATACTATACTGTACTATACTGTACTATACTGTACTATACTGTACTATACTGTACTATACTGTACTATGTTGTACTATACTGTACTATACTGTACTATACTATACTGTACTATACTGTACTATACTGTACTATGTTGTAGTATACTGTACTATACTGTACTATACTATACTGTACTATACTATACTATAATATACTATACTGTACTATACTGTACTATACTATACTGTACTATTACTCTGTATTTCCACAATTCTATGCTTCCCCATTACTCGTATTTTACCGTTGCTCGTTATTTCCCCATATTTCCGATACTCTGTTTCTCCGTATTTCCCCTTTCTCTGTAATTCCCGGTGACATCTACATTTTTCTGTAGTTTCCGTTTGTCCGTATATTTCCCTGGTTACCCTGTTTCTCCATCTGTCTTTATTTTCCCATTTGTTCCTATTTTTATGTATTTCCAGTTTCTCCATACTTTACCCGTTCTCCCTGTTTCTCTGAAATTCCCAGTTTTTCCGTATTTCCCAGTAAAATGTATTAATCGTCTCTTGTCTTTTTGGCAGCGCGGGATCCGCTTTGCATTCCAATGGCTTCCGGCTGCAGTGAGCTGGAATCTAATACATACTTACTATACTGTTATACTTATACTGTACTATACTATAATGTACTATACTGTACTTATCGTACTGTACTATACTGTACTATACTGTATATTACTTATAACTGTACTATCTGTACTAACTATACTTACGTACTACTACAACTATACTGTACTATACTGTACTGTACTGTACTATACTATACTGTACATACTGTAATATACTATACTGTACTATTTTACTATCTGTACTGTAACTGTACTATCTATACTGTACTATACTTACGTGTCTATACTATTATTTATTCTTACTGTACTATACTGTTACTATACTACTGTACATACTGTACTTACGTACTATACTATACTATAATGTACTATACTATACTGTACTATACTATACTGTTACTGTACTATACTATACTGTACTATACATACTATACTGTTACTATACTGTACTGTACTATACTATACTGTACATACTATACGGTACTATACTATTACTATACTGTACTTACATTATACGTACTATACTGTACTGTCTATACTGTACTATACTGTACTGTACTATACTGTACTATTACTGTACTGTCTGTACTATACGACTATACTGTCTATACTGCTTACTGTACTACTGTACTATACTACTGTACTGTACTGTACATTACTGTCCTATACTATACTGTCTGTACTGTACTATTACTAGTACTGTAATAATAGTACTATCCTATACGGACTATACTGTACTCTTTTACAACTATACTGTTACGTAACTTACGTTACTATACTATATGTACCTATACCTATTACTGTACTTACATATGACTTACTATACTGTACTATACTAATACTATACTTACTGTACTATACATACTATACTGTATATACTGTACTATACTGTACTGTACTATATGTACTTACTAATACTGTACTTACTGTACTATACTGTACTATAAATGCTAATACTACTGTACTATACTGTACTTATTACTGTACTATATACTGTACCTATACTATACTGTACTATACTGTACTATACTATACTGTACTACTTACTGTAATATACTATACTGATACTGTATATATCTTACTAATACTATACTGTACTATTACTATTACTGTACTATACTATACTGTACTATACTATACTATACTGTACTATACTATATACTCTTACTGTACTGTACTATACATATATACTGTACTATACTGTACTATACTTACTATATGTTGACTATACTGTACTTTACTATACATACTGTACTATACGGTACTATACTGTAGTATATACTGTACTGTTACGTATACTACTGCTACTATAGTACTGTACTATAACTGTAAATACATGTACTATACTGTACTATTACTGTACTATTACTGTAACTTATATGTACTATACTATACTGTACATACTGTTACGATACTTAATGGACTCTACTGTACTATACTGTACTCTACTATACTGTACTATACTGTACTATACTGTGCTATACTGTACTATACTATATTATACTATACTATGCTTTGTCAGGGTGTCAGTCACATTGTATGAGGGGGATATGTGGGAGGTTTAGGTAATAGCATAAGGGTGTTTACACACGTGTTGCCGTTATATTAAACATATGGTCATGTGGTATTTTGTAGAGTGCTTAGGGACTTGTGACCATTCCCTTTCTTTAAGGGATAGTGAGGTTGTACTAACCCAGTAAAAACCTAACATCTTATTGGTTGATACAAATGTATAACATTTTATTGGATGTGTGGATCATTTTGAGCACTCTCCATATCAGTCTCTGAGCATCTATAGCGACGTTGGTCATTTGCCGTCTTCTAATATTTATTTCTTTTACTTTTTTTCTCCGTTAAGATCTTAGATCCCACATCCTGATTGCAGAAACGTGCGTCCCCTGCAGGCAATGTGCACTCAAATTCCACAGAAACTTCCTGCATTTTTACATTTTTCTCCAAATTGTACTTGAAACAATAAGTATACTTTAGCAAAAGTCTCTCTCTGCAGTTTCTTCAAAGCTTTGATATTTAAACCTCCTTTATAAAACCACATTTCAATTTCTTTTCTGCTGATGTAATGACTTCAGCACTTTGTAATAATATAAAGGGTTTGTGTTTTGTTGTGCCAGATATACGCGTCTTTTACCGCTGCAGAGAATGGTATCGCTCAAATAAAAATGGACTTATCACTTTTCGACACACGTTCGTTAATTTCAGTGCACTAATGCAATTTTGATTTATTAAAGGGAAATATTCTCAATTAAAAAACAGATTACATTATGTAAATGAGACACTCCTACTTTCAGGGGTGGGGCACCGTAGCTTTGGTACCAAGCCCCCCTCTTCTCCCTGATCTCTTGACTAGTACCATGATTCCCTGCTTTTAAACAGCTGATCACACATATGTAAGTAAGGTGTGCACAATTAGATAATTAAGATGCTGGTACTGAAAACAGCTGAATGTGCATATGTAAGTAAAGATTGCACCCATTCAGCTGTTTACAAGCAGGGGATTGAGGTACCAGTCAGGAGATCAGCGGGCCCTTTTAGCACTGGTTGCTGGGGCTGTAGTTACACCACAGATTGCATTTCACTATTCCTATTTCTATAAAGATGATTGTTTACTCTGAATCTGGAATGTATTGTTTATGGTGACTAGATGGAAAAAGTTCATAAAAAAGATCATAAAACGTTAAAAGAAAGTAATATAAATTCCAAAGAAAAAAACCCACATATTTTATTTAAAAAAACAATTTTTAAAATTTAGGACCAACCAGTAATGCAGCAAAAATGTTTTTTTCTTCCGTCCAACGGGGTCTCCCTTTATATCGTTATATAAAAATATAACACAAATAGTTTAGCACAGCTAGTAGAAAATCTTTCCTAGAGATGAACAAAACCAGTTAACGTCATTCCACCAGTGGTTCCACGGAATGCGGCGGAATTTCAAATCATATTGAATCTTATTGAATATCACAATTGTGGCTCTGGGCAACTCTGTTTTTGTGTTGCTGCGTGGGGCATTAACACAAGCCCGACCAATTTTTGTCCCTGAAATCTGCGGTTTTGTCTGGAAACCAGTGTACTCTCATCACTAATAGACCCATCCCTAATCCTCTCATTGTGGTAATTGTCCAATGTAGTTTATATTTGCCGTTTAATTGCTTCTATTCCTTCACAATGGAATTTATATTTGTGTACAGTGGGATGATGCCAGGAGGATAAGATAGTTTCTTTTTTTTATCTCACCATGTCTTAATAATATCTGCAGTATCCTGTCCTGGAAATCCAAATGCTAGTAATATAAGGCTGCCACAATATGTTGTATGTTTGGACAAGTTACTGGTTGGGGATCATTGAACACACACACACACACACACACACACACACACACACACACTCTGCTTTTGGCAACTTAATAAAAATCCTCAAATCTGATTGCCACAAAAAGGATTTGTAACAAAATCTGACTCATGGGAATAATTCCCATGTTAAAAGGTGTTTTTATAAATCGGCAAAAAATTGTAGAACAGGATATATTTTCTCTGGATTTTTGGAATGGATTAATGTCCAGTATAAGGCCGTCCTATGGCTGTCTATCTTTTAGTTTTTTTTTTAATTTAGATTTTTTTCCCCCACCAATCTACAAAACTTTTCTACCAGGCGTCGATTTTGTCTGGACTATGGCCATATTTGATGTCATTACCACGTTTTTAAACAGGCAGTAGAATATAAATGGTAGAAAACTTTGTGTTTCAATTAACTTTGTCTTTGCCTAAGAATATTTTATTTCCATCCACTTTCTGCCTGACAACCTTGTGTTTCTTTTTCTAATTCTGTAGCTGTTGAAGTCACAAGCCTACCTGCCTCAGAGAGACCCACTGGGCCCCTTTCTTATGGCCATTGACCATTGTTTCTCCATTAAGGGTCAAGGCACTGTGATGACTGGCACAATTCTTTCAGGATCCGTCAGCCTAAATGATAACGTGGAGATACCTGCACTAAAGGTAAGTAAAACGTATTACAGTAGTTTCCTTCCAAGCTTTATTTATTTAAATAAAATAAATTAGCAATATATATGTAAAATAATTTAAGGATAATTAAACCCCAAATCCACCCCTTCCTTTCTAATATATCCAGGGTGAGGAGAGCATTTAGATCTGTTCTTGCTCCTCCCACTCCTTCAGTCTGGGAAATGGCCAATGGGAAGACATGCTCTGCAAGAAGCTTTTTAAAAGCATTTTTAAAACTATTTTATCTTATGAAGTCAATTTAAGTTGCTACTTTAGTTTATACATTACTTTGGATATAGTATTTAAGGTTGAATAAATGCATCCATCCATCTAGTCCAACCTACTCAGCAATACCCACATTTCCTGCCTAACTGTTGATCTAGAGGAAGGCAAAACTTTATTTTATCTTATATTGGCCACAGCTTTTGGACAGTTTGGGGGAGATGGTTTTGACTTTCATTGCGAACAATTGATGACGGTTGAACCTTTGTCCAAATCGAACAAAAGTTTGAACGGATTGGTCGTTGGGTTTGAAATATCGACTTGTGTTTACCTAGCCTTAAAGTTCATAATTCCTTTATTAAAACCCAAACCAACCATTAAACTATCTCTATGATTCACTCCCTCTTTATACACATATTGCTGGTATTTTATATTCTCAAAGTAATCACAACCCTTCATTTATTTCATATATTTTTATGTGAGTTTAATTAACTTTTTTTGGTGGAACTAGATGCTAAACACACAAACACTTTAAACATTTCTCAGGACAGGTTTTTAACTCCACATGACCCTCTTTAACCAGACATTTTAGAAATATTTAAGGGCTGTGATTGACACAAGCTCTCCATTGGGATTTGGGGCACAACTTTTTTTTAAAGATAACAAGACGCCCGCGTGTTTTCAAGAAATTGACCCTGAGATTCTTGGCTTCTGCTAACAAACTTTGACATTCTTGACCGGCTGAACCAGTAAAAGGAGGGGTCACCGCAGTTTGAAAATCATAACCCTTTGCCCACCTATTTCTGCAGAAATATAAACACTGTAGGCGTGTGATCAGCGCCAAATTCATTCCTTACCACTTTTATTTTGAGGTCAATGCTGTGAATAATCAGTAGCCAAGACTTTTCAGCATGTATGCATTAGGAAACGAGAGCTGTTTGGTGGGGGATTTGCAATGAGATGGACACTAAGTTGGTTTGAGTGTTTTGGGGTTAAGTGCTGGAAAAACATAGCCTTAGTCCACCCTGCTTTTCCATTCTCTTGTTTTTCTTGTCACAGACAAATGGAAATTTCCTGTTGTACATGTTTGTGCGCGTGTAAGATTTTCCAGAAAACAATGGCTTTCCAGCGGACTGAAAATACGAACCTGTTACACTTGTTTTGACTCTAGACCCTTGATTGGTCAGGGTGGAAAATGTATGTTGATATATGATGGGGTTTTGAGACATTTTATTAAATTCCTGTTTGATTGTATTAACAAGCATTAAACTAACTGGATAACCAGTAAAAAAAAAAAAGGACAACTGTATTGTATAAGCTCCGTCCCCAGCTTGGGACCTATCCAATGATAAGAAGCCATCTTGCAGAATGTGTCTTCCTATTAAGCCCTGGGCCAAAATGGGGGTGGAGCAACAACAGTACAGTTGTCCTTCTAAATGTAAAACGGTTAAACTCGAAAATTGCATGGATACCATAACAATGTGCCAATATCTGAAAGTAATGTTTGATGTTAATAAGTGGAAATTTAGCATTTAAAAAAAAATTATTACAATTTTTTATACTTTTAAATATTGTTTTAAAAATATTTATTAATGGACAATGGTCACTAAATGTTGGCTCCGCTCTCCTCCTCCCATGCAAACCACCTATTGGGTTTGCTCCTGCTGTGACTGCAGGAGTCAGAGGCAGCCGTCAAGAGCAAGAAAAGAGCTCCAGTGCAATAATATATCTTTACAGAGACAAGGGGAGTGGGTGCGCAAATTTCCTAAAATTTCATATTATTTTATATTACTGGTAGATTTTTTAAAATATGGATCTCCTTTAGCAGATAGATGTATTATGTGTTTAAAATAATGTTAAAGACTAAGGGCAATATTTATAAAGTAGTGCTTTTAAGTTCCTTTTTTGACAGCCATTGCAATGAAATTTTTTGAATCTGACCGAAATCTTTCCATCTGGAGCGACTGACAGCGATGCTGACCGCCTCCCCCACACCTTGTTGATACTCTCCTAATTACGCTGGGTGCCACCTTACAACCTTGGGAATTTTACACTACTAGCACATAGTAAGCCAAAGACAAAATGCTGTGGGCACTTTGTCGTCTGAATCGAACATTCGGTCAGGCCTCAATGATGATATGCCAGGCGAATAAGTCAACGAGGCTTGACCAAATGTTTGTTTCGCCCAACAGAGCACCCATTCATGGCACAATTTTTGGCTTAAATAGGTTCACCTACACATCGTACGTCGCTGGTCGGCCCCCGCAATCGCATGTGTGTATAAGGCTTTAGTTGAATTGATTATAATATGAAATTGATTTAAGAAAGTTATATCTTGCATGGGATCTTAACTATCAAACTAGAGTATTCTCAATGTATTTTATAGCTTTATAAATAAAGAAAAGGTACGTACAGGTCTGAAGACTTTCTCACGCCTGTAAAGTTCTAATTGTTACTGGGATAAATTGCTCCCATTTCCTCTATCTGTGCCATTGGGGATTATTTTGAGGGATGAACTCATGTGAACATTTTCTTTTTTTAAGTTTCTCCTATTCACAAATAAGTGAGAGGTTGTTATAGCATTCACCAAAAACTAAAATAAAGCCCCACAAAAGAATGGGGTATTGTAGGCTTTTCCGGACATGAAAGACAGATAAGATCAGATATAATCACAAAATGATAGGCGCATTTTGAAAGATTGATTGTCTGTCTAAGACTTGGGATACGGAGAAAGAAGCTTAGTCTCACTTCATCCTTTGTGTTCTGCGATTGAGATATGGCCACAAGCTTTATCTAGGAACACTGTGGCATCAGATCACTCCACAAGAAAGGTGCCATTTGCCCTTTTGCAAGGCTAGGTTACTGGATAACTTCCACACCATCAGAACCATGAAATCATTGGAAATACAACATTAACCCCTTTAGTGATATATTTTTGTTATTCTAGGAGAGTTTTTAGTGCATTGTATGTATACATTATAAACAAAATACATCTAGGGATATGAACCTGCAACCTCTCCAGCTAATATGTAGTAAGTCAGTACATTTAAAACTTATCCTAGGAACATAATGGAAGAAGTTCGACTCAAACTCGGGTTCGAGTTCGGTTTTGTGTCCATCTGTATAGAAAACTGAGCATAAAAACAGTGATTGTTACAGTGAGGTAAAAAAAGAGTTGAATTTACTTAAAGCACACTGTAATTGGCTTATTATGCTATAAGAGACAAAGGGACTCAAATCATCTTATTTAATATGCTAATGCTGAATTTAGATCAACGATGATGTATAACATCCCTATGAGCTGCAATCATCTGCTTTGGATATTTGTCTGGCTTGTTGTTTGAGATGTTTCTAACATTTCCGGTTTCAATTAATGCAAATCACCCAAACATGCAAGCTCAAGAGTTCACTTTGATCTTTAAAGCACAAGTTCACCCCAAACTGGAAATTTACACATAGTCTTAACTCTTCCCACAAACCACGCACTGTAAAGATGTACCAGAAGGAATATCTTCAGCCTAATGTTCTCTGCCACCTTCACTCTTCATCCTGGTTCCTCTAGGTAAAAGCAGCCAATCATGTCCTTGACATGACATAGTTAGAATAAACTATAATTCATTTAAGTGTGTAGATTCTTGCACATTTTTATTCAGGGGTTGTAACTTTGTAACTAATGGATTCATAAATGTTTCCTGTATAATCTGTTCCATTGCAGATGCTGTTACCTGATTTGGTGTTATTTAAATGGTGTCATTGAACATCTTCCCCTTAGCCCAGTTTATTCAGCGTTAATAGAAAGATGTTGGCACTGGGTCTATGATTATAATTGTATGTTAGCTCAGTGGCGTTTCATCTCCCGTAATTCAGGCCTCGCTCGTATATGTGTTTAAACATGTTCTTGTATTAACACAAGACGGAAGGTCACAAGTTTTACAAGCGAGAGTGGATAGGACAGAGCCAGAGAGTTTGGGTGGTTTTAGTAACGCAGGATGAAAAGGTAACCAGAAGAGTGAAGGGCAGAGGGAGGAGGGATAGAGCGCCAGAGGCAAAAAGTCAAACAGAGGAAAGCTAATACAAACCATACGTCCCAGCTCTTCAGCTCGTGTGGTTTTGATAGGATTTGAACTTCCAGGGACTTAGTCACCGCTGGTTTGAATAAGAGAAGCCTGCAAGTTACCTATGGCATTGTGCAATATCAGACATTCTGATCGCCTCCTTAATGTGCAACATCAACGGCTAAATTAAGACTTTTTATCTTTTTGATTGTACAACCTGTTCTCGTCCTACCAACGCATTATAGATTTTTCATTATAATGGTTCAGTAGAAAAAAACATTCTTTAAATGTAAAGGTCAAATATCCACTCTTTGTCTATGTTGAATTTATTTCCATGTATTTCTAAGCACAAGAGAATGGTGAAAATAAGACAAAGTAAACATCACTAATTAGAATGTTCAGTGCGTATCTGAGTAAAGCTGCCCTTTCACATTTGATGGCTGCACCAACTTATGGTGTATGGTGCAGCCATTTGAGGCAATTGTAAGTACCGATTGAACTGCACCTCCATGAGCAAACCATCTTGAGCAGGTTCAGCTAAACATTTTTGTCTAAAATCATCTAAAAATTTTTCCAACAGGTCTGATCTATTAAACAGACGCAATACACGTTTTCTAGTGGATTCTGTTGGATTCTACTAGATCAATCAAACCCTACAGAAATATTACCAGCCTTACCAAACAGCAGTTTTTTTTATTAATGGAGAATTTAAAGGCCATTTCCACCCCTAAAAATAACCCATGTGTAGATTTCCCCCAAAGCCAAAAAGCATAACAGTTATAACGGTCTTACCTATAAAAGCCTAAGGTTACCTCCCCTTTCCTAAAGAAAAGCTTGCCACTTCCTCTTAAAGGCTCATACACACGTGCGTTCGCAGGAGCAGACCCACAACGTACGATGTATATAAGCACCAGTTTCAACAGACAGTCGTGCTGTATATGGGTCGGGCCTCATTGATGATCGGTTAAAGAGTCCTGCCCGAACTCCTATTTTGTCCAAATGCACGGTTTTTGGATGAAACGGGTGCCCATACACATCGCACGTGTGTACAGCTTTAAGACGTAGATTTTAAAGGGCTTAGTAGAAATCTACCACTCAGCTGTTGACATCTAATTCATTAATGCATTTACACATATTTTACTAGACTCCAATAATCTATGGTCGGAGCACCAAATACTGGTTTAATTATTGAATTACACTTGTGTTATGTCTTATTAAAAGAAACAAAATCCTAGTATAAAAATCAACCTTCATCCATCATAGTCAGATTCAGGTCTGCTCAGGGAATCTACTTTATACGAGTTCACATAACTTGCTCTTGACCTGTAGCTTTTTTTGCCTGATACGTTTTGGGATTTCCACCCCTAAGTGGTTAATGTCCTAATGTTTACTAACGCTCCCTCATGGTGCAGCTAATCTTTATTGAAGTTGATTTTTGCCACATCTTTCCACCTAATTTAATGTCTCAGCTAGACTGAAGATTAAAGGTGGGTACACACTTTAACAGTAAAGGGACAATTCCGTCAGAGCCAAGCGATCCCAAGGCCGACAGTGAACTTTGGTCAGCCTCTGGGCTGACAAAAAAAATGTCCTTGCCCTTTGGTTGGTCCCCTGTACTAAAGTATAGGGAGTCGGCTACAGCTGAAGGAAATGTGTCAGTCCCGCTGTACTTTATATAGGCAGAACGCTGTGGACTGTGTGTAGGGGGATCTATGACATATCTAAAATAATATTCTGACTGTTCTCTTTTAAGGATCTTTGCAGTTTGTATTAACTTAATGTCCCTATTTCTGTACAATCAGAACGCAGGGCCTATAGTGTTCATCCTTATCCATTATTAAAGGGATTTATTTGGTTAGACATTGGTTTTCTGCCAGGAAAGCATGGCATCCATAATGGGATTCTTATGTCCTGCACGTAGTTAACTCCAGCACAATTTGTATACGACAGCAGCATTGCATTTAGTCCCTCAGTTAAAAGCTCTTTGATAATTTGCGTCTTTGGATGTTTTGCTTCTGTTCCTAATTACTGTATATTTACTCAGTCTGTGCTACATAAATGGAGTTTATTATCTCAAGAAGACAGTACAATTTATCTGCTAACTTGCCATTTGCAAGAGGGAGTTAATTCTGGGCCTTGCGCAGGAGCTTACAATTAACTGCATGGGGACTGGATACAGTGGCTAGAAAAACGTTTACATTTGTGTTTCCAAGCGCGCGATCACTTATTGTTACAGACTGAATACGCGTAGCAGTCTGTTAAATGCTTTTATATTCTTCTCCCTTTCATGCTATTCCCCTTTATATAAAGCTTTTTTAAGTCAGAAACTTCTTAAAGTATTAGGAACAGCTGACACTACTGCAGCTCCTTTTTAGCTCCTTAACTAAATACACCCGTATTTATTTTTCAGCAGCAATGATTTAATGATTTACGTGGAGGGGCAGAGACTGGAGACATAAATGAAGCAGCTGAAGTGACTAGTGCGGCAGTTGATGTTATAGTTTAAAGGTCAAGTATGGCTAGAAAAAGATTTGAAATATTAAAGTTTCGCAGGGAAGTAGAATAGTCTACTACTGCCTCTCAGGGTGGTTGGCAGCTCTCTAGATGGTTGCTAGCTGCTCACATCTCACTGCACAGCATCTGCGTCAGCTGTGGCACAAATGGATCTTTGACTTTTAGTTTTGGATGTAGTGGTATAATCCATTGCTCACCACTGGGGACTTATTTAATAAGAGGCGCAAACCAGTGAAATGTTTTATTAGACAAGTAAAAATTTTAATTTGATTAGATGCCACAAATTAACAGCTCAGGCTCATATTAAATGGCAAGCCCAGCCCTAAAATGAAACCCTAAACGGTAATAGTTTGAAATGTGAAATATATGTCTAACCTGAAATCCTGCACAATGTCCTGTTTCCCTGTTTCTGCTTCCTGGTTCTTCCAGTTAGTAACTGTTATGGATTTGACAGTTGACATCACAGCCAATGACTGAATGTTAATCCCCTGTCTGCTTCTTCTGAGCATGCCCAGGCTCAGTACAGGCTCAGTACAGGTTTCTAAATTGCTCAGTTTCCATAAGGGCACCCAGAAGCATAGCAGACATACAGTAATGAATTCATAGGACAAAGTAGGATATATCAACATATTTTAAAGAGGCCATTCTTTCTAAAAGATGTTCTTATGAGTTGTCCTTTAAATAAGCCTGCACATGTTTTACTTTTTTAGGTGATATTATAAAATCATGCAGGGGCTTTTAGGGCAAGGCCCCACTAGGAATCGTGCATGAATCTCGCGACGGAGCAAAATCGCTCGTTTCATGCGTGCTACCCTACGCATGCGCTGAGATTCCTTTGATGTACCCCTATTATGTTAATATAAAGACTTTGCTTGCTTTTTTTTTAAACTATATCTCGGCTTTTTCATTCATAACCAAATCAATTCTAACATTTGTTTATATTAACAGTGCTCTGTTAGTCTGTGCCAAGCTCCTGTAAAGACGCTCTTAGTTTATCATCATGTGGGAGATTTTTCTTAAGTTAACTGCCATAGCCGAACACTCACAAACATCAGCTTGGTGTTCCCTCTGCTTAGCCGGACGGGATTTGCAAAGGAATGGAGTGCGGTGCGTCCAATCGAAAGTGGGAATCCGTCAGATTTGAATGCTTTATGTATGTATAATGCACCCTCTGCTGTATACATCAAGAATCTATTTAATTTCGTCACTAAATAAAAGCACGGAGCTAAAATTATAGTATCATTTTTTTGTGTATCATAATATTATTTTCATTTATATGTTGCCATGAGTGGAATTCTGTTCGTTTTGGCATTTATTTCCCCTTTATTCAGTGTTCTGCAGTGGATCGTATGTTATTTCTGCTTTGTAAAATGAGAACTTCGCATAACCCATAGAGATACGTTTAATGATCTTTTTTTCCCTGTATTTGTTTTTAATTAATTGGTTTCTATATTTTCTAATCCTCCACTGGCTGACAAAGGATTAAATGAGAGATGATGTTAACATGAAAATAATGGCCGAGCTGCCCCCTCCTGATTGGTTGGTTTGCAGCAGCATCACGTTTTGTGGGAACCTTGGGAGCGTGGCACCTGAATCTCAGACTGCCAACTCTGGAGAGTTTTCCAAAAACAACTGTAGTGCATAGAACGTTTCTGTTAAAATGAAAAGTACCTGGGGCAGGGAGGTAGGATTGGTAATTCCTACTTCCCAGTATAGTTTCGGTGAGGAGCACCAGCATGACAAGGGTTTCTCAGTGCTTCAACGCTATTAACATAGGAAAGTCAAGGACACTAACCCGGCAGATGAAAACCTGGTATTGGGTGAGAAAGGATCATTTTTACAGTGTAATTGTCTTTTAAAAATGATATGTAATAAAGTTATAACTACAGCCCTGCCTAATGCTTTATTTAGACCTGTACACTGGGTGCCACTGTATTTGACTGGGGTGACTAGCTTGCAGCAACAGCAGCTAATGCCCGACCTAACCCATTATTACTCAGTCACATTTGATTGACAGTAGGGAATGTTTTTCTTCCCAGGCTCCATGGAAATTCTCAGACCTGATATATAAGGTCTGACTTTGGCCCAATTATTCCTGCCGACAGATTTAGTAATTAATATACCAGTCAGTTGGAAATTAAAGGTCATTCCGCTCACTCCCACCACTAAAATCTAAACTTTTAGCAGCTCCCCCCCAAACCCTGAAATTGTTATAGTCACATACCTCCTCGCAGTCCTTCTGGTTCCTGCTGGTGCTGGTCTCCCCGGTTTTGCTGCCTCTGTGAGAGCTCATTTAACCTCAGAGGAGGATGGAACCAGGAATTAGCTGGGCCATACACTACAAACTTACCTCCTAATGTTCCCACGGCATTAAGATAACCACCTGGCACCGTCATTTTGTGGTCGACATTCAGTTGCAAAATGGGTGGGCCGGTAAAACTGCCAGGAGTCAAGTTTGAATATATTAGATAGATTGGAGGATCGAATGTCTTTTAATGCTGGCCATGCATTAGATAGACCTTAAATAGACATTAAATAGACATTAGACGATTTTGATTGTCTATAATGTCTTAACACCGTAACACGTAAACACTTTACAATCTGCGTTATGCCTGTAATATCCGCTATAAAGTTATCGGGCCAGTTGTCCAAAACGTTGTCCATCTGTTCTCTCTATCGATCAGTTTGTTCTGTCTATCTCATCATCCATCCATCCATCCATCTATCTATACAGATACACATACCGGTGCCAGATCTCGGTGCAGGTTTGTGGTTCACTGATACATATGTTTTGAGATTTTTTCCACCTCTCTAATACGGTCTCCAGTGTTTTATAACATCTTGGCACAAAGCTTAGCAAATCCAAGAAAAAAAAAGCTAAAACGTAAATGCAAAATCCGTATAAGTCAAAAGACCATTTTAGAGCTAATAAACTCCGCCCCAAACTGGGGAAATGAATACCTGGAAGCAGAGTATCGGCTCTGTTAAGGTATTGCGTGACAATTAGGTTGACCAGTTATTGTGCACCTAAATTGCACTACATTTAGGGGCTTATTGAATAAGATCTGTAAAATGTTTCCCATGTTGTTAATCTGCAGCAACCAATCAGATGATAGTAAATGTTTTCAAACTGCAGTAAAGGTATCATCTGATTGGTTGAGGCAGATTAACAATACAGGCAAATTTTTGTTCCCCGTATTAAATAAGCCTGTTAGTGTGTATGGCTCCAGGCCACGGTGTACAGCTTACATATATTATTGCTGCAGGAGAGATGGACATTTTGTTTTAGATCTCGCTTATGGTTATGGAAGATGGAGAAGAGGGAATTTTCCACCTTGCTGATCATCCTTTTTTTCAATTGACCCGTCAATAGCGTCGGCCGTGGAAAACATGGTAAAATGTCTTCGCTATTCCGATCAATTCAATCAAATTCACCGAAATGATGGGAATATTGATACCGTGTGTGGGCGCCTCTTTACCAAGCCATCCCGTTCTATTCTGTTTGTGGTTGGTGACATTGCTTTCTTGTCTCTGACTCAGACTTCATTCAGTTTGTTTACATTTGTTAGAAAACCTCCTACAATTCCTTTGGAACAGCTTCAGAGTACTAGGCTGTGTATAGCAAAGGGATAAACCATCAATCACAATGTGTATTAATCCTTTTTAGGCAGTTGGACAGCAGATGGAGCCAAAGTCTTTTATTTGATCAAACTCTTCCCTTGTCTCTGGAGCGGAGACGTCCGTAGCTTATGGTGAAATTGTTCGGTTTTTACCCTTCTGTCTGTACTAGGGACCCCCAGCAATGAGAGGTTTTAAGGGGATCTATGGTGTCCCATCTCAGTGTAAGAGCCCCAATGTTAATATATCAGTATTAATGGGAAGGTATACTAAGCTGTATTACAGTCTACTTTCCGAATTTCCCAGAACCAGTGTATAAAGAAAAATATTGACCTGCGTGGTATTGCTGTATATGGACCTGCGTGGTATTGCTGTATATGGACCTGCGTGGTATTGCTGTATATGGACCTGCGTGGTATTGCTGTATATGGACCTGCGTGGTAGCTGTATATGGACGCGTGGTATTGCTGTATATGGACCTCGTGGTATTGCTGTATATGCGACCTCGCTGGTATTGCTGTATATGGACCTCGTGGTATTGCTTGTATATGGACCTGCGTGGTATTGCTGTATATGGACCTGCGTGGTATTGCTGTATATGGACCTGCGTGGTATTGCTGTATATGGACCTGCGTGGTATTGCTGTATATGGACCTGCGTGGTATTGCTGTATATGGACCTGCGTGGTATTGCTGTATTAGGGACCCTGCGTTGTATTGCTTGTATATGGACCTGCGTGGGTATCTGATGTATATTGACCCTGCGTGTGTACTTGCTTTGCTATAATGGACCTGCGTGGTATTGCTTAATGGACCTGCGTGGTATTGCTGTATATGGACCTGCGTGGTATTGCTGTATATGGACCTGCGTGGTGTTGCTGTTGCGGGGCTTCCAGAATCTAAAGCTGAATAATTTTTAAATAAAATTACTTTACATTACAAAAAACAAACCAATTTGCCCCCTTTAACGACCTTTTGCTATTTCTATCAGTGTTTTATTGTTTACTGAATAATATTATTTTGAATGAACAGAAAATCTTTCATTTTTTTTACATTAAAAATAATATTGGAGATCCTACCAATGCATTCATTAGCCATAATTAATTACCCAGCGTTGAGGTTTAGAGATCTTCTCGTTAGATATTCCGTAACATTATTTGTGGGCTAGTTTAAGGAACTCGATAAAGTTCTTTTTTCATCTCTCTTCTCTTTTTCACGTGGGCTCAGTTGTGGTTTAGTTTGCCTTTACTTAGCTTTCTTGGTGACTTTTCTGTCTGACATTCTCTGTGCTTGTATCACACAATCAGATATCTCCTCTGTGAATATATCTCTGTACACAGAACATCCTTTTCATGTTTATTTGAATAAAGGCATATGGAGTAGGTGGGTATTTGACATATTACTTCTCTGAGCTATTCTCCTAAGACAAACAGAATGGGTTCTAATAAATGCTAATAATCTGTAGCAACGAATCAGATATTATTTAACTGCATTACACCAGCAAAAAGCTTTTATCTGATTGGATGCTGCAGATAAATAGCACAGGCAAACCTTTGCACTTTTTATTACATAGGTGTGTTGTGATTATCTCCAAACAAGTATTATAAAGAATTTAGATACTGTTTTTACTGATCTCTTTGATTAAAAAACAAAGGGTCAGAATGCAATATGTCCTTGCCACTGCTATGGAGCCATCACTTTGCAATGGTTACTGCATCGTGGGAAGGGTGAAGGTCATGTGCTATACAACGTGGGAAGGGTGAAGGTCATAAGCTATACATCGAGGGGTTTTACGTCACAATTCAAGTTTTATGCTAAATAGTAGTGCAAATCTTAAAGGGCATGTGCACCCTTGAAACAAAAACTGGTCAAATGTTAGTTACCTTCCCCCAACTGATATATGTTGTAGTTTATTACCTACCAGATATTTATGGATAATTAGTGTCCCCATTCTGGCAAAGAAACCTCCTTTTAGCAGGTTTAAATCTAGCCTTACCTATCTGTTAACCAGCACCGTATATGGTATCTATATATCTATATATGATAAATCTACCCTTACATCCTACCTATCTGTTAACCAGCACCGTATATGATATCTATATATCTAAATATGATAAATCTACCCTTACATCCTACCTATCTGGTAACCAGCACAGTATATGGTATCTATATATCATAAATCTACCCTTACATCCTACCTATCTGGTAACCAGCACAGTAGATCTGATATATCTATATATTGATAAATCTACCCTACATCTAACCTATCTGGTAACCAGCACAGTATTTATGATATCTATAATCTATATATGATAATCTACCCTTACATCCTACCTATCCGGTAACCAGCACAGTATATGATATCTATATATATCTAATATATAAATCTACCTTACATCCACCTATCCGTGTAACCAGCACAGTATATGATATCTATTATACTATATATGATAAATCTACCCTTACATCCTACCTACTGGTAACCAGACAGTATATGTATCTATATATCTTAATTAAAATCTACCCTTACATCCACTATCTGGTAACCAGCACAGTATATGGATCTATATATTCATATTGATAAATCTACCTTACATCCTACCTATCTGGTAACCAGCACAGTATATGTATCTATAATCTATATATGAAAATCTACCCTTACATCCTCCTACCATCTGGTAACCAGCACAGTATAGATATCTATAATCTATATATGATAAATCTACCCTTAACTCTACCTATCTGGTAACCAGCACAGTATATGGTATCTATATATCTATATATGATAAACTACCCTTACATCCTACCTATCTGGTAACCAGCACAGTATATGATATCTATATATCTAATATGATAAATCACCCTTACATCCTACCTATCTGGTAACCAGCACAGTATTGGTATCTATTATATACTATATATGATAAATCTACCCTTCATCCTACCTATCTGGTAACCAGCACAGTATATGATCTATTATCTATATATGATAAATCTACCCTTAATCCTACCTATCTGGTAACCAGCACAGTATATGATATCTATATATCTATATATGATAAATCTACCCTACATACCTACCATCTGGTAACCAGCACAGTATATGTATCTATATATCTATATATGATAAATCACCCTTACATCCTACCTATCGGTAACCAGCACAGTATATGGATATATAGATTCTATATATGATAATAAATTACCCTACATCATAACTATCCGTTGTATACCAGCACAGTATATGATATCTATATATCTATATATGATAAATCTACCCTTACATCCTACCTATCCGGTAACCAGTACAGTATATGATATCTATATATCTATATATGATAAATCTACCCTTACATAGATACCATATACTGTGCTGGTTACCGGATAGGTAGGATGTAAGGGTAGATTTATCATATATAGATATATAGATACATTACTGTGCTGGTAACCAGATAGGTAGGATGTAAGGGTAGATTTATCATATTAGATATATAGATACATATACTGTGCTGGTTACCAGATAGGTAGGATGTAAGGTAGATTTATCATATATAGATATATAGATATCATATCTGTGTGTGGTTACCGGATAGGTAGGATGTAAGGGTAGATTTATCATATATAGATATATAGATACTCATATACTGTGCTGGTTACCGGATAGGTAGATGATAAGGGTAGATTTACATATATAGATATATAGATATCATATACTGCTGGTTACCAGTAGGTAGGATGTAGTAAGGGTAGATTTATCATATATAGATATATAATACCATATACTGTGCTGGTTACCAGATAGGTAGAATGTAAGGGTAGATTTATCACATATATAGATATGATACCATATACTGTGCTGGTTACCGATAGGTAGGATGTAAGGGTAGATTTATCATATATAGATATATAGATACCATATACTGTGCTGGTTACCAGATAGGTAGATGTAAGGGTAGATTTATCAATATAGATATATAGATATCATATACTGTGCTGGTTACCAGATAGGTAGGATGTAAGGTAGATTTATCATATATAGATATAGATACCATATACTGTGCTGGTTACCAGATAGGTAGATGTAAGGGTAGATTTATCATATATAGATATATAGATACATATACGTTGCTGGTTACCAGATAGGTAGGATGTAGGGTAATTTATCATATATAGATATATAGATACCATATACTGTGCTGGTTACCAATAGGTAGGATGTAAGGGTATAGATTTATCATATATAGATATATAGATATCATATACTGTGTGGTTACCAGATAGGTGAATGTAAGGGTAGATTTATCATATAAGATATATAGATACATATACTGTGCTGGTTACCAGATGGTAGGATGTAAGGGTAGATTTATCAATATAGATATAGATATCGTATACTGTGCTGGTTACCGAATAGGTAGGATGTAAGGGTAGATTTATCATATATAGATATATAGATATCATATACTGTGCTGGTTACCAGATAGGTAGGATGTAAGGGTAGATTTATCATTATAGATATATAGATATCCATATACTGTGCTGGTTACCAGGATGTACCCCGGAAATCCCAATTAGCATATCACAACCAGGTGTTAAGGGTGTGATTAGATAGTGGCTAAGAGGTGTTATAGGAACGCCCAGAGTAAGGTGTTAAAACAGCATTGTACATGGCAGACAGTTGGTGTCGAACCCCCACCTCTATTTAGCTGGTTTCTTTTTTCACATAAATGGCCCCTTAACACCTCTTTGAACCAGTCACGTTCCTTCGCCAGTATGTTAACATACAATCTTCAAAGGTATGTCCTTTATCCTTAAGACACCAACTGTCTGCCATGTACAATGCTGTTTTAACACCTTACTCTGGGCGTTCCTATAAAACCTCTTAGCCACTATCTAATCACACCCTTAACACTGGCTGTGATATGCTAATTGGGATTTTCCAGGGTACATAATTACCAACAGATTCTTGTACAAGTCATTCTGAATTGAGAAAGCCAGTCGGATGACTAGCGAAACGTCTTCAAGAACTACATTTCAAGTCCAGTTGATCTAATTGAATACAACAGATATACGCACTATAGTTCTCCATATATATATAGGTTTCCTTTAATTTTATATTTCCTCCTGCTCCTTCTACTTGGTTTTATTAACGTGCCATTTCTTATTGTCCCATGGCCACTGTATCTAATATTTAACAATTTCCTCGTTTTTTTTGATTGGCCTGAGACTTATACTGGATCAATAACAACCAGGGTACAGGCTGCTATCAGCTGATACAGCAGACGATCAATCATATAAACCCCCCGGGCTCCCACATGCAGACCAATGCATAAACACATTGTCCCCTGACCCAGACCAATGATTGTTTTTTGTTCATGGAAATTCCTCCCTTTAATTGAATCGTTGTCACAGTAGCAGTCATGTGCTATTACGCAGCCATGTACCAGCTTTGAGGATAATCAGAATACTTGGCAGGCCCTGCGTGGCGGATCCTGGCAACTGTATGGCTGGCATGAGGCAGGCGGAACCATTTGCCCTGCAGATTTATTATAAGAGGATGAGGGCGTTTGCGTAAAGCTGTTGCTGTAGAAGTAATCCTGGTGCAACAAAAGTAAACAATCCAAGAACAATATCGATAATTACTGTGTGCAGTCAGCTGTGTGTTAGTGCCGGGTCACCAGACCTGTGGGCATTGCTGAGGACAACTTGTAGTTAGTATTTTGCCATTGTCCATTGTACAGGAGGTCCGGCCTTATAACAACGTCAGTAGATTTACAGCCTGGGGAATGCGCCACATAGGTTCCATTTTGTATCGTCATACTGGCATAATAGGATAATGCGAACCTTTCTCTATATTACATAGAGAATATGCACACCCTAGTGTAGAGTCATGATATAGCCGAGCACTGGTAATACCGAGTAAAATAGTTCACACCTTTTATAAGGATATAATTTACACAGCATGCTTGGTTCCAGCCATCAAGCCCCATGAGATTTATGGCTAAGGTCTATGGTCTCTGAACTCCTTGGGGGCCTCTACTATATTTATGACTAGAGGCGGTGGTGGTGTAGAATTTAATAGTAAAGTGGCTCTAAGCGATGAATATCGGTAAGGGCGACTGTAACACTTTCTTAGTGCAGGCAGGTATCACTAAGAAAACCCGGGCAGTTGGCACAACCTTTTTAATATATTGATCCCCGCTTATTCTAATGCCAGTTTGCGATTTACCCAGGCTCTAGGTAATATGGCTGTAGTGTATATTATATACAAGTTAGGATGGTTCTGTTGTGTGTGATAGTTATTCTTCGTTCGTTATGGATCTGGAATTGCTAATTTGTTGGTTTTCTAAATGTTTCCTTATCTTTGCTTGTGGTTTATTTTTATGGCTGATATCTTTGCGCCATCAACAGGGTTATTCAATAAAGGTTCTTATCGTTTAAAATGGTGCTTATTTGCCCCAACCAATCAGATCTTATTTAACATTTGAAAGCTAACATCTGATTGGTTGGGGCAAAATTAGCACCATTTTAAACGATAAGAACTTGTATTGAATAACCCTGTAAGTTTTGTACCAGGTGTTTACTTGACATTGTAAAGAAAAGTCAGCTGTAAGCTGAGGATATAAATACACAGTTAGACTATTGATTTCTGATCGGCTTTCTGTAGACTGGACAAGTGTTGGCCTCACTGCCTGTACGAAGGGTATGTACACTGGAAAATTTGTTTTTTTATTTTATTTTTATAGATTAAGGGCAATTGGGGTCACCAAACAGTTAGGGTTAAATAGAAGCTTGCAGTCCTTTTAAAATGAGCCCAGGATCACACCTCTCACTGCAGTCTGTGAGAAATTATTGTGGATAATGTTCATACATACTGCTTTCAGTAATTGAGTGACATCGACTAACTCTCTGCCCCTCTCTTCGGCCCCAAGGGCAGAGCATGCTCATGTAGGACATAACGCTGGGTAAGACAGGATGTACCTTATAGACTTTAAAAAGAAAATTAACATTTGAAAGGGGTGTAGCTATTAATGCAGGCAAACATTGGTCACATGGTTACAAGCTGGTGAAAGCAGGAAATGTTCAGGAAGTTATATGCTATAATTGTCCAGCAGTGTAACTTCCCCCAAGTGAGATGTGATCCAGAGTTTATTTAAAGGTACGACAGAAAGAACCCAATAGTGTGACAAGGGAAATACAAAAACGACAGGACCTAGACTGTCCTAAACATGTTGTGTGCACAATAAGTGCACACATGCGTAATACTCTTGTGGTTGCAGTTTCCTTGTTTGCTCCATATTCTTTCATACTATATCTATGTCATGGAATAGACATCGGGGCAACCTGGAATTATAAGGGGTGTATAGTGTCTGGAATCTTATATACAAAAATCAGGACAGGATTTCAAATTGTTGGTGACTTCAGCTGCCTCTGGTTTGCCATCTTGTATGAGGTAGGTGGACAATTCTCCTCTACCAGAAGCAAGTAAATCCGGTAAAGTACTTTCTCCCATTGTGTTGCTGATCACAACGAACAAATTGCAGAATCACTCCTATCACATTTGTGTAAGAGGTTGAGAAAGACAGGAAGCCATTGTGATGTGAAAAATGTGGCCTGATGAAGGGCCGATGGTGAGTGTGGTTCAACGTCTCTTATCTCATGTTCTTCACAACGTCTAATTTAGATTCTCCTGCGATGTTCTTCTCTCCTTCGTTTAGTTCGTGGAACTTACATCCACGTTGAGTTTTATTTCCAATTGTTGGTAAACAGGCAAGGGATTTTTTCGCCCCCTGCCCCCTCCTGTTTACTTTTCAGTATAGGAGGGAATTAATAATAGATGGATTCCTAGGGGCAAAAGTGCTTAATGTCCCTTGGGAACAGGTCGTTGTTATAGTTGGATTTGCTTGATGCCTTCAGGTTTCTAGGATAACGCGAGGATTATTTACAATCCTGTAGGTGTTTTTAACAAATATTATTATTAATCCATCCCATTCACGGTCCCTCGCTGTAGGTAGGAAAGACGGTTGATCCTTAGCTGTTGGTTCTGAATAAAGTTGAGTTCACAATTACCAATGGGACTTTGCCATGTTCTAGTTTCATTATCTACTGAAGTTTGGTGTTTTTAGGTCATTTTCCTTTTATTTTGGGAAGTTCTATAGACATTAATAAGTTCCTCCGATGCTCCATGTGACCGTTATATCTTGGAACTTTCCTGCTTGTGATCCGTTATCCTACACAATCTTTCCGGAGTCTGGGATTTTGCTGTTGCTACGAGGCAGACAACAGCCCTCTCAGTGCGGGGAAAATTGGCAAAGCCTCAAGCCTTGTTCGCTGGTTCAGGAAGGTGACCGGCTGGGTATTTAAAGTCACAGATTATCCTCTCAGGATTTTTTTCCCCCTAAAGTGGGCAGCAGAATTTTAAAGGAGAAGGTCACCTTAAAACATTAAAGGCAGAGTTCTTCTGTGAAGACAGATAAACTTTACAGTGCTATATTTTAATACAGAAGGACATTTGATGGATTGTTTAAATAATCAATTTCTGGGTTTTACATGTGTCAGAAGGTGTTTTAGCCTAAAGTGTCCCTTTAAGGGCAAATATACCTCTCCACTTCTTCTGTCCATGTTCCTCACCCCTGGGTTATTTTAAGTTAAGCAGCTTTACTTACCTAAAGTCTGTTCTGGTCCCTTTTCTGGGTTTGCAATGGGGCCAATCAGGAGTGCCCCTACATGAAGCAAACTGAAACATTTGCTCAGGGCGCACCCCTGCGGAACACTTAAAAGCAGTGCGGCAGTTAAATAAATCTTCCTTCTGCAATACTGCATTTCAGAACCAGTCCACCAATCAGTATTAAGTCAGCCCTCCCGTCCACCAATCAGTGGTAAGTCGTACCCACTTTACATAGTGCCACCTGTCTGCCAATAGGAAGACGAGCTACTTGCAGATGAATCGAGAGGACCGAGCAGTGACGGAAATTTCAGGTAAGTTGCTTAACTAAGAATAACCTAGGGGTGAGGACCTAGTGGTTCAGGTCCTTACTCAGGGTACAATGCCTGTGTGGAGAGAGGGGGAAGTGAGTATATTAAAATGGCTGCAGTTAACATTCCTGGGACCAGTAGCAGGAGACAGTTCAGTTCTGCAGACCTTAATCCTACGTTCCAATTCCATCCGTAGGCAGAGAACGTTCAGTTATTATTCCAAGCAAAGAATATTCAGGAAGAAGACAAGGACTTTCCCAGGATTAAACAATAGGAATTTGTGTGTCCCTGTAGTAGGGCCCAAACCACTGCAATTTTCATGGCTTTGTCTGGCAATGTATACATTTTTTGTGCACAAAAGTGGAGTGTTAAGGTGTGAAAGTTGTTCCCTATATACGTCCAACAACACGGGAACAGTTATCACCCGTGTCAGGGAAGAGACCGTGTGGGGTTGGTGGGGTAAAGGAGAGGTCCATTGGCATTGAGCCATGAGTAGAAGACACACATGTTAAGAAAATGTGTTTTGTGAAGGACATATAGGGAAGGGATGTCATGTATGGACCTTGCTGAGATCTTTGTATGTTTCCTTCACCTCTTCTATCTCCATTCTACACATTTCCACCCTTATCCAATAGATTCATGTCCACTTGTGATCACTGAGATAAATCCCATTACGTCAGCAGGTTTAAATCTAGCCTTCACATCCTACCTATCTGGTAACCAGCACAGTATATGGTATCTATATATCTATATATGATAAATCTACCCTACTCCTACCTATTGGTAACCAGCACGTATATGGTATCTATATATCATATATGATAAATCACCCTTAATCCTACCTATCTGGTAACCATCACAGTATATGGTATCTATATATCTATATATGATAAATCTACCTTACATCCTACCTATCTGGTAACCATCACAGTATATGGTATCTATATATCTATATATGATAAATCTACCTTACATCCCACCTATCCGGTAACCAGCAGAGTATATGGTATCTATATATCTATATATGATAAATTACCCTTACACCTACCTATCCGGTAACCAGCACAGTATATGGTATCTATATATCTATATATGATAAATCTACCCTTACATCCTACCTATCCGGTAACCAGCACAGTATATGGTATCTTATATATGATAATCTACCCTTACATCCTACCTATCCGGTAAAGCCCACAGTATATGGTATCATATATCTATTATGATAAATCTACCCTTACATCCTACCATCTGGTAACCAGCACAGTATATGGTATCTATATATCTATATATATAAATCTACCCTTACATCTAACCTATCTGGTAACCAGCACCGTATATGGTATCTATATATCTATATGATAAATCTACCCTTACATCCTACCTATCCGGTAACCAGCACAGTATATGGTATCTAATATCTATATTGATAAATCTACCCTTACATCCTACCTATCCAGTAACCAGCACAGTATATGGTATCTATATATCTATATATGATAAATCTACCCTACATCCTACCTATCCGGTAACCAGCACAGTATATGGTATCTTATATCTATATATGATAAATCTACCCTTACATCCTACTCTGGTAACCAGCACAGTATATGGTATCTATATATCTATATATGATAAATCTACCTTACATCCTACCTATCCGGTAAGCAGCACAGTATATGGTATCTATATATCTATATATGATAAATCTACCCTTACATCTACCTATCCGGTAACCAGCACAGTATATGGTATCTAATATCTATATATGATAAATCTACCCTTACATCCTACCTGTCTGGTAACCAGCACAGTATATGGTATCTATATATCTATATATGATAATCTACCCTTACATCCTACCTATCCGGTAACCAGCACAGTATATGATATCTATATATCTATATATGATAAATCTACCCTTACATCCTACCTATCCGGTAACCAGCACAGTATATGGTATCTATATATCATTATATGATAAATCTACCCTTACATCCACCTATCCGGTAACCAACAGTATATGCTATCTATATATCTATATGTGATAAATCTACCTTACATCTTACCTATCGGTAACCAGCACAGTATATGTATCTTATATCTATATATGATAAATCTACCCTTACATCCTACCTATCCGGTAACCAGCACAGTATATGGTATCTATATATCTATATATGATAAATCTACCCTTACATCCTACCTATCTGGTAACCAGCACAGTATATGATATCTATATATCTATATATGATAAATCTCCCTTACATCCTACCTATCCTGTAACCAGCACAGTGTATGGTATCTATATATCTATATATGATAAATCTACCCTTACATCCTACCTATCCGGTAACCAGCACAGTATATGGTATCTATATATCTATATATCTATGTATGATAAATCTACCCTTACATCCTACCTATCTGGTAACCAGCACAGTATATGATATCTATATATGATAAATCTACCCTTACATCCTACCTATCTGGTAACCAGCACAGTATATGGTAATAATATCTTATATGATAAATCTACCCTTACATCCACCTATCCTGTAACCAGCACAGTGTATGGTATCTTATATGAAATCTACCCTACCTTCCTACCTATCCGGTAACCAGCACAGTATATGGTATCTATATATCTATATATCTATATTGATAAATCTACCCTTACATCCTACCTATCCAGTAACCAGCACAGTATATGATATCTATATTATATATGATAAATCTACCCTTACATCCTACCTATCTGGAACCAGCACAGTATATGGTATCTATAATCTATTTATGATAAATCTACCCTTACATCCTACCTATCTGGTAACCATCACAGTATATGGATCTATATATCTCTATATGATAAATCTACCCTTACATCCTACCTATCCGGTAACCAGACAGTATATGGTATTATATATATATATCTATTATGATAAATCTACCCTTACATCCTACCTATCTGGTAACCAGCACAAGTATATGATATCTATATATGATAAATCTACCCTACATCCTACCTATCTGGTAACCAGCACAGTATATGGTATCTATATATCTATATATGATAAATCACCCTTACTACATCCTACTATCCTGTAACCAGCACAGTGTATGGTATCTATATATGAAAATCTACCCTTACATCCTACCATCCGGTAACCAGCACAGTATATGGTATCTATATATCTATATATATATGATAAATCTACCCTTACATCCTACCTATCCAGTAACCAGCACAGTTATATGATATCTATATATCTATAGTATAAATCTACCCTTACATCCTACCTATCTGGTAACCAGCACAGGATATGGTATCTATATATCTATATATGATAAATCTCCCTTACATCCTACCTATCTGGTAACAGCACAGTATATGATATCTATAATCTATATATGATAAATCTACCCTTACATCCTACCTATCCGGTAACCAGCACAGTATATGATATCTATATATCTATATATGATAAATCTACCCTTATATCCTACCCATCCGGTAACCAGCACAGTATATGGTATCTATATATCTATATATGAAAATCACCCTACATCCTACCTATCGGTAACCAGCACAGTATATGGTATCTATATATCATATATGATAAATCTACCCTTACACCCTACTATCCGTTAACAGCACAGTATATGATATCTATATATCTATATATGATAAATCTACCCTTACATACCTATCCAGTAACCAGCACAGTATATGTGTATCATAATCTATATATGATAAATCTACTTACATCCTACCTATCCGGTAACAGCACAGTATATGGTATCTATATATATTAAAATCTACCCTACATCCTACCTATCGGTACCAGCACAGTATATGGTATCTATATATTATATATGATAAATCTACCCTTACATCCTACCTATCCGGTAACCAGCACGATAATGGTATATATATATCATATTGATAAATCTACCCTTACATCCTACCATCGGTAACCAGCACAGTATATGGTATCTTATATTCTATATATGATAAATACCCTTACATTTACCTATCCGGTAACCAACAGTATATGGTATCTATATATCTATATATGATAAATCTACCCTTACATCCTACCTACCGGTAACAGCACAGTATATGGTATCTATATATCTATATATGATAAATCTACCCTTACATCCACCTATCCGGTAACCAGCACAGTATATGGTATCTATATATCTATATATGATAAATCTACCCTTACATCCTACCTATCCGGTAACCAGCACAGTATATGGTATCTATATATCTATATAGATAAATTACCTTACATCCTACCTATCCGGAACCAGCACAGTATATGTATCTAATATCATATATGATTAATCTACCCTTACATCCTACCTATCCGGTAACCAGCACAGTATATGGTATCTATATATCTATAATGATAAATCTACCCTTACATCCTACTATCCGGTAACCACACCAGGATATGGTATTATATATCATATATGATAAATCTACCCTTACATCCTACTATCCGGTAACCACACAGATTATAGTATCTATATATCTATATATGATAAACTTCCCCTTACATCCTACCTATCCGGTAACCAGCACAGTATATGGTATCTATATATCTATATATGATAAATCTACCCTTATATCCTACCTATCCGGTAACCAGCACAGTATATGGTATCTATATTCTATATGATAAATCTTACCCTTAAATCCTACCTATCCGGTAACCAGCACAGTATATGGTATCTATAATCTATATATGATAAATCTACCTTACATCCTACCTATCCGTAACAGCACAGTATATGATATCTATATATCTATATATGATAAATCTACCCTTACAACCTACCTATCCGGTAACCAGCACAGTATATGGTATCTATATATCTATATATGATAAATCTACCCTTACATCCTACCTATCCGGTAACCAGCACAGTATATGGTATCTATATATCTAT
This sequence comes from Hymenochirus boettgeri, assembly GCA_019447015.1. Lineage (NCBI taxonomy): Eukaryota > Metazoa > Chordata > Amphibia > Anura > Pipidae > Hymenochirus > Hymenochirus boettgeri. Next base: position 256,781,286 of record CM033472.1, on the reverse strand, counting down.
ATATGATAAATCTACCTTACATCCCCATCCGGTACCAGCAAAGTATATGGTATATATATTCTATATATGATAAATCTACCCCTTACATCCTACCTATCCGGTAACCAGCACAGTATATGGTATCTCATATATCTATATATGATAAATCTACACTTACATCTACTATCCGGTAACCAGCACAGTATATGATATCTATATATCTATATATGATAAATCTACCCTTACATCCTACCATCCGGTAACCAGCACAGTATATGGTATCTATATATCTATATATGAAAATCTACCCTTACATCCTACCATCCGGTAACCAGCAACGTATATGGATCTATATATCTATATATGATAAATCTACTTACATCCTACCTATCGGTAACCAGCACAGTATATGATCTATTATCTATATATGATAAATCTACCCTTAAATCCTACATCCGGTAACCAGCACACAGTATATGGTATCTATATATCATATATGATAAATCTACCCTTACATCCTAATACTGGTAACCAGCACAGTATATGGTATCTATATATCTATATATGATAAATCTACCCTTATATCCTACCTATCCGGTAACCAGCACAGTATATGTATCTTAATATCATATAGATAAATCTACCCTTACATCCTACCTATCTGGTAACCAGCACAGTATACGGTATCTATATATAAATATATGATAAATCTACCTTACATCCTACCTATCCGGTAACCAGCACAGTATATGGTATCTATATATCAATATATGATAAATCTACCCTTACACCCTACCTATCGGTAAACAGCACAGTATATGGTATCTATAATCTAATATGATAAAATCTACCCTTACATCCACCTATCTGGTAACCAGCACAGTATATGGTATCTATAATCTATATATGATAAATCTACCTTACATCTACCTATCTGGTAACCAGCACAGTATAGTATCTATATATCTTATATGATAAATCTACCCTTACATCCTACCTATCCGGTAACCAGCACAGTATATGGTATCTATATCTATATATGATAAATATCACCTTACATCCTACCTATCTGGTAACCAGCACAGTATATGGTATATCTATATATGATAAATCTACCCTTACATCCTACCTATCTGGTAACCAGCACAGTATATGGTATCTTATATATCTATATATGATAAATCTACCTTCATCCTACCTATCCGGTAACCAGCACAGTATATGGTATCTATATATCTATATATAAATCTACCCTTACATCCTACATCCGGTAACCAGACAGTATATGGTATCTATATATCTATATATGATAAATCTACCCTTACATCCTACCTATCGGTAACCAGCACAGTATATGGTATCTATATATCTATATATGAAATTTACCCTTACATCTACCTATCTGGTAACCATCACAGTATATGGTTATATCTATATATGATAAATCTCCCCTACATCCTACCTATCCGGTAACCAGCACAGTAATGGTATCTATATATCTATATATGATAAATCTACCCTTACATCCTACCTATCTGGTAACCACACAGTATATGGTATCTATATACTTATATATGATAAACTTACCCTTACCTCCTACCTATCTGGTAACCAGCACAGTATATGGTATCTATATATCTATATATGATAAATCTACCCTTACATCCTACCTATCTGGTAACCAGCACAGTATATGGTATCTATATATGATAATCTACCCTTACATCCTACCTATCCGGTAACCAGCACAGTATATGGTATCTATATATCTATATATGATAATCTACCCTTACATCCTACCTATATCTGTAACCAGACAGTATATGTATCTATATATCTATATATGAAAATCTACCCTTACATCTACCTATCCGGTAACCAGCACAGTATATGGTATCTATATATCTTATATAGATAAATCTACCCTTACATCCTACCTATCTGGTAACCAGCACAGTATATGGTATCTATATAGATAAATCTACCCTTACATCCTACCTATCTGGTAACCAGCACAGTATATGGTATCTATATTATATAGATAAATCTACCCTTACATCCTACCTATCCGGTAACCAGCAACGTATATGGTATCTATATATCTATATAAATAAATTACCCTTACATCCTACCTATCCGGTAACCAGCACAGTATATGGTATCTATATATATATTATGATAAATCTACCCTACATCCTACCTATCCGGAACCAGCACAGTATATGGTATCTATTATCATATATGATAAATCTACCCTTACATCCTACCTATCTGGTAACCACACAGTATATGGTATCTATATATGATAATCTACCCTTAATCCTACCTATCGGTAACCAGCACAGTATATGGTATCTATATATCTATATATGATAAATACCCTTACATCTACCTATCGGTAACCAGCACAGTATATGGTATCTATATATCTATATATGATAATCTACCCTTACATCCTACCTATCCGGTAACCAGCACAGTATATGATATCTATATATCTTATATGAAAATCTACCCTTACATCCTACCTATCTGGTAACCAGCACAGTATATGGTAATATATATGATAAATCTACCCTTACATCCTACCTATCCGGTAAACAGCACAGTATATGGTATCTATATATCTATATTGATAAATCTACCCTTACATCCTACCTATCCGGTAACCAGCAAAGTATATGGTATCTAATATCTATATATGATAAATCTACCCTTACATCCTACCATATGGTAACCCCACAGTATATGGTATCTATATATCTATATAGATAAATCTACCCTTACACCTACCTATCCGGTAACCAGCACAGTATATGGTATTATATATCTATATATGATAAATCTACCCTTACATCTACCTATCCGGTAACCGCACAGTATATGATATCTATATATCTATATATGATAAATCTACCCTTACATCCTACCTATCGGTACCAGCACAGTATATGGTATATCTATATATGATAAATCTACCCTTACATCTACCTATCTGTAACCAGCACAGTATATGGTATCTATATATCATATATGATGAAATCTACCCTTACATCCTACCTATCCGGTAACCAGCACAGTATATGGTATCTATATATTATATATGAAAATCTACCCTTACACTACCTATCCGGTAACCAGCACAGTATATGGATCTATATATCTATATATGATAAATCTACCCTACATCCTACCTATCCGGTACCAGCACGTATATTCTAGATATATTACTATCTATCTTAACTCTAGCCGTTATGTATATATATTATATGAAAATATACCTTACATCTACCTATGGTAACCAGCACAGTATATGGTATCTATATATCTATATATGATAAATCTACCCTTACATCCTACCTATCCGGTAACCAGCACAGTATATGATATCTATATATTCTATATTGATAAATCTACCCTACATCCTACCATCCGGTAACCAGCACAGTATATGGTATCTATATATCATATAGATAAATCTACCCTTACATCCTACCTATCGGTAACCAGCACAGTATATGGTATCTATATATCTATATATGATAAATCTACCTTACATCTACCATCCGGTAACCAGCACAGTATATGTATCTATATATATATATATATAATCTACCCTTACATCCTACCTATCCGGTAACCAGCACAGTATAGGTATCTATATATATATATGATAAATCTACCCTTACATCTACCTACCGGTAACCAGCACAGTATATGGTATCTATATATCTATATATGATAAATCTACCTTACATCCTACCTATCCGGTAACCAGCACAGTATATGGTATCTATATATCTATATATGATAAATCTACCCTTACATCCTACCTATCTGGTAACCAGCACAGTATATGGTATCTATATATCTATATATGATAAATCTACCCTACATCCTACCTATCCGGTAACCAGCACAGTATATGGTATCTATATATCTATATATGAAAATCTACCCTTACATCCTACCTATCCGTAACAGCACAGTATATGGTATCTATATATCTATATATGATAAATCTACCCTTACATCCTACCTATCGGTAACCAGCACAGTATATGGGATCTATATCTAGATATGATAAATCTACCCTTACACCTACTATCTGGTAAAACAGCACAGTATATGGTATCTATATATCTATATATGATAAATCTACCCTACATCTACCTATCCGGTAACCAGCACAGTATATGGTATCTATATATCTATTATGATAATCTACCCTTACATCTACCTATCCGTAACCAGCACAGTATATGGTATCTAATATCTATTATGATAAATCTACCCTTACATCCTACCTATCTGGTAACCAGCACAGTATATGGTATCTATATACTATATGATAAATCTACCCTTACATCCTACCTATCCGGTAACCAGCACAGTATATGATATCTATATATCTATATATGATAAAATCTACCCTTACATCCTACCTATTTGGTAACCAGCACAGTATATGGTATCTTATATCTATATATGATAAATATACCACATCCTACCTATCTGGTAACCAGCACAGTATTGGTATCTATATATCTATTATAAAATCTACCCTACATCCTACCTATCCGGTAACCAGCACAGTATATGGTATCTATATATCTATATATGATAAACTACACCTTCATCCTACCTATCTGGTAACCAGCACAGTATATGGTATTATATATCTATATATGATAAATCTACCCTACATCCTACTATCCGGTAACCAGCACAGTATATGGTATCTATATATCTATATATGATAAATCTACCTATAATCCTACCTATCCGGTAACCAGCACAGTATATGTATCTATATATCATATATGATAAATTACCTTACATCCTACCTATTGGTAACCAGCACAGTATATGGATCTATATATCTATATATGATAAATCTACCCTTACATCCACCTATCGGTAACCAGCACCGTATATGATATTATATATCTATATTTATAAATCTACCCTTACATCCTACCTATCGGTAACCAGCACAGTATTGATATCTATATATCTATATATGATAAATCTACCCTTACATCCTACCTATCTGGAACCAGCACAGTATATGATATCTATATATGATAAATCTACCCTTACATCCTACCTATCCGGTAACCAGCACAGATTATATATCTATATAGATAAATCTACCCTTCATCCTACCTATCGGTAACCCAGCACAGTATATGGTATCTATATATGATAAATCTACCCTTACATCCTACCTATCCGGTAACCAGCACAGTATATGGTATCTATATATCTATATATGTAAATACCCTTACATCCTACCTATCTGGTAACCAGCACAGTATATGGTATCTATATATCTATATATGATAAAATCTACCCTTACACTACCTATCTGGTAACCAGCACAGTATATGGTATCTATATAATCTATATATGAAAATCTAACCTACATCCTACCTATCTGGTAACCAGCACAGTATATGATATCTATATATGATAAATCTACCCTTACATCCTACCTATCTGGTAACCAGCACGTAGATGATATCTTATATCTATATATGATAAATTACCCTTACATCCTACCTATCTGGTAACCAGCACAGTATATGTATCTATATATCTATATATGATAAATCTACCCTTACATCCTACCTATCGGGAACCAGCACAGTATATGGTATCTATATATCTATATATGATAAATTAACCTTACATCCTCACTATCTGGTAACCAGCACAGTATATGGATCTATATATTCATAGATAAAATCTACCCTTACATCCTACCTATCGGTAACCAGCACAGTATATGTATCATATATCTAATATGATAAAATCTACCCTTACATCCTACCTATCTGGTAACCAGCACAGTATATGGCATATCTATATATGATAAATCTACCCTTACATCCTACCCTATCTGGTAATCCAGCCACAAAGTCATATTTATACAGGGAACTCTGGGTACCACTCGTATTATAAGGGATAATGTATCCCCCTACTGTAAATTATAAGGATATTAGAAGTCACTGAAGAGTTCTGTGTCTATATAAAGGTACAATGACACAAACTGAAATATACAGGGAACTCTGGGTACCACTTATGTATTATAAGACATATTGTATCCCCTACTGTAAATTATACGGATATTAGAAATCACTGAGGAGTTCTGTGACCATATAAAGGTACAAGGACACAGACTGAGTTATACAGGGAACTATGAGTACCACTCGTATTATAAGGGATAATATATCCCATACTGTAAATTATATGGCTATTAGAAGTAACTGAGGAGTTCTGTATATATATATA